>OY759273.1:3737249-4184696 GCA_963662155.1 Lamellibrachia columna
GCTGAACCTTTGTTAAAACTGTACTTAGTCTACACGCTTTGTAACCATCAGTCCAAGAACCATGCAGTGTCTTTCACTAAGGACCTTGGATTCCCTCGAGTGCTATTAAGGCCCGGCTGCATCCCCCACCTTCAGGACATAAGATCACAAGTTTGAGAAAACCAAAACTATTCATATAAATAAATAATACGTTTGGACTAAAATCATGCACAAAAATACACAAACACTTCATAATTCGTCATACTCAGACTTTAAGCTGTAAACATGCTTTTGTTAGAGTTAACTAAACAGGGTTGAAAAATAGGTATAGGTGTTTATATTTATAAACTCTTTCAAACGTGTTCTATTCTAATCGATTTGGGTACTTATCTTAACAAAGGGTACATGATTTTTGCTTATATAAAGACATTAGACAATGTCCACAAGGCCTCACTACCCTGTAGCTGCATAATCTGTCTTGGAAAGGAAAGCATGCTGTGTGTCTGAGGCTGTAGCAGTGCTAATTATTGTTTGCTGAAAGGGTGGATTAGCATCTGACCAGGGCTCTGTATACTCTGCACACTTGTACAGTATTAAACATTTGTAGCCCAGACTGTCTTACTTGAGTCAACACACTGAATTGGTAACAACTAGCACAAGCTCCAAGTGGACTTTAAATCAGGGCTTCTGACTTGAAAAGATAATTGCTCTGGAAGACAAGTTTGTGTGACTTCACCACATTCAGAAAGGGAATAGCTCAAACATACACAATGTCATAAAATATTAGACTGTCAGGCTATCTGGTTTCAATACAGCTACACATGTGTGCACACTTTGTGGTTTTGTATTAAAAAACATACAAAACTCGAAGTTTGTAAACAATTATTTGTGTTCAATTCATATAAATCAGCGATTAAAAAAATCGAAAGTAAAAAAAATCATAAATCAATGATTTTTGTTGGAGTTATTTAAATCATGATTTAAATCAATCATTTAAATCAAATGATTTAAATCAAACAACCCTGCCGCTAAATGTAATTGGTCCCCAAACTGGCCAGTGTTAATTAACATTTAAACTATCCCTATTGTGTATGTAGCTAAATATAACAATACATGGTTATACTAATAGCCTTTAAAACTGTCACTAAAAAAGTTAAAATACTGTATGACTTAAATCGCTGTCATCTGGTGGCCAGTAAAGTCATTACTGCCCAGCAATATCCACCAGCTTATATTATTATATATATATATATATATATATATATATATATATATATATATATATATATATATATATCTGAGTTTACCTCAAAATATTACTAAAACCATGTGGATATATATATACTACATGTACATATAGATATACAGAACCCATTTTCACCGATCTTTGTATTGGACCCGATCAAAAATAATTTAATACAATTTCATCGCCAAAACTAAATATAAGATTTGTACAAACGAGTTAGCATGTCTTAGTGGATATTAGATAGGTTAAGTTTTTGCGAAATGAGTGAAACGAGATGAGGTCAAAATCTAATTGACGAGGGACCGTTAAATGAACAGTTACCAGCATGCATGCGGGAGGTCTTGGTCCCATCGGGAAGAATGCATTTCCAACTTCCTTCACCTAGACCATGTCTTTGGGTGGGTGGCTTAGTTTACCCATTGTTTTATTTCCCTATTGATTACCACCTATTCTAACCCTGTACCACTGGAATGAACATCATACCATTGGCAGGAGACAAGTACCATGTCATTGTCAGGAGACAAGCATCATACCATTGTCAGGAGATGGACACTATACCATTGTCAGGAGACGAACATTGGCAGGAATCGAACACCATACCACTGTAAGGAGTCGAAAACCATGCCATTGCCAAAAGACGAGCATCATACCATATTATGAATATTAGCCTGAGTATGCACATATTGAGTACATGCACAGGGTTGAAAAAATCATGATTTTTAAAATACAAAAAAAAATTTTGTTTATTTAAATAAGATTTTTTTATTTATTTTATTTTTTTTTAAATCTGGTATATAGACATTTATATAGATGTTTATATTTATAAACTCTTTCAAACGTGTTCTATTCAAATCAATTTGGGTACTTGTCTTAAAAGAAGGTACCTGATTTTTGCTTATATAAAGTTATATTATAACATAGTTTGATTTACAACAGCAACAAAACTTGTTTTAAAATACATGTTTAATAATAATATATTTTATTTGATATAGCGCCAGATCCAATTTTAAATTGTTCATGGCACTCATTGGGACACATCCACCATTAGACAATGTCCACAAGGCCTCACCCCCTGTAGTTGCATAATCTGTCTTGGAAAGGAAAGCATGCTGTGTGTCTGTGGCTGTTGTCCTGATAACTATTGTTTGATGAGAGAGTGGCTTATTCAATCAATGTGAGTTTATTTGGTTACTCATTTACAATGTTGTTAATGTTGTGTGTCATAATTAATTTCATCTTGTAACTCAGGAGATTCTCTGGAAACCACAAGGGGCTTATTACAAGAACCACATATAATTAGGTAAAGTAATCATGTCATGGAATGATTCTACAAATTGGAGATTATGTTAATAATATTAGATGTGGTACAAATAAAAATTTACAATGATGTGTCATAATTCAGCATAATGTAGCACAATCTAACAACGTGAGGCAAAGTGATAATTGAACAATAAAGTGAATATTCATTGGTATTTGCAAAAAAGAAAAGAAAAATATGTAAATAAAAAATGATAATGAGGTGTCATAATCTAGCACAATCTAACAATGTGAGGCAAAGTGATATTTTAACAATATAGTGAATATTCATTAGTATTTACAATATAGTGAAATATGAATATGAAAAAAGTCTTTGTGGGAAATTAGGACATGTTGCAGTATGTCAAGATCAGGCATTGTTTTAACTTTTATTTAAATTGGTTTTCTGTTGTAGAATTTTTTATGTGTTATGGTATGGAATTTCAGTACGAGGGCCCAGAGTATTTAATTGTGAACTTCCATGTGTTTGTCCTTGCTTCATGCATAAAGTAATCATTGCTGTTCCTAGTATTGTAATTGTGGATTTCCATATTGTTTAGATGCTGTTTGGAAGTACTTGACGAGTTTGCTTCTATATAATTAGCCCTAGTTGCAGTTTGTAAATATCTTACATTTTTAGTCAATTATTCTGTTTAAATAGCTGTTCAGAGTGAGCAAGGTAATCAGATTTGTTAATGATCCTAATAGTTTTTTTTTTGCAGCATTCTGATCTTGTTGAGTTTTGTAGTGTATGTATTAGCCCATATTAGAGTACAATATTGTAGATGTGGAAGTACTAAAGAACAGTAAATCGTTTTTAAGATGTATGAGGGGAGGAAATGTTTAAGTTTGCAGAGTATGCCAATATTTTGTGCAAGTTTAGTTGCCAGTTTGTTCAAGTGCATTGACCAATTTAAGTGTTCGTTTATATATACACCAAGAAATTTTGTGAAGTTAACTTGAGGGATGGCCGATCTGTTAATTTGAACTGCTTGAGATGAGATGGGATATTGTATTTTTCATTTACTGATGTGAATATAATGTAGTTCGGTTTTTTAATATTTAGGGAAAGTTTTTTGTGTGGATCCACTGTGTATTTTTTATTTTCTTTATTAACCTTATCTATGAGTGTAGTTAAATTTTTATGTGAATGATACATACTGATATCATCTGCAAAAAGAGATTCATTATAGTTAATGTGTTGCAAAGCCCTAGTATAGAGCCTTGCTGCACACCACTCATCACTGTCTTTGTTGTAAGTGACATATTGTGTCCTTAGCACCTGTCCAGGGCTCTGTGTACTCTAATGGTGTCTAACAAGACTGCAATCTACAACAGTATTAGACAATTATAGCCCAGACTGTCTCATTTGAGTCAATATACTGAATTGGTAACAACTAGCACAATCTCTAAGTGGACTTTAACTCAGGGCTTCTGACTTGAAAAGATGCTTCCTCTGGAAGACAAGTTTGTGTGGCTTCACTGCATTCAGAAAGGGAATAGTTCAAACATACACAATGTCATAAAATATTTGACTTTAAATACTGGGAGTAATCAAATCTGGAAATAAGGAAATAACATATTTTATACCCTGCTGATGCTTAATGTTGATACCCTACTGATGCTTAATGTTGATACCTTGCTGATGCTTAATGTTGATACCCTGCTGATGCTTAATGTTGATACCTTGCTGATGCGTAATGGCAGAAACCTGAGCTTGTTTGCTATAAGAACACACAAAGAGTAACTGTTGTTAAAGGTCATTTAATAAATGCATCGTGATAATAAAATACATGTATTGATGAGAAATAGCTGGTACAAACATGTTCATCGAGAAAAATATCATACTTGTAAATCGATGAGATATCGCTTAATCACCAATACAAACTAGCTCATCGAGAAAAGCAATTATCAAATGACATATAAAAGTAGCAAAGGTGGGGCGATCATTTATCCCACAAACCAGTTATGCATTATAGAGCGATGAATGTGTACATACAGTACATAATCATGATAACACGGCACGCAACACGAGAACATTGGTGGTAGAAAGGGGAGGATGGTGGGAGGAAAAACGTCCAATGTGTTGCTTCAAGAAAACACGACTTGCGTCAGCGAAGTTTGCAACACAAAGGGACAGGGTTTAACTTGTCACGTGGTCACATGACGTTTTTGGACTAAAACCATTTCGCGTACTCTGGACTGTTTCTCGTGTTGCGGACTGCAACAAACATAGCAAAGTAGATTCTCGCCTCACATTATATAAATACTATTTTTACAAGTGTAAAAATATTCAGTTATACCCTGCCGATGCTTAATGTTGATACCTTGCTGATGCTTAATGTTGATACCTTGCTGATGTTTAATGTTGATACCTTGCTGATGCTTAATGTTGATACCTTGCTGATGCTTAATGTTGATACCCTGCTGATGCTTAATGTTGATACCTTGCTGATGCTTAATGTTGATACCTTGCTGATGCTTAATGTTGATACCCTGCTGATGCTTAATGTTGATACCCTGCTGATGCTTAATGTTGATACCTTGCTGATGCGTAATGCGTAATGGCAGACACACATTTTTTTTTCGGTATTCAGCAGTTTGTATATAGTTTCCCTGCTTTTTCGATGCCAAGCTGAAAATTGGAAATAAAAAAATCATAAATCAATGATTTTTTGAGTGATTTAAATCATGATTTAAATAAATTATTTAAATCAAACAACTCTGTACATATATCCTTTGTTAGATGTGCTAATTTGAGTATCTTCTTCTGTTAGGTAGGCCTAGCTAATTGAACAATCTACAGAGATGAGTTGTTAATACTAAGTTGGCGTAATACAAAATTAATATGGTTGAAATCAAATGTTGTACAAACAAATGTCCAATTCTTTACCTAAACTGTTGTTGTACTGTTGCTATAGTAAACCAATGCACTAATTAAGTTAGTAAATAACATATAAGGTGCCTCTCTTCGGGTCATTTAATCCTGTCATAATCTCCACTTGCATCTTTTAATTAGACCCACAGTTGGTGAAAAGTGTATGAAATATGTATCGAATATGCTAATGAATAACTCAGTGTTCTTATGTCAATGTTATGTAGCAGCCCGTTAGTTCACATTGTTACCGGATTCTATGATGTTTACAATCGTAGTTCACATAATTAAAAGTAAAAAATGCAATTTGACTAATAATTATTGTTAAGACAAGTACCAAAATCAATTTGAATAGAACACGTTTGAAAGAGTTTATAAATATAAACATGTATATAAATGTTTATATACCAGATTTTTTTTTTTTTAATATTAAAAAAAAAATCCGATTTAAATAAAACAGATACTATTTTTTTCAACCCTGAAACCGCGGTTATTTGTGTAGCGTCACGTGTCACTGCGGCGTGTCTTCAACGTCGCGGGGCTGCGACAACTCGGCCATAGGCTTACAGCGGGTGTGTCTTCATACTGTAATCAAGATCCCAAAACAAGCGTGCAGACTTCATTGTGCGTGTGGCCTGTTTGTGCTTCGTTATCGGTCTGGGCATCGCACCGTACCTGCTGTAGGCTGTATCACCGTACCTGCTGTAGGCTGTATCACCGTACTGCTGTAGGCTGTATCACCGTAGTTCTTCTCGTCAGGTACCACGTTTTGTGTTCCGCGTCTGTGTATACAGATAGTATACGGTTATTATGCGTGTGCATTCATAATTTTAGCATAGCTTGGGATTCAGGGTGCGGTTTCTCGGAGCAGACAACAGTTTCTTCCTACAACGTTCTGCCAACGTAATCGTCAGAGTATATATGTATATATATATATATATAGAGAGAGAGAGAGAGAGAGAGAGAGAGAGAGAGAGAGAGAGAGAGAGAGAGAGAAGAGAGAGAGAGAGAGAGAGAGAGAGAGAGAAGAGAGAGAGAGAGAGAGAGAGAGAGAGAGAGAGAGAGAGAGAGACGAGAGAGAGAGAGAGAGAGAGAGAGAGGAGAGAGAGAGAGAGAGAGAGAGAGAGAGGAGAGAGAGAGAGAGAGAGAGAGAGAGTGTTTTACAGTGGATGTACGTGAATGGTGGGTTTGCAAGTGTACGTGACATGTTTATTAACAAAATCATGTCTTAGTGTCAGAGTAAGTGGACCACAGTGTCTGTCATGTTTGACCATTTTCTGTATTAGAGCTGGCCACAACATTATTTTACGGTCTATTTTGGAGAACTTCCCATGGGCAGCAAGAGTGAGTGCTTTTCCCAGTCATGACACTAACTTCGTTTTCCCTAAATGCAGGATTCTTATATATCACAACTAAAATGTTGAACAAAACTATGCAAACACGCACATTGTCCATTGTGAAACTATCTTTATTTGTGATAAATAACACCAGACAAAACATACATTAACCGGTTAGTTTTCTAAAATTGTGTGACTTTTTGACTATTGAAATTTCCTGTTGGTGACTACAGTGGGAATTCAATAAAACGGTATTTCGGAAGAACAACCGTTAACTAACCGCGAACTGGCATACATTGTGAATATGTTCAGTTATATTTATGTCTCCCCTTTTACGAATACGAATCGTTTCTGGTATGAATCGGCAACATTTTATAAGCCTCTTAAAAAGATAACTTAAGACAATTAATGGCAAATCCTAAATAGCAGCCAAGAAAATAAAGAAGGTGAAAGAAAATAAGTCACCTGCCGATGTCAGGATTCGACCAAAGCTGGTCGAAAAAAATAACAGACCAGAATAATATACCACTGGCAAAAGTTTGTTGGTGACACAAGGTGTAGTTCCGATATAATGGAAGCAAACGTTACATTTTATTAACAACTTACTCGAGAAGCAGTTGATACATACAATTAGTGAGGTTCACATCAATAATTAGTTAGGTCATGAGGTAAATTTCTTTGTCACACATGAATTAATAAATCCGTGGAATCCCAAAAGCTAAGTCATGCCTAAGACGCCCGGATGTCATCAAGAGATAACTTGTAGACTATGACATTAGCTCTTTGCATTGGCAAACAGGTAACGCAGACAGTTGTACCTGGCGTGCCAGTTTTAATGATGTAGCAGCGTATCGAACTAACCAATAAATCAAGCATGCGCAGCGTCAAGGCAATGTGGCGGCACCTAGAAGTTAAACACGCATCATTCACGAGACAGAGGCTGGCCACTACAATTATTATAATTAACTGGACAACAAGGTGGTGATCTAGCAGCGGCGTGTGTGTGTGTGTGTGTGTGTGTGTGTGTGTGTGTGTGTGTGTGTGTGTGTGTGTGTGTGTGTGTGTGTGTGTGTGTGTGTGTGTGTGTGTGTGTGTGTGTGTGTGTGTGTGTGTGTGTGTGTGTGTGTGTGCGTGGGTGCATGCGTGTGTTCGTCCACCCATGTGGGTTGTGTAAAAGGTCAATTATATAGGTCAACATGTTACTGAACGATAGGGGCACGATAGCATACCGGTTAGAATGCCGGACTCTCAGTCCAGAGAATTGGGTTTCAAATCCTACTGCGGTCGCTTCGAATCTTTGGCAAGTTTGATCACCCCACGTTGCCACAATTCACTCAGCTGTATAAATGAGTACCTGGCAGTACAGACAGTGGTGGATATGTGAACGAATAGTCTTCGCGCAGTAACTGCAGCGTGGCTGAATGCCTCCCAGAGAAGTTGAAATGGCCTTGGAATGAACAGGTCTGCCAGGGGGTGAAGTGTAAAGCGTATTAAGCAGTCCTCAGGTCTGGATACCGCGCTATAATAAGAACTTCTCTTTTGAGCGGATTGCGAGAGCTGTATTGGCGCCACCCAACGGACATAACCAAACTAAAACTGAAACACGAAAGAGCATTGACATTGTTCCGTTTATTTGTTCTTCCACTTTAAGAAAATCGGTAATACACGACAAGGATTGTATGTTGGTTATATATAAATTAATGCAAAAATTACTTTTTTACGATAAATCCACCTCTTGAATGTTTCTAAGGTAACGTACAGTTTATGTTAAAAAAAATTAATTAAATGTCGTATATTGGACAACAAGATGGATTATTGTGTCACCATAGAAACAGACACGCCATGGGCAGGACAGCACACTCGAACACCGCCGCCGACGGTTCATAAGATTCGACCACATAAACACAAACAGACAGATAGACGCACGCACGCACGCACGCACGCACGCACGCACGCACGCACGCACGCACGCACGCACGCACAAACTATTACTAATATAATATCTGTTATTTAGGGTATTCAAAATATATTAAATAATCATGCAGGTTAAGACACAATGAGCTATGAAAACAGTCGTTTTAATATATTTTTAATAAATAAGTTGTCGGTCATAATTTCTGTTAAAGACATTTCTTGCCATTCACTTCTCCCCTGTCGGCCACTGGGGTTGACTACTGTTGGCCTCGACCATTTGTCTACATACGTCTCTATCGTTCCATTTTCAGCTTCCCACGCTTCTCCAGTCCCTCATCTTAACTTAGACAGTCGATGCATGCTAAGACTGATCTGACTGGCTTAGATTGCCATACTTGTTTCCGGTTCAGACGCCTAGACAACACCATAACGTTATCATTTCTATATTGTTTCAGGTTGTTCAACTGGCGCATCTAGCAGATACTACATCACCACAGTCTGAGACACACCGAGCCATTTCCATTACGACGTGTTGAATGTACGCCTGCTCCCTTCGATCGGTGACGCCATCTTGATCACGTGACAATGATGATTAACAAGCGTGTCGCCAAAGTGTTCATAGTTTTTCTGGCATGCGTTGTAGTATTTCTTCTACTGCCAGCCAAATACAAAACAGCAACTAAAACACCTGAAGAACTTTCTGACAGATACAGAAAACATCTGCAGAATATCGCCATACATTTATCGAAGGTCGTTGACTCGACGTGGCGCGTACCGGAAGCCCAGATAGAGGCTCGCAATGCGTTGGTGCTCACGCAGACCGCGTTATCGGAATACAACATTGAATTCCCGCCGAACAAAGCGAACAACGCGAACACGGGTGCGCGAGGAAAGAAAAATGGGACGCATTTAGACGTGTGCCCCGAGAAGTATCTGGGAACCAAATTTGACTACCCGTGGTTCGAAAAAAATCGTGTGGTGACTAATTGCACCAACGCGCCACCATTTCCAGCTGTCATATCTATTCTATTGAATGGTTTCGATTACGCCGACAAAAATCAAATCCTCGTTGTCCTTCGCGAGATTTACGCCACGTATCCCCGTCTCACCGTTCATTTGGCCGTCCGTGAAAAGATAGTCGTCCCGGAGGAGGTGAAGCTGAACGTTCTACAGCATATCTTCGGAAAGTCGGCAGCAAATGACGTGTGGAATGGGCTGGTAGAAAAGGCAACAACAGATTACGTGTTGGTCGGGCGACGAATTGAACGTTTCCAGTGGTATGCCCTCTCAGAAAGAATGGTCCGAGTCGTGTCCGAATTGGGTGTCGACGCTGTAGGCGGTGCTCTCCGGACACCAGATGGACATTGGTCAATGGGCTGTCAACAGACGCGTCACCGGAACTACACTCTCACATACAAAGACGGATACCACGTGTCGACAAATTCATGCGCCTACTGCGACTACATCCCTTCGCCGTTCGTAAGTAGAACGTCGACGCTACGAACTGTTAAGTTCAAGATGGCGTCTCCTGACACCGTTTTTCACGACTACTTTCTGCGCCTCCAGAAAGACCGCAAACTGGTCATGTCATGTCCGGACGCCATGTTTTTTGTCCTCGCGAACATCGAAAGTGCGACCTTGCTGCACAAACAATGGATTCCGATGATACAGACATATGCAGTAAACCATGTGAACTTGGCTGATGGCCAGCATTTGTCGTTCTCGTGCAGCGAGGCGAAAACCAAGTTCTCGTGGACAGGCGGCGTCATCGTTCCTGTCTGCGCGATTGAGTCGTTACTCAAGGGAACCATCGACGCGATGGACATTTGCCAAAAGATTGGTCTCTTTTGTCACCTGGACGGGGGAACGACAGTAGGAGCGATGAAGTTCAAAGGCATTCTACCTTGGGAACGCGACGCAGACATATCATATGTAAACACAGAAAACGTTACTTTCTGGGACCACCGAAGCGAGTTCGAGAAACTTGGCTACAAGTTGTCGCTGAAGTATCCCGGACAATGTAAGAAGTTCGACAGGAAGAACCACCGATGCGGTCACTATGACCTATCCATTCCGCATTGGCGCATTGAATTGTGGGGCGCTACCCCGCGGCTGATGACAGATTACCTTCGTGAGAACAGAATCGAGTCGACCAAGCTGTTAATCGGGAACCGTTGGATGAACGCACCAACCAACCCCGCCTTGAATTCACGCAACCGCTACGGATATGAGCTGCTGAAGCATGCCGAGCATTGGATTACCTTGGGTTACTCCACATCGTGGGTGCCGTACCACGGGGGAACGTATAAAAAGTGCCCCAAACCAGGAAGTCAAGTGTGCTTGGACAAACAGTATCCTGCAGACGGAAACATGGATTTCATCTACCAATAAATGTGTTTATTAATGTAGTTTCGGCGGATATATCAGTCAGAGTCGCGTTTACGTAGGCGCTGTTCACGTAAAATAGGAAATAACTTGCAAACCACATTGTGTGTAATTCAGAAAACAATTTAAAACCTGTTCAAAGCCACTGTAAACGGTTAATGCTAGTTTGGTCGTCATTGACAAGATACTGCTTATTATCGTCTTCGAACGTTAACAGTTACGACTGTGATCACTGTCAATTCTTCAATGCGTATTTTGTATTGGCTCACTTTTTTGGCTGGTTCACTATATATAGCTAACTTTTTGGGCTGGTTCACTATTGTATGCACTTCACAATTTCAGTGTGCTTTGAACTAGTGGAAACTGTGTGTGTGTGGGTGTGTGGGTGTGTGGGTGTGTGGGGGGATTATATACTTATATGTATATAACTTCTGTTGCGCCACAAGCCACAAATGTTTGCATATAGGAATGTTTTGTGCACGTGTGCTTGTGGAAACAGTATAGAAACAAACATTTCCAAGGTAGACATGTTGGTCAATGATATTGTTCAGAGTTCAATGAGAACAACACCATGTTCTTTTGTGATACGTTTGAACGTGGCTATGCTTTATAAAAAGCACATGGACACACTTCAGAAAGCCTTTCGATGCTCATTTGACTAACTATTTTTGGTGGAGACATTGTCTAAACACAAGTGTGTCTGTGTGATATTCTTCGACCATTAGATGTACTGCTTAATGTAATTCGTATTGCATTTTAATTGACTGCCATGTTCAATAATATCGACCTATTGCTTATTATATACTAATGTTTTTTTACGATACCATTAACACGTGTGATTTATAATTTTGTTTTAGACAACAGTGCGACCAGTGAACAACACGGTCTGCTTTATTCGAAACTGTTGATACATATGCACACGCACGTACTTTAGCATGCACGGATACACTCAAACACACGAAGGTATAGTTTTGCATTAAAGTGTTATATAAAAAAATACTGATTGCGTGCCGTTATTTGTGTTTTACATGTGCACACATGCTTGAGCACGTACTTATATTTGTATAAGTGTTTGTATACGTGTGTGAGTCAATCCACCATGTACGCACGCACGCACGCACGCACGCACGCACATGACTAAAGAAACAATATAGTAATCAGGGACCCCCTTCCTATGTATAATAATGGAATTGCTCAAGCCTCGTTCTGAAAGTTGTTGCTGTACTCTTTCTCCTGCGGCTGGCACCAATCTCCTCTCCCCTTATCCCATGCTCTCCTTCTCGACTCCCATCGAACTCTCCAAAAATGCAGTTTCCAATCTCAGTATCGGTCTTCCTCTTGTCCTTAAGAAGTGCAAATTAGGCAGCTATGCTGCATATTTGCCTGCATTGAAGAACACATAAGTAGTTAGTATGGTCATTACGACAAGCAAATGTGGCACGACTTTTGTGTCCCGGCATGCAACAGTATCCCGTCTATCTAGCGTACGCAACGCTGATTGGTTGATAATGGACGGACTAATCACCAATTGCCTGGTGACTAAGAACGGAACTAACGTGGAGGGGTCGTGGTATAAAAATATAGGGATAAATTAGTATGTTGAGGGGTCGTATAATAAACATAGGGCTAATGTTTCGTAATATATGTATCCTGTGTTTCCACATCCACTACATATGCTTAATAAAACATACATATGTCCATTATTATCATCATTTACGTGAAGGGTCATCTTAAAATATACAAGGGGTCGTCTCAATATAAAAGGGGTAGTCTGAAAACATAAGTATCGTCTCAAAAGATAAGGCGTCATTTCAAAATATAAGGGATCGCATCAAGTGAACACGTGAAAGAAAAACACTATGAGTTTTAAAATGTGTTTATTGCGCAACAACCACCGTACAATGGGAGGGTCTTACGAGGATCTCTCCCACGGCAGAGGCCCAGTATCCGAAATAAAGGATCGTAAAGTACATATAGAGGCCGTAGGCGACCCTACGTTTAGGGTACATGTTGGAAGATCATAAGGGGTTGCCTACATATATCAACATATTCGAAATAAAGGGTCGTATTCAAGTATTTGACATATAGATCAAGTGAATGGGTGTCTGGATTTCTTCCCTCTTTGCAATCAGGACACCTCCCCTTTCTTTTCCTGCCTATACTTTCTCATCACCTGATAGTAGTCTGGAAGAATTTCACCATTGCTGATGGAGCTGTTGAGCCAGGTTTCAGTTCCTATTATGACACCAGGCTTGGCGCTCTCTACTAAATGCAAGATTTCCGCCCTCTTTCCCACCATTGATCAAATATTCAGATTTAGAAAACGGAGTGGGCGATTTAAGTTTAAGTTTTTTCTAGTTAGCCTAGTGGGAGAATGTATTTAAAATGATAGCCATTGCTGGAAAGCATTAGATACTACGACACATATTTCAAAATAATGTTCTTATGGACGAAGAACATCCAGAAGCAAATCACTGAAATCTTGATCAAATGGTACAGATCAAGATCATAAAGTCACTGTGATTCAGAGAAAGAAGGAGAGAAGGAAAAATGAACCGTCTTACCGTTGGATGTTGAAGCGAGTCTAGTCATTATAGAAAGAGCGGGAGAACACGCCAGCCGTGTTGGAAAAGCAATCACAGTCTCGATCGAAGAAAACGAACATTTTCTCTAAAATTTCGAGATGGCAGCACTTAACAGTCCACATAGGTCTAAAGTTGAGATTCGCAGTTAATGCTAGAAAAAATATGGAAGAATATAGGCCAAAAGACAAGAAAACTTGGAATCTAGAGGACCCAAAACCAAAATAAAACCGACCGGAACCGGAAGCACACCCCGACTCTTCAGGTGTGCTCAGACAGACTCTTTTGTGCCCACTACTCAACTAAAATGCTAAAGTATATGATTGTTGGTATATATTGAACTAAGACTATGAAATCATAAGGAATAATAATAATTGTAGCAAACAGTAAATCACAAGGAATAATAATAATAATGATGATGACGCATGCCGCTGTGAAGATGGTCAAAGATGACGCAAGGTGTTGTCGACGCCTTCCGCTGGGAAGATGGGTTGCTGTCGCAAGGTGAGTGGACATATTTCAGGTGATCAATCCTCTGGGGGAATAGATGGCGCGTCACGACGAAGGAAGACCTACAGCATAGTGAGACATTGACTGTGGCACAGGAGGATAAATAAAGAAATAACACGTGCTGTGATATAATATTACTGCAGCAAAGCTGTGTGGCGAACTAGTGCGACAATGGCTCTCGCTCGTGCTTATGTATACATTGTATAAATAACCTAAATCACTATAAGCGTTACACAGTGAACGTAGTAGATTACATTTTATAAATAGCCTAAAGCACTACAAGCGTTACACAGTGAACGTAATATATTACATTTTATAAATAACCTAAAGCACTACAAGCGTTACACAGTGAACGTAATATATTACATTTTATAAATAACCTAAAGCACTACAAGCGTTACACAGTGAACGTAATAGATTACCTTTTATAAATAACCTAAAGCACTACAAGCGTTACACAGTGAACGTAATAGATTACATTTTATAAATAGCCTAAATCACTACAAGCGTTACACAGTGAACGTAATATATTACATTTTATAAATAACCTAAAGCACTACAAGCGTTACACAGTGAACGTAATATATTACCTTTTATAAATAACCTAATGCACTACAAGCGTTACACAGTGAACGTAATATATTACATTTTATAAATAACCTAAAGCACTACAAGCGTTACACAGTGAACGTAATAGATTACATTTTATAAATGACCTAAAGCACTACAAGC
The DNA here is from genome assembly GCA_963662155.1 of Lamellibrachia columna. Classification (NCBI taxonomy): domain Eukaryota; kingdom Metazoa; phylum Annelida; class Polychaeta; order Sabellida; family Siboglinidae; genus Lamellibrachia; species Lamellibrachia columna. Next base: position 3,752,106 of record OY759273.1, read on the forward strand.
GTTACACAGTGAACGTAATATATTACCTTTTATAAATAACCTAAAGCACTACAAGCGTTACACAGTGAACGTAATAGATTACATTTTATAAATAACCTAAAGCACTACAAGCGTTACACAGTGAACGTAATATATTACCTTTTATAAATAACCTAAAGCACTACAAGCGTTACACAGTGAACGTAATATATTACCTTTTATAAATAACCTAATGCACTACAAGCGTTACACAGTGAACGTAATAGATTAAACTGGACGACTGGACCAACATATTAGATGCTGGAGAATATGTGGATGCATGGATTTTAGGAAGGCTTTTGACTCGGTACCACCCCAGAGGCTGCTTGCTAAGTCAGAAGGATGTAGAATTAAGAGAAAACTTCTGAAATGGATTTAAGCGTTTCTCACCTGTCGCTAACATCGTGTATTAGTCAATGGAGCTGCATCTTCGTGGTCGGAAGTAGTGAGGGGATACCACAGGGCAGTGTCATATAACCTATTCTTTTTATATTGTATATCAATGATATAACTAATGTTGTAAGATGTGACATGAAGATTTTTGCAGACGACACAAACATATATCGCGAAACTTAAACGAGACAAGATTGTTTAAATCTACAGAAAGACCTAGACGGATTACACGACTGGGCTGAGAAGTGGCAGTTACACTTTCATCCAGATACATGTAAAGTTCTAAGAATTGGACGCAGGCATCCAGAATTTATCTATACTTCGACAACATCAACATGTGCAAATCCTCTGGAGCGTAGCCGCGTAGAGAAGACCCGGACATCCAAGTTGATGATCAGTTAAAATCAGAGTTGCTTGATTTAAATCATGATTTAAATCACTCCAAAAAAATCATTGATATGATTTTTTTATTTCCGATTTTTTTAATAGCTGATTTATATGAATTTAACACAAATAATATTATTGTTTACAAACTCATTTAGTAAATATGTTGATTCTGTTCTGAATCCATTTAGTACAATAAAAGTATTGAAATAATATGTTGTTTCCTTATTTCCAGATTTGATTATTCCCAGTGTTTAAAGTCAAATATGTTATGACATTGAGTATGTTTGAGCTATTCTCTTTCTGAACGCAGTGAAACCACGCAAACTTACCTTCCAGAGGAAATATCTTTTCAAGTCAGAAGCCCTGAGTTAAAGTCCACTTAGAGCTTGTGCTAGTTGTTACCAAGTCAGTATGTTGACTCAAGTGAGACAGTCTGGGCTGTAACTGTCTAATACTGTACCAGTTTGCAGTTTGGTTAGAGACTATTTGAGTACACAAAGCCCTGGACAGGTGCTAATTCACCCTCTCAACAAACAATAATTAGCACGGCTACAACCACAGACACACAGCATGCTTTCCTTTCTAAGACATATTATACAACTTCAGGGGGTGAGGCCTTGTGGACATTGTCTAATGGGCGGATTCCTCCCAATGAGTGCCACGAAAATGTTTTAATTGGATCTGGCGCTATATCAAATAAAACATATTATTATTATACATGTATTTTAAAACGACAGTTTTGATGCTGTTATAAGTCAAACGTTCTACATTTTCATATCATGCTTCAAATCATGTAAACGTGGATCTTCCGCAAATAAATTCTCCACTAGCTGCTTTCACACCTGCTACTGTTGATGAAGTGAGGAAAATAATCATGTCCTCTCCAAACAAGTCACGTGATTCTGATCCATTACCTACAACACTATTGAAAGCATGTCTTGATTCATTGATTACCCCAATAACAAATATGATAAACGCATCACCGTGCTCAGGTATGTTTCAAGATGATTTCAAACAAGCGCATGTCAGCCCACTTCTTAAGAAGACATCTCTGTCTAAGGGTTGCTTTGGTGTACCGCAGGGTAGCGTGCTGGGACCCTTGTTTTTACAATCTACAGTCTGGGGCTCAACCATGTCTTCGAACACCACCAACTCCGTCACCACATGTATGCTGACGATACCCAACTTTATGTTGAATTTTCGCGTGATCAGCCAGCGCATGCTACAACTGTCACTGACCGCATATCGCGATGTACCGCCGATGTAAAGTCATGGATGGTGTCCCACAACCTTCTTCTTAACAAGTGTAAAACGGAAGCCGTCGTCATTTCCGCTGCGCAGAATCGCAAACGCGTTCAACCTCCTGTTGACCTAGTCATTGATGTATGTGGCTGCTCCGTCACGCCGAAACCATTTATCCGCGACATCGGTTTTTTATGATGACACAATGTCAATGGCGCCGTGTCTGCTAGGTGGCATACTGTCAAATTCGCGGCATCGCAACTATTTGGAAATGCCTTTCCACCACTGCTTGCAAAACAAACATTTATGCTTTAGTCATGTCGCGCTTGGACTACGGCAACGCTATGCTTTATGCACTGCCCGAGACGCATCTGCGGAAACTGCAGATGGTTCAAAACTCCGCGGCACGGCTAATTAATGGAACTCGCAGACAAGATCACATAACACCAGTTAAAAGTTAAAGATTCAGTTTACATTGGTTGCCTGTTCGTCAGCGAATCAAATTCAAGCTTCTTTTACTTGTGTTTCGCGCTGTGCATCATCTATGCCCAGTGTATCTGTCGTCGCTAGTGATTCCATACACACCCACCCGAACACTGAGATCCGCCGATCAACATCTATTGACTACACCGCGGTCCATCTCGAGCGGTACGGTCGTCGGGCCTTTTCTGTGGCAGGGCCGACACCGTGGAACGCCCTGCCTCCCGCAGTTAGGCAAGCCAACTCCGTTGCGGTATTCAAGTCAATCCTCTTTCGCGAAGCCTTCCGAACACTCTGTTGACATTTTAATTACTTGAACATTTTACTTATTTAACTTATTATTTATTTAATTTGTTTATTTAACTTATCTGATTAACTTATATGTCTATCTAATGTATCAACTTAATTGTAGTTGTTTATTTCAACGTTTTTTTAATTTAATGTATTTATTTATTTAACTTATATGTATAATATTAATAATAACAATAATAAAAACCTAAACAGTTACATACCTATTTTTAACCTTACCATTATTTCTAAAATACTTGAAAGAGTTGTTGCAGGCTGCCTAAGATTTCACATCAGGTTAAATTGTTTATTTAATCACAATCAGCATACAAACAGTTTCACTCTACAGAGACTGCCCTCTTAAAAGTGAATAATGATGTAACCCTAAATATGGACACAGGGAAAGTAACAGCCCGTACCCTGCTAGATATATCTGCTGCCTTTGATACCATCGACCATTCTTACGAAACGCTTGTCTTTGTGGTATGGTGTATCTGTCTTTGTGGTATGGTGTATTTGGCACAGCACTGAGCTGGTTTTCATCATATCTAACTGATAGACAGCAAAGAGTTAAAATAGCTGACTGCCTTTCAACATCACTTCCTACTTCTTGTGTTATTCCTCAGGGTTCTTGGACCATTTCTCTTCACTCTCTACACTACTCCGTTAAGCTCAGTAATCCAGTCATATCTTGGATCACCACGTTGATGCAGATGATACATAAATCTACATTTCTGTGGCTACGCCTGACACTAATTATTCCCTTAATGAGAGATTGTCTCCAGATCAGAGATTGTCTCCAGGACAACTTCCACAGGATGAATGACAGTAAATTAAGGCTAAATACGGATAAAACAGAATTTCTCATCAATGGTACATAGAGGCAGGGTGATAAAATTGAATGGTTTCCCCGACACCTATCCTTGACCAGAATTTCACACAGCCAGCCTCAGCACGAAATTTAGGAATTATTTTGACAAAAATGTAAATTTTAGGCAGCTTATATCTCAATTGTGCCGTGGTTGTTTTTATAACATTCGTCATCTTCGACGTATCCGCCAATATTTGCCTCTTTCTGTTGCGAAAATTGTTGCAACTTCTCTTGTTAGCAGTAGGCTTGGCTATTGCAATTCTCTATATCATAATATTGCTCTCAAGGATATCATGAAACTTCAGAGTATGCAAAAATTGCTTGTCAAGGGTAGTTACTAACTCGCCTCGTTTCTCACACTCGGTACCACTTCTAAAATAGCTACATTGGCTATGGAATCGACATCGCATTATTTTTAAGATTTGCACTATTACCTATCAAGCACTTTCACCCGGGCAACCGGCATATTTACATTCGTTGCTCACTCCTACAAGAAAGGTTACGCAGGTTCGATCATCTACTTCGCATTTACTTTTTATTGCCAGAATTAAGAAAAATATTGGAACTAGAGCTTTCTCAATTGCTGCACCTACTTTGTGGAACTCATTGCCTGTCAGTGTTAAGTCATGTGAAGATATATCAACATTTCGGCGTCATCTAAAACACACTTGTGTGTTTTTAGCAACTTCTACTGAAGAAAGTGCTTGTAAGAGTATAAACATAGTTTGTAAGATATTAATTTTGAGGAAGCACTGTACATGGTGAAATTATAGTCATGTGTCATGACAAAAATGTCATTGAGTTATTTCTGCAATACATACAGAGTAAAGTCCTCTTAATAGGTATTGATACCTAGAGACTGAATGTGCTAAAGAAAAGAACAAACACCACGCATGCGCAATGGTTGCGATGACATCAGCAACTATTTTAGTATTCGTGTTTCATTGGTAGTCTCGGTGACGTAACACGTGTGTATAGGAATATCTCAAGTGATATGAATAAAATAAAAGAGGACGAAGTGATTGTGCAATACATTTTTCGTAGGCACATATAGAACAACCCCTAGTGACAACAAAATATGAGGCAATTAACTTGAAACTGACTGAAGTAAGTAAAAATATTACTCAACATCATCGTTATTCAAATAGCAGCAGGGATAGAGGTCGACATTGCGGAGAGCTTTCCGAAAACCACGAAAGCCACGGCCCAGCGTTTCTGAACGAAGGTAAGGCGACAGTTAATTGTAACTCCAGAAATGGTAGCTAAGAAAATAAAAGCATGAAAGACAATAAATCACCTGGAGTGGATGGAATACCTCCAATATTACTAATGGAAACAGTAGAACAAATTAGTATACCACTTGCAAGGGTGTTCAACTCGTCATTAAAAGAAGGAGTGGATCTTGTTGCATGGAAAGAAGCAAACATCATACCATTATTTAACAAGATTTAACAAGATTTGCCAGAGGCAAGTGGACAAGGAAGCCATTGGCTTATCGAGAGTCCACCAATGTTCATCTACGTGTAACCCGCCTTCCTGGGATATGTGTCAAACTTGTTTTTAAACATATTCACGCAGTTATACAACCCGTAGACAATTTGTTCCATTCATTTATTTGTCATCTGTGAGAACGAGCACTTCCTGATATCCAATCTTGAGTGAGAAAAACATATTTCTATCAATATTTTCATACCCATTCAATATCTTAAACATTTCAATCTGATTTCCTCTTAATCTCCTTGTCTCTAGAGTTGTTAAACCACATTCTTTCAGGCGTTCTTCATAACTAAGGTTTCTCAGTTCTGGAATAATTTTAGTTACTCTCCTCTGTATGCGTTCAAGCGTATATATATATCCTTCTTACGATATGGTATCCATGCTTGTATACAATATTCTAAATGAGGTCTAACGACTGCTTTATACAGAGGTATAATTAGCTTTTTTCCTTGTATGTTATGTTTCTTCTAATCAACCCAAGAGTTTGATTACCCTTTGAAGCTGCAATACCACACTGCTCTGAAACTTTCATATCAGCGCTTATTGTAACTCCTAAGTCCTTTTCTTTTACAGTGGTACCCAGAACAGTATTTTCTAGTAGCTTCTTTTGACAAATGTTTCTTCCTAGACCATTTTCCTTGTTTTTCAAGGGAACACATTTATCGATGATACTCTCAATTTCATATTTTAGAATATTCCAACATTCAGTTGCGGTCTTATTCATCAGCATGTTATTCCAATCTAGCTTTGCTAAGTATTTTCTCATATCTTTATAGTTTTGTGGAAATTTCTCCTGTACGTTTTGTATTTTTACTTTCTGATTTTACATTGATGTCAAAATGTATTTGATTACGGTCACTATTACCCAATGGTTCCAGTATTTTTACATTGTCCACTAATTCTTTCTGTGATGACAAAACTATATCTAATACATTTTCTCCCTTGGTTGGTTCTAGCACATGCTGAGTAAGGAAGCTATCCTGAATTAAAAATAGAAATTGTTGGTCCTCACCCCTGTACTCTCTAGAGATTTCCATTGTATGTGTCCGTGGTTAAAATCTCCCATTATGATACATTCCCCTTTAGTAACTTCCTCTATAGCGTTTTGTATTTTTGTGTTATCCTCTTCGTTTATGTTTGGACTTCCGTAAACTGATCCAATAGTTAATTTTGAATTTACTGAAACTATTTTGCACCAAACAGCTTCATCGCAATCTGCTTCCCTTTCTAGTTGTATTTCATTAGTCTGAATAGATTCTTTAACATATAAATAACTCCTCCTCCCCTTCTTCAAAATCGATCTCTCCTAATCATTACGTATCCTGTCAGTCCTAATTCAGCATCTGTTATGTCTATGTTGGCCCATGATTCAGTTATACAAATTATGTGAGGGTTAATATCTTCTACCATAATGTTTAGTTCGTTTTTTGTATTTACAATGCTCCTTGTATTTAAACACACGCATCTATAACCTGTTTCAGAGATGTTTGCCGGACGATTTGTAATTAGTTTATCTGTACTATTGGCCTCTTTTTCTGCTTGAGGCACTTCTAAGTAACCCCCCCTGCGCTTCTAGTTTAATCAATGTTTACTACCAAAAAATGTGTCATTGTACCCATGTCACTATCTACTGCTGCTGAAAGTTCGTTCGCAAATACTGCGGCCCCCTTTCCACTTAGATGAAGCCCATCCTTCATGTACATATCAGCCCTCCCAACAAAACTTCCAAAAAAATGTTTTAAAAGGGTTCGGGAAATAAGTAAACGAATTACAGACCAGTGAGTTTAAAATCAGTGATTTGTAAATTATTAGAAAGTTTAATTAATTGGACTTCCTTATTAGGCATAAATTATTAAATCCATCTCAACATGGATTCCTAAAAGAGAGGTCATGTTTAACAAATATGTTATATTTTTTCGAAGAAATCACTAAGTGGATAGACGTGGGAACGCCAGTAGATATTATCTAATTAGATTTTCAGAAAGCTTCTGACAAAGTGTCACATCAAAGATTACTACTTAAATTAAAGGCCCTTGGTATTGTGGATGGCATAATCGACTGGATAGAATAATGGGTGATTGACAGATGACAGCGTGCTATAGTAGATGGGGAGGTTTCAAACTGGAATTCAGTTTTGAGTGGGGTACCACAAGGATTAGTATTAGGACCATTATTATTCTTATATATATATATATATATATATATATACATACATACATACATACATACATACATATATATATATATATATATATATATATATATATATATATATATATATATATATATATATACACATACACATACACATACACATACACATACACATACACATATACATATATATATATATATATATATATATATATATATATATATATATATATATATATATATATATATATATATATATATATATATATAAATTAGTTGGACGGTAATATAACAAGCAACGTACTGAAATTTGCGGATGACACAAAAGTGTTTAGAAAGGTTAATACTGATGGTGATAAACAACATTTACAAAACGATCTAGACAGATTATTGAAATGGCAGATTTTGTTCAATTTTGGGAAATGTAAATGCCTACATACAGGACATGGGAACTTAGATGTAAACTATAAAATGGGAGATACTGTTCTGGGTACTACTGTAAAAGAAAAGAAAGAAAAGAAAAGGAATAACAATAAATGATGATATGAAAGTTTCAGAGCAATGTTGTATTGCAGCTTCAAATGGTAATCAAATAATTCTTTGGTTGATTAGGAGAAATGTAACATACAAGACGAAAGAGATAATTAAAAAAAAATTGTAGGATAAATTTTCCATGTAGGTATAAGAACGTTATAATGGTCGCCTATGGGGACACTGTCTCTTGTCCGGGCCCATATACCCCGTCCAGCTGTGTTGCAGTCGTTTCAGCCGCGCCGCGTTGACTAGCTGCCTAATCAATAGTTCGCCACACAGCTTTGCTGCAGTAATATTATATCACAGCACGTGTTATTTATCCTCCTGTGCCACAGTCAGTGTGTTATTATGCTGTAGGTCTTCCTTCGTCGTGACCCGCCATCTATTCCCCCGACGATTGGTCACCTGAAATATGTCCACTCACCTTGCAACAACAACCCATCTTCCCAGCGGAAGGCGTCGACAACACCTTGCGTCATGTTTGACCATCTTCCTAGCGGCATGCGTCATAATTATTATTATTCCTTGTGATTTACTGTTTGCTACAATAATTATCATTATTCCTTGTGAATTAATAGTCTTCGTTCAATATATACCAACAATCATGCACTTTAGCATTTGAGTTGGACAGTGGCGCAAACGAGTACGCCTGAGCACACCTAATACTCATATACTTAATTGATGAATGTGAACCTTGAATGCATAAACTAATTCATTGTGATCATATGTGACTGAGAGGTCGATGCTGTTTTTGAAGGAAAAGACATTGACAGGTAATGTATCTTGTGCTGTCAGAGGAATTACCTGAAACAATGTTAAAAAGCCCAGTTTTATCCAGGCATGGGACAATTAACTTGGACATTTAATTAATTTAAAATCAGTTAACAATTATTGAAATAATATACACTATTTGTTCCTACAAAATACTGTTTACAAACAAGTCTTGGAAGCTGCTCAATGCACAGTTCTCTGAGGGATAGCAGCCCCCATTAAAAAAATATTAGTCAAGGGTTAACATCCCCGTGACACATACTTGCATATAGACCATCAAGTGAGTTACCCATCTAGGGCACAATGACAAAATGTTCAAGTTAAATACTTTTACATATTAAACAGTACTACTCTATGTTATGGCGGTGACTGGAACTGTTTCTGTCATTCAACGAGACGCTGGCTGCTGGTCCACGTCTGCTTCTCGGCAGCTTGCTGGATTATAGCTCTAGTCGATAGGTTTCGCCGCCATGCTTATAAATATTTAAAAGCGTCTGGCAGCTCTGGCATTATAATACCAATTTGCCCATGTGTATCCGATACATTGAAATGCACTCAGTGGTGCATGTTTTTTCTCTACACAAGCACACAGTTATGTTAGTCCTTATCTCCTTGTGTGCATCGTCAGCATATTTCTCTACACACAGCACAGCGCTCTGCTTCCTACTGCTAAAGCGTTTTTATAATTGCCAGTTGGCAGATCCGGTCCATGCCTGTATTGATTTGTTACGTAATGCAAGGCGTGTACAATCGATAGACGTGGTATTTGTTACGCAATGCAAGGTGTGTACAATCGATAGACGTGGTGTTTGTTCTTTTCCTTCACACTCACGTCCCTCGTAATTCACACACCCCCTAAGCTCGAGACATCTGGAATCCCAGTAAGCCCCTTCATTGCAGGAATCCCTAAATCCTTTCGATAAGCGATAAGTGTGCATTCTGTCGTTATTTTGTTTCGATACGTTGTTGATTCTCACAGCTTGACATATGACCTAATTAATTTGACATTTAATTCAATTACGTTAAAGAAAATGACACAAAAATGTTACATATTTAAAGAAGTGACGCACAGTTAAAGAAAAGGATGGAGAAATGTCACACGGTTAAAGAAAATGACCGCAAAATGTCATGCAGTTAGAGAAAATGAAAAAAAAAGTACACACAATTAAAGAAAATTCCTTACATGACCCTAGACATGTGACCGTAAAAGTGGTGTCGGATACATGGAGACGACATTAATATTATTGAGACGACCCCATAAATTATGATCACACGTGACCCATATGTCACATACGTGAAATATATATATATATATATATATATATATATATATATATATATATATATATATATATATATATATATATATAATACCAATTTGCCCATATATATATATTATATATATATATATATATATATATATATATATATATATATATATATATATATATATATATATATATATATATATATATATATATATATATCTTATATGACCCCTACTGAACATATATCGCCACAATAAAAACATGTGTGTACAACCCGTGGTGTTTTTTCTTTCAAGTGTTTCCTCACAACCTAGGCATGCGGCCCTAAGAGTGGTGTTGGATACGACCCCTTACGACACCACGTCAAATACATGGATACGATCCCTTATTTCCGATACGTTGATATTATTGAGACAACCCCTACTGTCCACCATGCCGTACATGACCTTATGTGACCCCTACTGACCATAATGACCAGTCTCACCGCTGCCGGCGTAAACACGCAATAAAAAATGTGCACAACCCATGGTGTTTTTCTTTCACGTCCCACACACCCTTCACTTGATCTGTATGTCAACTACTTGGATACGACGCTTAATTTCGAATACGTAGATATTGTTGAGACAACCGCTTATGACCTCCCTACGTGTACACTAAACATAGGGTCTGCTACGACCCTTATATGTGCCATACGGCCCCTTAATGAATATACGGCTCCTTATATGTGCCATACGGCCCCTTATTGTGGCAATGGTGGGAAGGGAACAGGGGGGTTGTGCCAGTAGTTCCGGTGGGGGAACAGTAGATGATAAAGTGGGGAAAGACACAAGAGATGCTAGGGAGAGCTCACCGCAGCCTGGGAGGAAGCTGAGAGGAGGGAAGGTGACAGGTCGTAGGGAGACAGGACGTAAGGAGACGGGAAGGAAAGGAACGGGAGGGAAGACAACCGGAGTGAAGGAGAGGGGAGTAGGGGAGACAGGAGGGAAGGAGAAGGGAGTGGGGGAGACGGGAGGGAATACAACCGGAGTGAAGGAGAGGGGAGTGGGAGAGACAAGAGCAAAGGAGTGGGAAGTGGGGGAGACAGGAGCGAAGGAGACAGGAGGGAACGGGTCAGGACAGAATGTGATGGAGGGGATCGAACGGAAGAGTTATTCTGCAGCAGTGATAGAGGGGGTGAGGAAGAGAGCGAGGGTGTTTGTGGGGGATTCGACAGTTAGGAAGACCGACAGAGTCTTAAACAAGGGAGATGATGTGGTGGTCTGCTTGCCTGGAGCCAAAATAGAGGCGATAACTGAGAGGGTAAAAAACATCGTAGGCTCGGGTAAGGGTGGATCTGTTTTAGTACACGTAGGGACAAATAACGTAGAGAGGGAGGGTACAACTGCTATAGTTAGGAAATATAGGCAGTTGGTCAGAACACTAAAACAGACGCGGGTTGAGCAGGTAATACTGTCAGGGATTTTACCTGTAATGGGCAGGAGGGGTCACAAATATCGAAATTGTCGGGGGATGGCAATTAACATGTTAGTCCAGAAGCTATGTAGGGAAGAGGAAGTTGGATTTGTGGATTTATGGGGAAGTTTTGTTGGGAGGGCTGATATGTACATGAAGGATGGGATTCATTTAAGTGGAAAGGGGGCGGCAGTATTCGCGGACAAACTTTCAGCAGCAGTATATAGTGACTTGGGTACAATGACAAATATTTTTGGAAGTAAACATTCTTTAAACTAGAAGTGCAGGGGGGTTACCTAGAGGTGTCTCAAGCAGAACAAGAGGCCACTAGCACAGATAAACCAATATCAAATCATCCGAAAAACATCTCTGAAAAAGGTTATAGATGCGTATGTTTAAATGCAAGGAGCATAGTAAATAAGAAAAACGAATTAAACATTATGGTAGAAGATATTGACCCTCACATAATTGGTATAACTGAATCATGGGCCAACATAGATATAACAGATGCTGAATTAGGACTGACAGGATACGTAATGTTTAGGAAAGATCGAATAGGAAGAAGGGGCGGGGGAGTTATTTTATATGTTAAAGAATCTATTCAGGCTTATGAAATAAAACTAGAAAGGGAAGCAGATTGCGATGAAGCTGTTTGGTGCAAAATAGTTTCAGGAAATTCAAAATTAACTATTGGAATAGTTTACCGAAGTCCAAACATAAACGAAGAGGACAACACAAAAATAAAAACGCTATAAAGGAAGTTAGTAAAGGGGAATGTATCATAATGGGAGATTTTAACCATGGACACATACAATGGAATTCTCTAGAGAGCACAGGGATTGAGGACCAACAATTTCTATTTTTAATCCAGGATAGCTTTCTTACTCAGCACGTACTAGAACCAACCAGGGGAGAAAATGTATTAGATATAGTTTTGTCATCACAAAAAGAATTAGTGGACAATGTAAAAATATTTGAACCATTGGGTAATAGTGACCATAATCAAATACATTTTGACATCAATGTAAAATCAGAAAGTAAAAATAAGAAAACGTACAAGAGAAACTTCCACAAAGGTAACTACACAGATATGAGAAAATACTTAGCAAAGCTAGATTGGAACAACATGCTGATGAATAAGACCGCAATTGAATGTTGGAATATTCTAAAATATGAAATTGAGAGTATCATCGATAAATTTGTTCCCTTCCAAAAACAAGGAAAACGGTGTAGAAAGAAACACTTGTCAAAAGAGGCTATTAGAAAAATAATGCTAAAACAAACTATGTGGAGGGTTTATAGGCGTACCAGAAAGGAAGAAGACTATGCAAAATACAAAGAGGCACTTAATGCAGCTACAACTGAAATCAGACAATCTAAAAGAAGCTATGAGCAAAAACTAGCATGTAACATAAAAAATGACAGCAAGAGTTTTTATGCATATGTCAGGAGTAAACAAAACGTACAAGACAAGGTTGGACCTCTAGAAGACAGTGCTGGAAATATAATATCACAGGGGTTTTTAATGGCGGAAGACCTAAATGGTTACTTCAGTTCAGTGTTTACCAAAGAAGATATTAGTTCATTACCAGTTGCTGATGCTAAATTTCAGGGGGCTAAATCTGACTATTTAGGTCCGTTAGTTGTAACTCCAGAATTGGTAGCTAAGAAAATAAAGGCAATGAAGGATAACAAATCACCGGGAGTGGATGGGATTCCTCCAAAATTACTAATGGAAACAGTAGAACAAATCAGTATACCACTTGCAAGAGTATTCAACTTGTCATTAAAAGAGGGAGTTGTTCCGTTTGAATGGAAAGAAGCAAACATCATACCATTATTTAAAAAGGGTTCGATAAATAAGTCAGAGAATTACAGACCAGTGAGTTTAACGTCAGTGATTTGTAAATTATTAGAAAGGTTAATTAAAGACCATATTGTGTACTTCCTCGTTAAGCATACATTATTAAATTCATCTCAACATGGATTCCTTAAAGCGAGGTCATGCTTAACAAATATGTTATATTTTTTGGAAGAAATCGCTAAGTGGATAGACGTGGGATCGCCAGTAGATATTATCTACTTAGATTTTCAGAAAGCTTTTGACAAAGTGCCACATCAAAGATTACTACTTAAATTAAAAGCCCATGGTATCGGGGATAGCATAACTGACTGGATAGAACAATGGCTGACTGACAGAAGACAACGAGTTGTAGTAGATGGAGAAGTTTCAAATTGGAAATCGGTTTTGAGTGGGGTACCTCAAGGATCAGTATTAGGACCTATATTATTCTTTATTCCTATTCAAAACTGTTTAGAAAGGTTAATACTGATGGTGATAAACAACATTTACAAAACGATCTAGACAGATTAGTGAAATGATCTGAGAAATGGCAGATGTTGTTCAATTTTGGGAAATGTAAATGCCTACATACAGGACATGGGAACTTGAATGTAAACTATAAAATGGGAGATACTGTTCTGGGTACTACTGTAAAAGAAAAGGACTTAGGAGTTACAATAAGCGCTGATATGAAAGTTTCAGAGCAGTGTGGTATTGCAGCTTCAAAGGGTAATCAAATTCTTGGATTGATTAGAAGAAACATAACATACAAGGGAAAAAAGTTAATTATACCTCTTTATAAAGCAATAGTTAGACCTCATTTAGAATACTGTATACAAGCATGGAGACCATATCGTAAGAAGGATATATATACGCTTGAACGCAAACAAAGGAGAGCAACTAAAATGATTCCAGAACTGAGAGACCTTAGTTATGAAGTACGCCTGAAAGAATGTGGTTTAACAACTCTAGAGACAAGGAGGTTAAGAGGAGATCAGATTGAAGTTTTTAAGATATTGAATGGGTATGAAAATATTGATAGAAATATGTTTTTCTCACTCAAGAAGGATAGCAGAACTAGAGGACATGAGGTAAAATTAGTAAAGGATCAATGTAGATTGGACATCAGGAAGCACTCGTTCTCACAGAGAACAATAAATGAATGGAACAAATTGTCTACAGATTGTGTAACTGCTAGCAGCGTGAATATGTTTAAAAACAAGATTGACACATATCTCAGGAGGGCGGGTTATAAGTAGATGAACATTGTTGGACTCTCGATAAGCCAATGGCTTCCTTGTCCACTTGCCATCTGGGCCTTTGGCTTGGATGGCAAATCTTGTTAAATCTTGTTATTTCGTATACTGGGCCTCTGCCGTGGGAGAAATTCCAATAAGCCCCTCTCATTGTACGGTTCTTGTTACGCTATAACAAATTTTTACAACTAATGGCGTTTTCTTTCACGTGTTTGCTTGAGACGACCCCTTATATTTTGAGATGACCCTTATATATTTTGAGACGACCCTTATATATTTTGAGATGACCCCTCACGTAAATGATGATGATAATAATAGACATGTGTATATCTGTTTTATCAAGCATAATATGTAGTGCATGTGTAAGCCTATGATACATAATATATTACGAAACATTAGCCCTATATTTATTATACGACCCCTCAATAGACTAATTGAATATATCCGTATATTTTTATACCACGAACCCTTCACGCTAGTTCCATTCTCATTTACCAGGTATTAACTACGACGTTAGTTCCGTTCTTAGCCACCAGGCAAGCACCACGGCTGGCTATTATTCCTTCCATTATCAACCAATCAACGTTGCGTACGCTACATAGACCGGATACTGTTGCATACCGGGACACAAAAGTCGTGCCACATCTGCTTGTCGTAATACCCATACTAACTACTCACACACTGTCATAATTATGTTCACATGGATTGAAAGTTACGCCTTCCAGCCAACATATGAGGACGGAAAGGGCTGCATTTGGTGTCATAACTAAGGAAAGATTGCAAGTATTAATATTTGCCTTGTAACGGGCACGTATAACCTGTTACGTCAGTGTTTCGAATAAGTTAAATGGACATAGCTGAACAAAATGATACCATCAGTGAACACATACGTTAGTTATTAGGTGTCGAAATCCGCATTTCAATCGCCCAGTTCATCATGATATAAAACTGAAGTTATCCTTAGCTATAGGAAATTATAGTGTGATAGCATTGGCAATGATCATGAACACATTTAACTGAAAACAAGCTATTATAGTTTCGTCACAGGATTGACGCTTGTGCTAGCACCAACAAAAAAATTTTAAATTATACCATTTTAGCCTACAATTTTCAACAGTTCTGTCAGTCATAAGTACCATTTTTAGTATATAATTTTTTTTTACATTATTCATAATTATATATTCCTTAGATGCGTTGATGAAATACACACGAATTCTGACAATGGCTCATTATTAACGGTGGCCCCTACCCGACGTCTCTGACGGATAGAGCTGCGTCGTTGCATCCCAGTCCACGTAACAAAGGCACATGCAACATGGCACTGATTGAACGACGCGCGCACACACACGCACACGCACACGCACACGCACACGCACACACACACACAACATAGTACAGATGCAAACCGATTTTTAATTTGAAACCTTACCACCTGCTACAACGCTTTGTTTAATCTGACACTTCATCATAAGCTTTCTGAAAAATCTAGTACAGGGCTGTAAGCGTTTACACGGCGCTAGCGGATAGCGATATATATATATATATATATTTATGCAAAATAACAACACAAGTCCAGCGTAGATTGAAATAGGCCAAAGAATGACATTTAGATTTATTAATTAAGGAGCATGAAATTAGGCAAGCATACACCATCAAAATAAGATACATCCAATAATCTCAGCAAGCATGCCGGCCCCCAAAAGGTGTTTACACATAATTAGTAAATCATGCCTATCAGCTACCCACTACCAGTACTATCTGTACCACTACTGACTTATATACAATTCACATGGTATCGGTGGGGGTCACTCCGCCGTGAATTAACCATACACATACATGTACAAACAGAAAGGCTGGGGTACTCGATCTCCCAGCCAAACATGGTAAATGAAAATAGTGGGCTAACCACCCAACATTCTTGAAAAATTAATAATGAACATTATGGAAACACAACACACAATGTATAAAGGTGTTACATATCTAGACATTAGTCAACCAATAACTACCAAAACATCAGACCGAGAGGTAGGGCCAAACAGCCACACAAATGTACTCGTAAAAAGTACCCGCACTAAAAACCCTGTGTACACTACTGAAAACTTAGTGGAGGGAAAAGCGTTAATGCAGAACCTCGTGTACCAAACCATAACAGGGAAAAGCGTCAAAAAAATTCAAAAACTTTGTGAACTACCTCTCTGTCTACAGTGTTTCTCAGTGTATCCCTACATAATGCACCACTTGATTGATTAGATAAAACTGGGTAACAACTGTTAACACAATAGGGAGGGAGGGTGGGATTTTTCAAACGCATCGGAATAAACCGAACAACAAAACTGATCTTGCAATAAAATCAACAAATTCAGCGATAACGAATAATCAGTAACAATAGAAATTCGGAAATATTTGCAGCGCAAAGGTCTCACAACGACACAAGCTAACTTGGAAATCGAGTGAGGCTGGCTCTAGGTCACGTGGTTGGTGTATCCATACGCGTGAGCGAGTAATTAGGCCAATACTCTCTCTACCATAAAAGGTCTAACCTCAAATCGCCTTCATTGCCTTGTCATCTCGCATAAAATCCTTTATGCGCCGCTGTCACATAAATTCATATATATATTGATCACGATCAAAAGTTGCGTTTACGCCATAGGGGAAGGCAGTGTTAGTTGGGCCACCCATGTTTCCCAGGAAACTACAGCAGCGACAGTTACATGGTACCACCCAGTGACTGAACATTTTATTAGAACACGATTGACGTACATTTGTCACAAACGGCCAGAACATGTGAGCTAAAACTGTTTTCTGATGTTTATCGAAACTTTTGGTAATTGTGACTAATGTCTGCTGGTGTGTAAACTACGCACGTGACCAGACTTTGTTTGTGCACTTACAAATGACTTAGCTATGCACACAGAAGAAGATTATTTACACCACTTCGCGCATTAATGAGATGTTAATTAAATAAGCTTAATTGTCGAAACGGGGCTAGTTGAGCCACCCAAGGCCCAAGGGAGGGTTAGTTGAGCAGTAGTTAAGTTCTTTACCCCAAAATAAATCAAGGAATTAAGTGTATTGACTTATTAATTAAGCGCGTATACATGTCAGAGACGTGTTATTCCCACTGGGTAGATGTGTTGGCTGAGTTGTTACAAATTGTTTGTACAAGGCCAACGCAAATTAAACAATTAAAGCATTTACCCAACTTACGCTACACTATGTCTCAACATACCCCACAAAAGTGTTAGTTGAGCCAGCTTACCAACCTTATTTGAATCAGCTATATATAACTATCTCTGCATGTTAGATATATTATCTTGGTATAAAATGATCTACTAATAATCATAGCGTATGTGAGTAAAAACAATTTTGACTTGTGAATATGATTGCGCCCAAGACATCAAAAAGAATGAAAAATGGCTCAACTAACACCGCCTTCCCCTACTCCCAACAATGGCTCAACTAACACTGCCTTCCCCTACTCCCAACAATGGCTCAACTAACACTGCCTTCCCCTACTCCCAACAATGGCTCCATTGTGTCTTCACTGCCACAACTTGATAATAATTCAAAACGAACATTTGCGGAGTGATATAAAGAAATGTTTGGCTGGACAGCGTCATTGCTTGTGACGTATGCAATACAAACACTCTCCACAATTGTATACTGAAGACCTGAGAGTTTGGTACTTAGCAGCACAGAAGGAGAATTACCCGGAAACAGCCGAAGATGAAAAAGAGAAACGGGACGGACTGACAAAATTAACCATTGGACACATGGTAGACTCGAAGTGGCAAAAGAGATTGCAAGGACACAACGGTTTAACTGAGGCTATGCCTACAGAACATCCTCGACGACTTGGCTAATATAAGTAAATTAACTGTTTAACGTCAGCTCACATTGTGTTACTCAGTGTGCTGTGCTTGAATGCTACTCTAGCCGAACTTCTTCACTGGTAAGCACGTTCACTGGTAGATGAAGTCCATATTTCCGTCAGCTGGATATTGTAGGTCCAAGCACATGTGACTTCCAGGTCTGGGACACTTCTGAAACGTTCCCCCGTGGTACGGCAGCCACGATGTGGAGTAACCCAAGGTAATCAAATGCTCGGCGTGCTTCAGCAGTTCATAACCGTAGCGACTGCGCATGCTCAGTGCGGGATTGATAGGGACATTCAACCAGCGACCCCCGAATAACAACTTGGTCGACTCGATCCGGTTCTCACGAAGGACGTCTATCATCAGTCTCGGTCTAGCGCCATTCCACAATCCCATTCGCCAGTGAGGAATATTTAAGTCGCAGTGACCGCACTGGAAGTTATTCACGTCGAACTGACACTTTTCCGGATACTTCAACGACAGCTTGTAGCCGAGTTTTGTGAACTCGTATCGATGGTCTACAAGAGTAAAGTTTTTCGAGGGTTCATACGTTATGTCTGCGTCGTGTTCCCATGGTAGAATTCCGTTAAACTTTATCGCTCCTACTGTCGTTCCCCCGTCCAGGTAGCAAAAGATACCTATCTTCTGACAAATGTCCATCGTATCGTGGATCGCCTTCAGCAACGTTTCAATGGCGCAGACCGGCTTGATTATACCACCAATCGACGAGACGATGGTCTTCGCCTCACTGCACGTGAAGGACATCTGCCGGCCGTCAGCCAAGTTCACATGGTTTAGCGCATAAGTCTGTACCATCGGGAGCCATTGTTTCTGCAGCAAGGTCGCACTTTCGTTGTTCGCGAGGACGTAAAACATGGCGTCCGGACACGACATGACCAGTTTGCGGTCTTTCTGGAGGCGCAGAAAGTAGTCGTGAAAAACCGTGTCAGGAGACGCCATCTTGAACTTAACAGTTCGTAGCGTCGACGTTCTACTCACGAACGGCGAAGGGATGTAGTCGCAGTAGGCGCATGAATTTGTCGACACGTGGTATCCGTCTTTGTATGTGAGAGTGTAGTTCCGGAGACGCGTCTGTTGACAGCCCATTGACCAATGTCCATCTGGTGTCCGGAGAGCACCGCCTACAGCGTCGACACCCAATTCGGACACGACTCGGACCATTCTTTCTAAGAGGGCATACCACTGGAAACGTTCAATTCGTCGCCCGACCAACACGTAATCTGTGGTTGCCTTTTCTACCAGCCCATTCCAAACGTCATTTGCTGCTGACTTTCCGAAGATATGCTGTAGAACGTTCAGCATCACCTCTTCTGGGATGGCTATCTTTTCATGGACGGCCAAATGAACCGTGAGAAGGGGATACGTGGCGTAAATCTCTCGCAGAACCACGATGATTTGACGTTCGTCGGCGTAGTCGAAACCATTCAGCAGAATAGATATGACTGTTGGAAATGGTCGCGCGTTGGTGCAATTGGTCAACACACGTCCTTTCTCGAACCACGGATAGTCGGCTATGGTTCCCAGATACTTCTCCGGGCATACTGCCAACGCGAACTTCTTTCGCTTTAAGATCGCCATTTTTTTCATGATATTAAATTGATTCTGCGGGATTTCAACGTGATAGTCTTCAAGTACGATCAGTATATCACTAAGTGCATTTTTTGCCTGTATTTGGGCCACTGGTGTTTGCCAAGTCAGGCTAACAATTTCCGTCAGCTCAGCGGCAACCTGCTTCAAACGTTTCTTGTTTCGTTCAACAACTTTACATCTCACGTGTATATTTACACACATGAATAGCAGTGCGAAACCTGACATGGCCACCACGATTTGGGGAAGTTTTCCATTTGGTCTACATAACATCATTGTCACAAATCGGTTACGCTCTCCACCAACAAACGTCTATTGTTTTTTGTTTGGTATCGTTCTTCGGTGTTGCTTAGGCTCTTCCGGGACAGCATCAGTTGAGTCAATCGTCGTATCTGAAAAGCATCAGACAATTGTTCATTTATTGAAATCACCTATCACAGTAAAGTTAGAATGTCAACATGTGTTTACATTTTTTATTTAATTACTACGCCAAATAGTGCAAAATTGTTTAATAATTTATCTTTCAACATTATGCAAATGTTACTAAAATCGCGATTGACAGTTCTGGAAAGCACGCTCTTTCTTTCATATGACACGTGCTTTTTTAATCGTTCGCATTATTATATCCACACTGTAATGGAGCTTTAATATAGAAACTGAAACGATGTTAATGAGTATTGCTGCTTTTGACGCTCGCATTCTGAACTGTGCAGGCTGATTTCTAAGTATGGCATTTATTTATAGCATCAATATACATCAGTTGATAATGCATGCACGGAGTCGGCTCTGCCCAAATATAACATCGCAGGATGTCGATAGAGGTTTTACGCGGGAACTGTTCGCATACTGCATTGTTTCCAGAAAAGCGTCTATGTGTGAGATGGGTGCTGCAACCTAGCGATTACATGAAAACAACGTTTCGTGTTGCTTATATAATACTGCAAAGTGATGGGACATGATGGCTAAACTTAAGTCTTTTCCACCATTTTGCAGTGATACTGGCCGATAGTTGTTTGGGTAATGCGTATCTTTTTTTTGTGGCTGGGCATGACATTAGCTAAATGCCCTTATTACACACAACCACATGCACACGAACACAAAACGCGCGCACGCACACACGCACGCACGCAAACCGTCAACGAATGTATGATTTTGAAAGTGACAATATTGTTTTGTGTCGACTTCGAACCACGGCTAAAGTATTATATAAGCAACACGAAACGTTGTTTTCATGTAATCGCTTACATGAAAACAAGTTTTCACAGAGAAGCCAGAAATTGTGTCCAGATGGAGGGAATATTTCAGCGAGCTACTGAATCGCCCAACGACTGCTACAGAAGAAGCACTTGCTACGATAGAACAACACCCAACACAGGAAGACATTGCAAATCCACCAACACTAGAGGAAATTGTGGCTGCCATCAAATCAACAAAGTCAGGAAAGACACCAGGACTGGATGGTTTACCTGCTGAAATATATAAATATGGAGGTGAACCGTTTTCATCCGCACTAGAACTGAAGGACAGTTATTCAACTTCGCTAGACTGAGAGCAAACACAAAAACTCGTGAACTTTGCATTCGTGAACTGCTGTTTGCAGATGATGCTGCTATTGTTGCGCACACACTAGAAGACATCAAAAAGATTTGTAAACATTTTTAAGAAGCGGCAACCTTATTTGGACTTACAATTAGTACAAAGAAAACTGTAACACTCCACCAACCTCCACCTGGACAAACTTCAACCAGTCCACAAATTGAAATCTATGGCACCCCAGTAAAGTCAGTCAATAAATTCACGATTGCATCTGACAACACCATCGACTTGGAAATTAACAGGAGCCATTGGAGGACTTTGGAAGCGAGTATGGTCACAACATGGCATTGCAATCTCCACAAAGTGCAAGGTGTACAAGGCGGGTGTACTGCCAACACTACTGTACTCAGCTGAGACGTATACTCTCTACTGTCGCCACATCAGAAAACTTTCCCAAGTGCATCTCCAGCATTTACGACAAATCCTTCGGATATCATGGAAAGACCACATTTCAAATATAGACGTGTTGAGACAGACCAACATGTCAAGTATAGAAGCCATTCTGACTGCATCCCAACTCCGCTGGACTGGACATGTCACCCGAATGAGCAGCGATAGACTCCCAAAGGCGGTGTTCTATGGGGAATTATCCAGCGGGAAACGCCTTCGAGGTGGACAACGTTTGAGATGCAAAGATGTGCTAAAAAGACATCTCAAAACAACACACATCCCTGTAAACACCTGGGAATCTATCGTGCAAGACAGACAAAAGTGGAGGTGGGCCATACATCAGGGAAAGATCCATATAGAAGAAAAGTTAACTCAAAAATATCAACATGACCATGGTCTTCTAGGTGCTTCTATACCTACCGTCTTCTGCGATGACTGCGGCAGAGGTTTTGTGGCACAAATAGACTTAAATTCTCACCGAAGAGCAAAGCAAAAGGATACCCCCCTTCATTAATGTCATCATCGAAAACGATGTACAGCAAAGAGAGAAGTGGCAGCACACATCTCAACATCAACGTTTTTTTAGAAACAATGCAGTAAGCGAGCAGTTCCCACGTAAAACCTCATTTGCCTCTTCTAATCTATCGACATCCTGCAATTTTATATATGGACAGAGTCGTATGTTGATGCTATAGTAAAACTTATTTATTTGTTAAAACATTACTCACATTCCTAAGGAGTAAAGACTATATGAGTCATGAATAACAAATATGTAAAGACTATACTATAGACTTGGTAGAAGTACATTGTGAACAGAACACTAACAATAAAACTAGTCTAAGTTTATAGAGAGTAACAAGGCTGTGTATACCTTGTATCGCATTACAGCAAATCTACTTTTGTCACTTTAGAGGAGGGTGGCAGAAAGTGGAAGGTGGAAAATTTATCCTAAAAATGGTGGGAGGTTAGCCTCTCAACAGTTGTGGGATGTGGGAGGTTGAAGATGGGATGTTGACACCATTGTCATACCCCCCTCATTACTACCAGGTTCATATTTAGATGGGTTAAACCGGTTTGCGACCCCTCCCCTAAAACTTGAATCATGTTGACAAATGACCTATAATAAATCGTGTACATAGCAATATCAATCCAACATACAGAGAGCAGTGAAAAGTCATTGACCAGATAATTCAAATTGTGATTAGGATATGATAAAGTCCAGCTATTAATTCCCGGCACCCATCCCGGGCAGAGCATGCCAGCAGCCAGGGCGGGAGCTTGAAGCATTACTTCGGTGTAACAAATAATGCAAAGGCTAAAGGTATATAGCCAGGGAAGGGTAACTTTTTTCTTCAATAATTTGTTTTCATAATGAGAAAAAAGGTAAAATACATACACGATATGCAATAATATAAAGCATTTACAAATGGAAATGGGATAATAATGCATATATGTGACCCTTATTATTACGGCTTTGTGTTTCACTCTTACCTCATTTAATCTATCCCAAAACGTCCATTATATCGTATTACATTGCTTTAGGTCCACAAATGGCACACGCGGTTGTCAAATGTTGTTTGACTATTGGCGTGAATAGCAGCATTAGCTGTGCTTTCGTTAGTTTTTCAACATGGCGCGTTTACAGAACGAGCACTAATAATAAGCCAGTAGCATCAAAACCACGAAGGCGATTCAACTAACAAAGGGACCATATCACAATTTTCATACCAAAAACAACGAAGTAATATTTATTTTTCGATGCATGGCACGAAATAGATAATGGAAATATTCCGGAAAATGTTACATCAAACACATTATTTGTTGAACACTAACGGGTACTTTTACAATCATATTTACGATAATTACAAGTGCATTTTCTTCACAAACACATTATGAAGAGAATTGAATTGGATATTTCCGAGCTGTGGAACGCCTTTGGTACAGGAAAAACATTCGGGTACATAGGTGCTCATAAAATTGCATAAAATCTTGGGCGATGCAAGGCAGCAGCTCTCCCGCTATTTCACAGCTTGACTGGGTGTAGCATCGTTTCATCCTTCACGGGACGGGGAAAGAAAACGTGCTGGGACGTATGGAAAATATTCCAGCCACTGACAAAATCCCTTCTAAATCTTGCGGCAGCACCGGCCCAAGTCCACTTAGCTGAACTGCAAACCTTCCAGAGATTCACAGTTTTGCTGTATAGTAGAACGCGTGGACTGGAGAGTGAGAAAGAAGCCAGGAAACATCTGTTCGCACAGGGCTCAAGATCCCTGGAAAACATTCCTCTGACGGAGGCATCGCTGTTGGAACATAGCAAACGAGCCACGGATCAAGGTGGACATATGTGGGGTCAAACACTCAAGGTGGACACATGTGGGGTCAAACGCTCAAGGTGGACACATGTGGGGTCAAACACTCAAGGTGGACACATATGGGGTGGGCTAGTGAAATGTTGGCTTGCTGTCGTAGCTTCTGGGAGGTTCCTCTAAGATTGCGTTTGATTAGGCCCAGCATTTTGTTGGTGCGAGCTGTGATGCCGTTTATGTGATTTTGTCATGACCTGGTGTTGGACGTGATTACGCCTAGATATGGGTATTGTGACACCATGGAAAGCGAATTTCCTCCTAGATGGTAGTCGGTATAGATCGTATAGCGACGGGGGGTTATTCTCACGGTGAGGCATTTGTCGATCCTAAATTTCATTTGCCACATGTTGGACCATTTATGAAGTCTGTCCAGGTCTTCCTGGGGTGCTAGGCTATCGGTTGTGTTGGAGATAGATCTGTAAATGAGACAGTCATCTGCAAAAAGGCGAAGATTGGATGTAATTCCTGTTGGCAGATCGTTAATGAATTTGAGAAAAAGTAATGGTCCCAGAACTGTTCCCTGTGATACTCCAGAGGGGACGGGAACCCAGTCAGATGACTTTCCGTCTACTACCACTCGCTGGGATCGGCATGTTATAAATTTATTGATCACTTCAGTAACGTGCCACGGATTCGATAATTGTGAAGTTTTGGAAGTAATCGTTTGTGGGGGACTCGGTCGAATGCTTTTGAATCAACTGAATCAACTTGCTCACGGTTATCGAGGAATTTTGCAAAATCTTGGGTTGTGGTAATTAGTGGGGATTCGCATGAATGGCCGGGTCTGTAACCATGCTGGACATCTGTAAGAATATTGTGTTCGTCGTAATGTTCCATGACTTGGCTGAATATTATATGTTCAATCAACTTACTACAGATGAATGTGATGGATACAGGGCGATAATTGGATGGTGTGGATCTGTTACCTTTCTTGTGGATTGGGGAAATGTTTGCTAATCTCCAATCTGATGGGACTAGACATGTATCTAATGACTATTGAAATATAATAGCTAGTATTGGTTGAATTGCAAGATGTTTAAGTATACGGGCAGGGATAGCGCCAGTCCAGTCGCCTTGTTAGTTTTAAATGACTAGAGAAGTTTGAGAACGCCAACTGGAATTACTGATCTATGACCGACTGATGGATGGTCTGGTTAATTTATGACTGGAATGTTGCTTGTGTTTTCATCAGTGAAAACTGAACGAAACTGTTTATTGAAGGCATCAAAATTAATTTACATCCATTTTTAGGGACGAAATATTGGTGGAGTCCTGTTTCTTTGATTTAGGGAAGCGCCAGAAGGCTTTGTTGGATTTGTCATCAGGGTTTTGGAACATATTGTTTTGAAAAGACCAGTATTTGTGGAGCTGTTTCTTTTGAGTTAGCTTTTGGAAGTTTTTGTAGGATTTCCAATAATTGTTTGATGCTTGTGCTTTGTTATACAATCTTTGTTATACAATATTTGTTATACAATCTTTGTTATACAATCTTTCTTTCTCTTTGCACATTCTTCTTATCTCTTTACTAATCCAGGGATTTATGTGTTTGGAGCAAGTCATGTTTGGAGCAAGTCATCTTGGTTCACGAGGACCTTGATTTCCGAGGTCAGCATGTCCCAGTTTTCCTGGACAGTGTGGGAAAGTGGGTCACAGTTGAAGAAAGACTGTTGAAAATGTATCATGTCAGATTTCATGCTGGGTATGTCCGCTTTGCCAAATAGAAATAGTTTCCTTGGTATCTTTTTATTTATGTTTGGTTTGTAGGGCATGGTTTGACGATGCGGTCGTCCCAGTTTATGTCAGCTATATTGAAATTTCCTGCAATAAGCAGGATGGCATTCTTGAACTTTGCCTGTATGTCTCTTAGAGAGGTGGGTAGCTGTTCTAAGTTGGACTGGCCTGCGTTTGGTGGCCTGTAGAAAGATCCTATGATCAGAGGCTCTTTCCAGCATTGTCCATACCCTCGCGATGATCTCGTCACGTTTCAATTCGTACACTTGCTTGCTTCTCAGAGTGGTCAGGTCGTCGTTCACGAAGACACTTCTGTAGCCATTCAGCCCCCTCGGGTTCTTCTTGCCCGCATGATGGGTCTTGGTGTCTCGCCGAACGAATGTTGTTTAGGGTTATGATGGGCCTATGTTTCGTTCCCGCGTTTCTGCCTAAGGCGGTGGCTCACACGCAGGTCACTTTAACGATGACGCTGTTTGTGTTTTCATTTGTAGCCTCGGTAATCCCGTACACCCGGATGTTGTCCGTGTGGCTGAACTGTTGTGGCCTCGGTAATCCCGTACACCCGGATGTTGTCCGTGTGGCTGAACTGTTGTGGCCTCGGTAATCCCGTACACCCGGATGTTGTCCGTGTGGCTGAACTGTTGTAGCCTCGGTAATCCCGTACACCCGGATGTTGTCCGTGTGGCTGAACTGTTGTGGCCTCGGTAATCCCGTACACCCGGATGTTGTCCGTGCGGCTGAACTGTTGTAGCCTCGGTAATCC
Organism: Lamellibrachia columna; assembly: GCA_963662155.1. Taxonomy (NCBI): domain Eukaryota; kingdom Metazoa; phylum Annelida; class Polychaeta; order Sabellida; family Siboglinidae; genus Lamellibrachia; species Lamellibrachia columna. Next base: position 3,778,892 of record OY759273.1, read on the forward strand.
CGTACACCCGGATGTTGTCCGTGCGGCTGAACTGTTGTAGCCTCGATAATCCCGTACACCCGGATGTTGTCCGTGCGGCTGAACTGTTGTAGTCTCGGTAATCCAGTACACCCGGATGTTGTCCATGCGGCTGAACTGCTGTAGCTATGAAGCTCGAACTTCTGGGACTGTACCTGTGGCTGTGTCCGCAGTGTTTCCATCTCTTTCCGCACACACTCCACTGTCTATAGATCATGTCGTAGATCCAGCATGATTATATTATTATTATAGCGTAACGAGTTCCCCCGTTATCGCCCCCTCGCCCACAGCCGTTGTGGGGGTAAGACCACTGTTGACCTTCCTGTTTATTGTTTCACACGAATGTAGGGCGTATTAAATTGCGATATGTGAATTTAAACAATTCATATGATGAATTGAGCAGGCATATTCACAGGTTTGCTTGTAGAAGCCATTAGCTGTTAAATGGTGCGTTTTATGAGAGTTTAACAGGCGGAGTGATTTATTGGAATTTTTCTGCTATGGGCAACGTGGGCGCATGATACATGGTTATTTTTGTCAAAATTGACGTGCATCGCACGTCGGGGCATTTTGAAAGAGCTGGAGGTATGTGCTTTTGACAAAACTAGGTCAGTATGTCAATGAGATGATGGCAGTTGTTATAAAAAATTCTGCTGAATTTGTGGTCACGTTTTCTTATAATCAGACAAAACGTTAACATGGCCACCGATGCAATTCTCTACTGTGGTCTTCGTTTTCGCAGATTTCGTGTTTCATATGGTTTCAAGCTCTTTAGTAGCTCCATTGTTGACTGCAGCTTGAACTGCATCAGCTATAGCTTTCTTAAACGCCATCTCTTCTTCAACATGTCGTTTTTCTACATTTTATCTACATTAAACTGATTTGTTATCGCCCCATTTTGATTTGAATACTGATAGAAGGGGTGACGAGGAAAGCGAGGGTGTTTGTGGGGGACCTGATAGTTGCGAAAACTGACAAAGCGCTAAGGGGGGGCGACGCGGTAGTTTGCTATACAGGGGCAGAAATAGAAAGGTTGGAGAAAATCATGGTTACTGGCAAGGGAGGATCTATTCTAGTACACATAGGCACTAATACCGCAGAGAGGGAGGGTACAACTGTCATAGTTAGGAAATACAGGCAGTTAGTCAGAACCCCTAAGCACACACGGGTGGAGCCGATAGTTCTGTCACTGATTCTACCGGTAGTAGGCAGCAGGGGTCAGGTTTATCAAAATTGCCGGAGGATGGCAATTAACACGCTAATTCAGCAGGTATATGTTGGGAAGAGGAATGTGGATTTGTGGGGTTGTTTTGTTGGGAAGGCTGACATGTTGATGAGTTCATCTATGTGGAAAGGGTGCAGCAGTGTTTGTGGATGAACTCTCAGGAGCAGTCGACAGTAGTAATTTTTAGCAAACATTGTTTAAACTAAAAACGCAGGGGGTTACTTAGAGGTGCCTCACACATGACAAGAGGCCACCAGTACACACAAACCTGTAAATTACAGACCAGTGAGTTTAACATCAGTGATTTGTAAATACATTATGGTGGACTTCCCTGATAGGCTTTAATTATGAAATACATCTCAACATGGATTCCAAAATTATATTATGTTTTTTGGAAGTAACCACTAAGTGGATAGACGAGGGATCACCAGTAGATTTTCGACGAAATACCACATCAAAGATTACTACTTAAATTAAAAGCCCATGACACCAGGGGTGGCATAATCGACTGGATAGAAAATGGCTAACAGAATACAACGTGTTGTAGTAGATTGGGACGTTTCACACTGGGGTACCACAAGGATCAGTATTAGGACCTATATTATACTTAAGATATATATATATATATATATATATATATATATCAATGACCTGTGGATGATGAAGAAGTGGTGCATGAATGTGCATATGCTAATGGGCCTTGTATTTCGCTTGAACATAAATCAGTTCAATTATATTAACAATATTTATCAAATTACTGCATAATCCAATCCTGTTGTTCTTTTATGCGGAAGTATTACCGAGATATATTAATTTTATAATGCAGCCCATATCTTTTTATTAAATTCACGTGCCAACACGTTGCTTCAAATGCATTGTATTGCCTACATGGCCTGTTCCAGGTAGGACCAAGTGTTTTTAATTTTATGTTTTCAAGGTTTCAACACATTTAAAATATGTGAGTGAAATTGTTTTAGGGTTATTGCATATAGATTGGGTACATTTTCAGAATTCTGCGTTACCTCTTACGCTAAGACACTGCATTTACCAGGTGTGTGTGTGTGCGTGCGTATATATATAATTGTGTGTGCGTGCGTGCGTGCGTGCGTGCGTGCGTGCGTGCGTGATAACTACTCGAAACAAACCAGTCGTTGCATGTTTTGTTGTCGATATGCATCAGTATAGTGTACTTGAACAATCACGTGTCGTGTTCCCCGGTCGTTGGTCATGATAGGTTAGCACAGTTTACACGAATTGTCATGTCATTCGAGTGCTGAAGCATTACCGTGCGTGCGTCTTGCACCTCCTGCGCACAAAACCGCTTGTTTTATTGTGTATCTGGCTATCTGCCCGCACCGGCAGTCACGGTCACGCATCGCTGAACAAAGACACCATACACGGTTGGTACACGTTATCGTATTATCGTATTTATTTAATCAATCCATAAACAAGGATGGGCGCCCGGGAATCACTACAATATTCCCGACAATATCAACAACATAATAGCAATACACTTTTCATTCTGTTCACAAAGATAAATGCGTCTAGTAACCGGTTTCTTTTGCATATGAAAGTCCGCACTCGGATGCGCACACATTACTTCCGGTGGAGAAGAGGTCGTTCCAGAACTGCTGGGATAAAAAAGAAACTACCACATGTCGTGTTGTTTGTAAAAGCCAGACCTAAGCAAGACATCCATATAAATGTTCAGCTGCTCGGACGAGCCGTTTTAAGTGACGACCACCAACAGACGTACGGCAGCCGCGGTTCCAGAACGACCCGTGTCGACCGAAGTTGTAGTTTAGTGGTCAACTATACTCGCCGTCACAGCTAATCTACGCCAGTACGCAGACGCTGCTAAGACACACCTGTCGTCGCCGTATCAGCAAATGTCAGAAACAAAAAACCGATGCCATGAAGCAGGCCATTGTTTATATAAATGTGTCGCCCCGAATACGGTCCGCAGTGTTTCGTGTCCGTTTGTCAGGCAGACAGCCTACGTGTGATCTTCGCACTTTCTCGTATGTTTAGAACTTCAGTAATGTAATTATCACAAATTACCTAATGAACTTTTGATTGAATCTATTGCGACACAAATTTCTCCAACACACAAACGGACACCATTTCGCTGCGGACGCTATTTGACGTAACACCAGTACAATGCCAACGTGCATGCGCCACGACCACGTGACAAGAACGATGTGCAAACAATGCAAGAGTTGTCAAACAATCTGTCTGGATCAACAGTTCAGATGAGCTATGTCACACACAGAAGATATTTGTTGATAAGACGGCGACAGATGCCCTGCGGCAAAAATTAGCTCGCGGGACGGGCGCTTCGCCCGGGGAACAGCCCCGCCTAACTGCTGAACACAAACCATTAATTTATCATGAATAAAATACACACTGGGGCGTGGTAAGCTAACAGCGAACATATGTGGAGATATGACGATCCGTACTATCGCTACAAGCTGCCCACGATTGTTCAAACAAGTTGACTTCATAGCTTATTCACACTGCAAATCTCCTCAACGACATGATCATAACTTTCTGCACAAATTCTACATCAAAATACTTGTGATTTCTCGCCTACAATATAATAATAATTTTAACGACCTCGTTCACACATTGTCACTCGCCAGGGTGCGCGCAATCTGAAAACATGGCGCCACCCAACGGATAAATGTACAATTAAGAAACAACAAACACGCGTTCTTCCACACGATGAAACGTCGTCAGCCGTCGCGTTCAGCAGCTACGATTCGGCAGAATAACTTAGCTTAGCAAAATTAGATACTCCTTACATACCCTGTGATAAATATTCTCGTTTTAGTAAAATATAACGACTTTAGTCCGAGTTTCATCACCACAGACACAATAGCGCCGCCGACGACATACCGACCGGTCACGCATACAAAACAATAATGCAAGTTTATCGCTCGTTCCGAGGCGTGGTTTTAGAAACAAACCGAATGTCGGTTTTTAAAACCAGCACAATTCAGGACTGCACATAACAAGGACCATAAGTGTATTTTTACAAGTGAAACAATGTGCAATCTAACGTGCATTATCTGCTAGTTTCAATCGGCCCACACTAAACGCCACCTATCCACTCGCGAGACTTGGATATCCAGTGTGTGCGCCACCTATCTAAACCTGAGCACAAACACTGCCCTCTGACGACCAACCACGCAAGCATGCACACACAAAACTAACGACGGTGCGAGGTTCGGAACGGGGCGACGTCTGGTGACGGGAATGTCAGACTGAGAAACACTGCTTAGAGCGCGACACGCGAGAACATCCCTGCTGCGTATCAACACATGTACAGTAATATTAGCGATACAGAACAGCTACGAGTCGCGTACACTTGGCGGGCGTGAAACGATCGAACCGTACGACAGAAGCGAGACCAGATAGCCGCGTGCAACTGTATTTTATCTTCGTAAATTGTTTCTCCAGATGGCAGCATGCAGACGGACCTTGACTGTCATGCGAGTTTGTCCGCTTAAATCCATTTATTGTTAGGTAGAGAAGAACAATGCAGGACAACAGTTCACAGTCTGGATGTATGTTCACGAAAGAACACTGCGATCAAACAAGATTTTTCTTGGAAAAGATGTCTTTGTATAAATTACATCACGTCTTTGACCCACGTACGCGTAACACTGACTCCTATTTCGGTATTACAGACATATGACATGATCGGCTTGTGTTGTGATTAGATCACGACGTCTAACTACTGTCCTCTCCCACCCACAGTGCTGTCTCCTGTTCGCTGGACCGCGCCATGCAGTCCTCACTCTTGGCTGCCTCTTTGGATGCTATTTCCAACAGTGTCAGACACAAACAGATACTATTCATGTAACTCTCGTTTACCGAATGTCTGCTACCCCTCAACAAAGCCGCGACGGCAAGACGACACCAACTCCTTTCCCAAAGCCACCTAGCAGCACCAAGGCCACTGGACAACGGATATTGTCATTGTATAAAAGAACCTGTGCTCAACAAAGATAATGTGACATTCAAAAAATACGCTGAGGTAGAATTCTCAGTGGTCGTGTGATATGAATTATGGAAGAAGTTTCTTCAAAACCTTTGTGAGTTTCAAGGCGTTACGGATGTGACGTTGTCTTGTGACAGTACGCGCACAACGGTGACCAGAAGAAAAACGAGTTTGCCGACCTTCACCAACGCACAATGAAAGTGGCTGAGCAGACAGACAGACAGACAACATGGAGGTAATGTTAAAACAATAGAGTGTTTCTACGTACGGCATGCAAACGATGTGTTGCATGCAAGCTGTTGTGCCTACGAGGTCTAGAGAATTAGCGATGTCCAGCCACGCGTGTCCCCTATTCCTGCTTTGACCTCTACGACCGTGTCTACCTACATTACTGGTGACACACTGCCTAACAATACATCTCAAGTGCCCAACACCGGTGGTCATTATGGCAATACATTATTGGTTTTCAAGGCAATGACGTTGCTGTGGCTGTTGTCATGGTAACACGCAACAGCGGACACAGAAGCACCAACCTACACAAAAATGAGGACGAACAATAATTGTTACAGTGACGCAGTCACCTTCGTCATCAATACACGTGTGTAAATTTACATTATATGTACATAAATATGAATATACGCATATACATATTTAGACACATGCACGTATATTCATATACATGTTTATCCACATATACACACATACATATACATGTATAACTATGTGAGTGGGTATGGATTTATATGTGTAAATATATATTAACATGATTCTCGTACAAAAAGCAACACTTCGAAAGGTGGGCACATCAGAGAAGTTTGACACAGCAACCAAACCAAATTGAATATTCATCACCGAAGGGCGCTGTGCACCGAGCAACTGTACTTCCTGCCAGTAGAGGGCACTGCCCGGTCGGTTTCTCCTGGTGCTGCCATCTCGTGGCTGTGAGTTGTCATCATGCACGAAATGCGATGCAGTCAGTTGTGCTGTGTCTGCCGCTGTTTGGAGAGCGGGGGAGGGGGGTGTGGCATTGGGCAACAACTGTCGTTGTCATGGCGATAAATGTCTTACATACAAACACCAACAATCCGCCCCGACCGACCGATTATACGAGATGACAGTCACTCCATCGACATGCCACCGCGATCAACCTGTCAACGATGACCAGTGTAAGGGCACTAACTTGCCCATGCCTCGCCGCCCACCCTCGCGCGTTTCGCCGCGGGGCTCTCAAAGTCACTCGATTTGGGGATTGGGGATGACGAGTTGCTGTGGGACATGGTGTTTGGTGATATGTGACCGCCTGGCATGCCTGGGTGGCCGGTGGAGGGCGGTCGCAGTGTCTGGTTCGACGGCGTGACGGAGTCTCGAGGCGGCGAGATCGGCTCACTCTTTATGCTCATGTGGTGCATCTGATGTGATGTAACCCCTGGCAACGACACCTGGATCACTGGGCCGTTCCCACTCGTGTGCGCACTGCAGACACATAGAACGGCAAATATTAATTGTGGCTATATCTCAACTTGTGGTCCTATAGGCAATGCTTTCACACAGTCACAGAAATGAAGTATACATCACTGGATACAGAGGTTTACACATATCTACAGTGCACGTGCACCCACGCAAACTCGTATATGCATTGACCCTAACAGTACCTTATAAAATGACTAAGCTTGTATGCATGCATGGCTAAGATTAATATGTTATCACTATGGGCTTTAGAAATTCCAGGCTGTTAACATCACAGAAACTTAGACACATTACTGTACGTTTCAAAAAATTTACTACCATTTACCAACCTAGTTGATGTATTTACATTTATATGTTTATTAATTTAGTTATCAAGTACACTGTAATAACATACTAATATTATTTATTAGTATTATCACTGGTAAGTGTGATTACAAAATAATACTGATTTATCATGTAAAAAAGGTCATTATATATTAAACTCCAGTTTCATTCTCGTGTAACATAATCAAGCATTTCCCACGTAGTATTGTTAATAAAAGCTGGCAGAAAGCAACCAAAATATGAGGCATTAAACAAAATCTAGTATAAATTGAGTTGGTTACTTACCCTTGTTGCTGCTGATGTTGGTTACTTACCCTTGTTGCTGCTGATGTTGGTTACTTACCCTTGTTGCTGCTGATGTTGGTTACTTACCCTTGTTGCTGCTGATGTTGGTTACTTACCCTTGTTGCTGCTGATGTTGGTTACTTACCCTTGTTGCTGCTGATGTTGGTTACTTACCCTTGTTGCTGCTGATGTTGGCCGATTCCTGCCGTCTGTACGGCTGCGGACAGCGGCCCCTGACCCAGCCAATTGCCTGGGGTCAGCAGCTCCGGCCCAGAGAAGTTAGGCAGTCCGTGAAGACCAGCAGCTGAGTTGAGGTGGAAATCTACAGCGGCAACAAGGCCATCTCAATGTCACAAGGGTCATCTCAATGTCACAACAATGGCACCATGATGGTTACCACAAACAGAACACACTGCATCAACGTATCAGTTTGCTTACTTAATTAGGTGCTAGTCAATAACATATATAGTGGAGGATATATTCACCAGGTGGTGACACCTTACCACCCATCATGGACCCAGCCAAACAAAGCTGTAGTTGGTAGCAAGTTTACAGGCAGCATTAAATAGGAAATAAGTATTTCCAGAAATAAGTTATTCCCAGCTAACATTGTCAGATAGTGAGTCAGCAGCAGAAAGATCACGGATATTTATCCAAAGAAATGAGATGGTCACCCTACAAAGATGCGACTGTCATCCTCGTCTCATCCTCGTCCCATCACTAAATGAACAAGACAACTCACCACTGGGGAATGACGAGGGTATGCCGGATGGGAAACTGGGTGCTCCGGGCATACTGGGCGTTGCTAAGGCAACCACGGGTGTTGCTAGAGGTACGTTTGAAGTCCTCAGGTTGACCTGTGAGGACAAATCACTCGACATGCATACGATGACACAGGCAGTGTCACTGCATCGGAGACCGAAAGTGACATGATGGAGGATTGCAAATCATTCATTGCATAATCAATGAGCAGGGTCGAGCTCAGGTACAAAGTCTCAATCAGTATTACAATGACTCCATGTGTAACAACATTTACATATAATCATTACACATTTACCAAGCCATTTTTATTACAATTACATTAAAGCGAAACAAAAGTAAACCACTGGCGTGATATTCTTAATTGTAGTTACAAAATTGGTTATGTTTTAGTAACTCTTACAGGTGCATAGGCCAAACACCATGACTTTTGTTTCGCTTTAATATTAAGAATTTCTATCTGGGCAATGGTGGCTAGAATATATGGCTTCAAGTTTTAGTCAAGTTAAAATGTAATCATAAAAAATCATGTGGCTGTAGTAAATTACATAATTATGTTATTTCATCCATGACATAGTTTCCAACTGTCATTACAACATCTCTTGTAATCAATTACAACACACTAATATTACGACTGTAACTGAACCTGACCCTGTCAGTGAGGGGCATCCAAAAGGAACGCATACAAAGTCACTTTCTAGTTGGACAGCGAGTGGGCCGTAACAGTAACCCACAGACAACTGCAATCACAGTAGTTGTGCCCCGGAGAGAACTTATCAACACTGCGCGGGTGATCAGCAGTGCTCTTATATGATGGTCACCTCATCAATGTTCAGTTGTACAAAACTTAACCTTGCATCAAAGCACTACACTGCTCTATGAATCATGATGACACATGCTGTTAACTTTACAATTTCCTGAACAGTGAAAGCGCACCTTGTCATATAACCTAGAGATATAATACAGTATGCTTACAAGAGTCATTTTTATTTTAACTTCTTTACAAATAAACCAACAGGAAACTAGTCTTCATCTATACTGATCTAAAAACCCTGTGATACTGGAGAACAACAAAAAGTAGTATTTGACAACCTGAGACACTACTTCTAGGGTGAATTACTGAGTCTGGATAGAGCCATTGAAATGTACGCTAACAGGGCTGTTTAACTGAAGCCGACGCCCTGTGACAGATGGCAGTACTATGCGAGAACTCCTCCAGTTGCTATGCAATGCAGCGATGCGCATCTGCACTACGACCGCAGTCAGTCGCAGTAACAGATCTACCCATGATGCAACAGGGCCAAAACGGTGCCCCCTTGAGGCCTTTACTGAACACAACCGTAGTGTCCTAGCGGTGCGGGTATATGTTGCGGGGTAGGAAGGTCATTGGCATGCAAGAAATTAACAAGAATTCTCAAAAACAACAGGAGTGGCGGAACAGCGAGGAAGATATCAACATACGCGGTGGACCCACAACAAAATGAGAACGAACAATGAACATTGTGACAGCCACTCAGTCTCCTCAAGGTTTCATTACACAGAATCACACTGAAAAACGCAACGTGTCTCTCCAGATTCAGTTGAGAATTTGTTCGTAAATAAAGCAAAAGGAATGTAAAATTGCTTCACTTCAGCAACATTATGCTCAGTAGCTGCTCATGTCTCTTTCATCAATCTCTTCTGGTCCAAATTGATTTTACAAAGTCTTATTATGAGCAACTTGTAGTAATAACTTTTTTTATTATATTACATCACTTACAAATAATGTGTAATGAACAAAGAACTACAGGTAAGGTAAGGATTACAATATTGGGTTTCACTCCACTACTGCTGACATCAACAACACGGAGCAGGACAGGGGCACGCATAGACAGCAGGCACCAAGACAAGGCAGACTACATGGCAGGCACCAAGACAAAGCAGGCACCAAGACAGGGCAGGCTACACGACAGGCACCAAGACAAGGCAGACAAGACAAGGCACCAAGACAAGGCAGGCTACATGGGCAGGCACCAAGACAAAGCAGGCTACATGGCAGTCACCAAGACAAGACTGACAGAAGCAAGCTCATGCGCAGTGCTTACGACTAGGAGAAGCTACAACTGAAGGTCGTACAACAACTTCCCGACACTCGACAAACCCCGTTCTGACTGAGGTGACAACCAGGAGACAACGTCAAACCAAGGGATGTGTACTTTGGGGCACAAGCAGGCAGTGGAGGGCAACAAGAACCTTACGGTTATGCATGCAGATATTTCCACATATTTATTTCGATTCATTGAAACATTTATTCAAATTTACTTTTCACATTTCCAATTTTATCTTGGGAAATTGTTTTCTTTCCCTGCATCATCGCCATGGCAACAGCAAAGAGAAATGCTCACCGTACTCCTGTTCTCCCCATCTGCGTCAGATGGCCCCTCAGAGGCTGAACTCACCACTTCCCCACGGGAGTTTGGGATGACGACGCGGAGACTGGGACGAGAGACTGTCGAACTGGTTGCCGGGGGTGACCCCTTCGCCACCTGCGCCACGTTGATGGGTGGACTTTGGTGTGGGTAGCCGTTTGTTGCGGCCGCATTCTGGCTCAAGTCCATCATGCCACCTGGTGGTCATACAAGGAACCAATCAGAATTTACGTCATAACATCTCTTGAATGATGCAGATGGTATGCATTTCTACGTTTTACCATCAGACTGCTTTTATGTTTGAATAATGTCAAACTATTTATTGAACACTATTAACAGATTACATTTTACATGGATAACAGAATGTGTGAAATAAAATGCTTGTCATTGTAGCTAATAATTTAGGATAGCAAGTTTGGGTGTGCAACCAGCATTAGGGAAAGAGTGCTCTTGAAATCCCTGATTCACATACATTCTGAATTAAAAAGATACGTTGGTAAAATAAAAAAATGTGTTAACTATCTTGGTTCTTCACTAAATATGCCACTGTGACAAACTATATGATAGATGATGCTATTCAAAAAGATTTGTATTGCAAAAAAATGTTTTTTGTCGGGACGTAAACAAAATGCTAAAAGTGGTGCCACTTGGCAGTATGGGTAAGTGTCACTCCACTGACCTGTAGAGATGGGGCGTGGACTCAGACACCCACCCGTGGAGCTAGGGCGTGGACTGAGGCACCCACCGCCCGGCTGGGGCGGGATCAGACCGGATGACGTGGGAATCGCTGGGTTCTGAGGCTGCTGCTGTTGCTGCTGGCGTTGTTGCTGGGCAACGGCTGCTGCTTGGTGCTGTTGCTGGGCAACGGCTGCCTGCTGCTGGGCGTGCAGCTCCGCATACGTCGAGTTATGCATGGGAACGGAGACAGGCATCGTTGTGTTCTGGTATGTCGCCACTGGTGGCATGCCCTGCGAGCAACGGCAATCACACATTAACGTCATAATTTTTTGTCTTTCAGGAAAGCCCTGAAAACATTCCTGTTTGGTCAAGAATATTGTTTAAACAACTGACATTTTAAAATTAATTTTAGGTTTTAGCATTTAATTTGATTGCATTTTAGGTAAAATAATTGCATTTAGCTATACTGAGTTAGGTTTTACTTTTACTTTACTAATATTAATTACATATATATTTATTTATTTACCTTTAAATAATTTTTACTAGTATTTGTTGTTTATGCATTTATATATATTTCTTTAATGATTTTTTTGTTAAGCACTTTGAGCTTTCTAAGGAAACTGTGTTGTACAAAAATAAAGTTATTACTATATTATCTCTAACTGACTGTATAGCAAACATGCAGGTAAATACAGAATCACTTTGGGATTTCTAAGGAAACTGTGCTGTACAAAAATAAAGTTATTACTATATTATCTCTAACTGACTGTATAGCAAACATGCAGGTAAATACAGAATCACTTTGGGATTTCTAAGGAAATTGTGCTGTACAAAAACTAAGTTATTACTATATTATCTCTAACTGACTGTATAGCAAACATGCAGGTAAATACAGAATCACTTTGGGATTTCTAAGGAAACTGTGCTGTACAAAAACTAAGTTATTACTATATTATCTCTAACTGACTGTATAGCAAACATGCAGGTAAATACAGAATCACTTTGAGCTAGAGCAACTTGATTCTATAAGCAGCTGATTCATTTTAATATAGTGGGAATAGGGGACGATTCCATTTGAACCAATATATTTCATTCTGTCCAGCAGCTGATTATGTCATGCATGATTCTGTTAAGTAGATTCCACTTTACAGTGACATGGCAACAGCATGTTATCTAGCATGGTGCTTTTTTCAGTCAAAGTTTGTGTGTTTGATGTGGGTGAGAATTTCTGGAGTTGTTCACCATGAAACAAATGATGGACACATTCCGGTTGGCAATGATTTGTATTTGCACAGAAGGAACGGAATCTGTGAACCATGGTAACAAACTATCATCCTTGATGGAATACAGTCGAGCCTCGTTATAACGCGGTGGTCGGAGTCCACGACTTCGGACCGCGCTGTACGCGAGGCGCGTTAGGTGTTCCCATATCTGCCACCAGGGAGCTACTAAACAACAGCGATCGCCGCCCGCTGCATGAAGTCCATGAACGCTGTCGAAGCCCTGTGTGCTTGCAGCACTGTCTTATACGCCAACATGCAGTTTATGGAACTTATTAAACTTATTATACTAGCATCAACGTGTATTATTTTTAAATGTCACACCCTGTTGATTCTTGAACTGAATAAAACACATGTACATATACCGTTATGGAATAGATCTACTACAATGATGATGTACTGGACCAATAGGCCTACGTATCGAAAATGGTAACCTGGATCTGAGCAGCCGAAAACGTATATGATTTGACAAACGTAGCATGTAAGCTGATAAAACACAGAAACCGACAATAGGTAGAATTAATAATTGTTTCACTTCGTCTTTCAACTGATCTCGACCGAAGCATAAATTGATTACGCACTACTTTACATCGATTCATCGTTTCATATGCGGATGACAAATTCGTATTTTCGCGCACCGGTAGAGCCTTGGGTTAGGAATTTGGCATGTTGGTTTCGTGTTGTGAAAACGATTAAATTTACGATGTAATGGAAGCATGTCATTTCACCCAAGTGTTATGTTGGTATTGCATGCTAAATGCATTTAAAACTGTTTATCTGATTCTTACGCGAGGCGTATTTGTGAATCTCGATTTCAATTTACAAACCGTCAAAGCGATGCCAGCGACAGCGATTGATGTCGGCGACAGCGCAAAACAAACAACACATTGATACTGGTTCATTGACATTGTTCGTCTAATGTTTCTTGAGAATTGTCAAAGCAATTCTAAGTAGGTTTAAGCAGGCCCATTTGGCATTTTACTCTGGCAGCAGAAAATCGGGGTCCACGACCGACCGCGTTATATCCGAATCCGCATAATAACGGGGCGCGTGATAACGAGGCGCGACTGTAACTATGAACATAATTGGTCCAGGGCTGTAAAAACATAAATTTACCTAATAATCTATGGCGTTTACAAAGGTCACTACAATTATTTTCTCTTCTAAATATTAGAAAAATTTTAAGGAAATCTGTACACCATTTTTTATGAGGGCCCATAGAAAAGACAGAAGAAAATGTTGAGATTCGATGCAACTAAATAATAGCTTTGGAAAACGTTTTTACAATGCTAGTAACCTATCTTATTCGCAACAATATTACCAACAATAATGTATCCTGCATAAAAACGACAACCATACAATATATGAATAGGTAGCTAGAGCACACTAATTACAGGGAGTGGCCAAGGAACAGTTACAGAGGAAGGTGTCGAATCTCATTACTGACATATTAAAATATGTCACTAGCAGCTGGCAATAACAGGTTTATCACAAGTGACAGAATAAATATCTATTCTGCTTACATCGAACGTGACAAACTGCGTCTATGCCATTATATACATAATGTTAAATTACTGTTTCATGGAAATAACATGTTTTATTTGAACCACAAATGAATTAGAATTTTGCACGTGGGGGGGAAGTAGGATGTATTCTTTTTATAACCGCATACTTTTTGAACCCTGCATGATGGAGTAGGTCATGTGACAACTACTTACTCTGTTGTTCAACATATTTCGTTGCATCATCAAGTCAAACTCCTGGTTAATCTTCTGGTACTTCTCTTCGGTGCGTGGGGTCAGGGCATACGCCTGGTCAGTCTCTGTGTCGGGGCTTTCACAACCCACCTTGTGCTCCTTCCGGTTCAGGGCCTAAAACGTAGAAACCCAACTTTGAAGTTTCAACTACACAGACAAACTAAGCATGTTTCTCTCAGCTGTGATAACTGATGTTGGTGGGAGTACCCTCCATACAAACCCCGGGTATGGTAATCTACCCTCCATACAAACCCCAGGTATGGTAATCTACCCTGCATACAAACCCCGGGTATGGTAATCTACCCTGCATACAAACCCCGGGTATGGTAATCTACCCTCCATACAAACCCCGGGTATGGTAATCTACCCTCCATACAAACCCCGGGTATGGTAATCTACCCTCCATACAAACCCCGGGTATGGTAATCTACCCTCCATACAAACCCCGGGTATGGTAATCTACGCTCCATACAAACCCCAGGTATGGTAATCTACGCTCCATACAAACCCCGGGTATGGTAATCTACGCTCTATGCAAACCCCGGGTATGGTAATTTAAGTACAACATTGACAAATCAAACATTGTCACTCTTATTACAACAAGTACAACTAAACTAAATATGAAGACGTATCTTTTTAACCCTACTAAAGTTCTCTCCTTGGCATATTCCAATGACAACTTTAACAATATATATATATATTGATCTTGAGATTTGCCTAACTCTTTCATTTTGATGCATCACTGTGCTTGGGTTTCGGGTATTTACGTGCAATAAACTTTTTGTATAATTATTATTTAAAACAATTCTTTAAACCAACATAATATACAGAACAATGAGTGTAGAACATAACATATGGGGCATATCTAGGAAGACAAAACCCTTCGGCAACGTATTTTTTACCCTAAGGTCGGTTGCCATTTTCTTTACAAATAAGCAAGAACGTGTGAACAAGAATGATGAATGGCCAACATTGATGTTATTTATTATCGTTCCTACATGTGTCAGGCTGAACTATGAACACCATCAATGCGCTACAACAAACGTGTTACTGGTCTGTTACTTCCTGACATTCAATCACAATGCTTGATATATGAAACCCACGACACACAAGGATTTAGTGCAACAATTAGTGTCATTGTGAAAAAAATTCACGAGTTTAATTAATTATATACAAAATGTCAAGAGCTAAAAATGTTTTGTACTTTTTTACAGGGTTGTTTGATTTAAATCATCGATTTAAATCATGATTTAAATCGCAAAAAAAAAATCATTGATTTATGATTGTTTTTATTTTTTTACTTCCGTTTTTTAATCGCTGATTTATATGAATTTAACACAAATAATTGTTTACAAGCATCGAGATCAACAAAGTTTTGCGTGTTTTTTAATACAAAAGCACAAAGTGCGCACACTTGTGTAGCTGTATTGACACTAGTAAAATATTTTATGACATTGTGTATACCAGATTTTTAAAAAATCAAATAAATAAAAAATCAAATAAATAAATAAAAAAATCCGATTTAAATTTAAAAAATCTGATTTTTTAAAATTATGATTTTTTTCAACCCTGCTTTTTTATGAATATTAATAAAGCACCTAAACAACAGACCAGACCAGAACAAATTATAAATATGTGCAGCCAATGTGAATTGAAACATCACCTGTGAGAATGTCATTCTGAAGAGGTTAATCAGACTTGTGGTTGCAATCCTATACATATTTTGTAGGGCTACAGAGATACACTAAGCCATGATATGATACGTATTACAATATTTGTGTCACGATACGATACGTATTGCAATATTTGTATCACGATACGATACGTACTGCGATATTTGTGTCACCATACGATATGTATTGCGATATTTGTACCATGATACGATGCGTATTGCAATACATAACAATGCATAAGTTTAACAGAACACATTTATTGGGTGCACATTTATTGGGTGCACATTTACAATTCAGCTTGTCTACTGAAAACATACTTTTCATGAACAAATTAAAATCAAATCAAAAACTAAAATATCAAGACCCTTGACTTGGGCAAATATGATGAAACATCCCTTGTGAAATTACTTTAAAACTATGAGTGGTACTGTGAACTACCGTCTCCAAGTGATACATATATTTGATATGTATGTATACTTAGTGCAATATCTTAATGATGTATTGTGACATAGCTGTAGTTAATGATTAAGACAAACGAGTGAACTTTTACTGTACAATATGGTGCTATATTTTACCATTTTCACGTTGAGCCTCTGACTACAACCACTACGCATGTTACGGGATTATGTCATGCGGCTATATGTTAGTATTTGTAGTCTTGAAACAGGTTCTAAGGGGTGTTTAGAGGTTGTTCAACAAGATGATACTGTGAATGAAAAGTGTTTATGTATCGTACATTTATCACAATTCTTGTAAAATATATCGAGTATCGTATCATAAAAAAATATTGCGATACATCGACGAATCATTGCAGCCCTAATATTTTGTTTTCACAGATCGTTTTGTTTATATTGTGACATTTAAGATGTCACACCCAAAACAAAGATGAAAAACCATCAATGTATTGGATTACATAATTCAGTAGGAAATGGCGCTTTGTTAATCATCACAGGAATCATAGTGTTAGCCACAGTCCCGTCCACTGGTCATTTTGACAGGTAGTTTTGATTTTGGATGGGGGGAAATCACACTGGACGGGTTTAATATCAGTCCATAAATCAACACTTGTGATATATGATCGGTTGTTCAAATGTTTCCTGACTCCGACAGTGTATAAACTGAATCGTCACAGCAAATATCTGAATATGAACTCGGCCGTTTTCCTCCTAGACAAAAAAATCCCATACAAAATACCCCAAGGGTTTTTTCGTAATTCACGAGACATTGACTATTTCACTGTCAGTACTTTTGAGTGGCCCTTCTGTTCACGCGTGCGCTGATTCATATGGTCCATCGAGCAGAGCAGTCTATCGTGTCAAGAGAATTCACAAGAGAGCTTCACCAGTTCACCTGGTGACCTAATAAAAGGTCAACACCCTGGTTCTTTTTGCGTGTCTGTCTGCTGTCTGCCTGTTTTTGCGTTCATTAGTCGTCACGCTTGAAGAATATGAAGGCGCAGAAGATTTCAAACTTCTTCAAACCAGCAACAGCGACAAGTGAACAGCAGTTGCTCGCTAAATCTACCAGCGCAGGAAAACAAGAAGTAAGTTCCTTTTCATGGTCGTGTTTTTAATTAAAATTACACCAAAATTAAGGTTAAATACATCGATTGGACGACTAAGGTGTATTTCTATCGTAAGTTTTGTAGATAAAACTATATGATTCCCCATTTTTGATGTCAGGGACATTTTCTAGAGGTCTTAGTCAGTGTCCAATTTTGATTCTTGGAGTTTGACAGTGAGATCGGTTTATCCAAAATCATGACTTATTTACACTTCTATGAAATGAATTCGTTACAAAGCCAGTGCAATACTTGTATTGCAAAACAGTTTTATTAATGGTTATTAGTATAATATGTTTATGTACTTTTTAATTTCCTTGCTACTATATCAAATAGTATATGGACCTAATGAATATATCATGTACTCTTTTGTCTGAAGTGAAAGACTGATTGATTGATATTGATTAAACTTGTTGGGCCTGGCTGTGTAAATAATGACATTGTTATGTAATAAAAATTTACCCTGAAACGTCTTCCTGGATTGTCTTAGAATTACTCAGAATGCATCTCACCAGAACCTCATATTTATAAGAAAACCCAGCTGGCTGTGGCGTCGCGCTACGCGTGCCACAATAAGTAGACTGGCAACAATTTAAATATTACACTTTCAGATGGTAATCATCAATTTCTGGCACTTCTAATTTCTAACACTATGACAGGAATGACACATTTTCCGACACTGTCGGCAGGCAAATGTTACACCTGTAATCTAACACTCATAACACCACACTGGTAATATTCACACGGAAACAGTAATATATTTAGAATCCTCAACTTCTAGGTTTGTATGGTGCAAAAAACATTAAACATGTGGCGCCTCCTAGTGAATGAGTACCCTACTTTGTACCACTTAAATTTTGACTTGTGGAAAACTCTGTTTGTAGTTACAAAACGAATTGAACTGAGCAATTAAAATAAATTGAACAATTATAACATTATTTTTCACAAATCCCTAAAATAAAAAATTACTATTCACTTGCTTGCAATCTGAAATGGTACTTGATATGTAGCAATATTAATTGTGGCACTTGACAATTTACAATATTCAATGTTGTCAGTCACTGCCATTGGATATTTACTGTATAATATGATAAGTTGTAGCTGTGAAGGCAAGCGATGTCTTCAAATTGTGATTAATTTTCTATAAATATAGATATTGCTATATATAGATATGCAAAAGAAGTCCAGCAAATTGATGCAGGAAGCAGAACAGACAGGCTTGGAAATAAACATACAGACAATGAGACATACAAAACTACTAAAGGTGAACAGTACACAACAAGCTAAGATACAGCTGAAGGGAACAGATATAGAGGAGGACAACAAATTCACCTATCTGGGAAGTGAAGTGACAGACAAAGAAGAAACAGATGGAGATGTCAAAAACAGGATTGGAAAGGCCAGGCATGCATTCAGCATTTTAAAGGCAGTGTGGAACACATCATCTTCCTCAACAAGAAACAAGATCAGAATCTTCAACACCAACGTGAAAAGTCTCAGAGCCATATAACGTGCTGCTATACGGCTCTGAGACACGGAGAGTAACCAAGACAACAACCTAAATGCTACAAACATTCATTAACAAATGTCTGAGATATATCTTGAAAACCAAATGGCGAGATAAAACCACAAAGAAATCTGGAGGAGGACAGACCAACACAACATCAGGAAAGAGATTGCAAGAAGAAAATGGACACGGATAGGACCACACCCTCCGACAGGAATCCACAAGGATAAAGAAAAAACATGCAGACCCAAAACTACTTGGAGGAGATCAATAGTCGAGGAAGTAAAGAAACATTGAACCACCTGGAAAGAAATGGAAAAAAACCAGCAAATAACAGAGTACGTTGGAAAAGTGTCGTTTCAGCCCTAGCTCTACCTTGACAGAGGAGGACTAAGTTAGTGAGTGAAGTGATAGATATTGCTGAAAATGATACATTTGATTCTAGTCGTAAACTGCGACACAATAATATAAATGTGTAAAACTAAAGACTACATGCATCAATCAAAATTATTTTTGTAGGCAAGGTAGTCACATTAGTTACGTCTTGTGAACTGTGAATATGTGATTTTTATTCTCTGTTAACAATAAACTACAGCTTTAATATCTCATAAACTGTAAAACCATTAATGAAACATGATGACGTGGCAAACTTCAATGTACACTAATTCTGAGCCGAGATGCACCAAACAGTCTGATTTAATTCCAGTCTGTATCCAATAAATCAGCCGCATTAACAGCCGTGAGGTGTAAAATTATATGGTTAATTGTTAGCTGTTGGTGCACAAAGCCTCAACAGTTCTTTGACAGTGAAGTAACATGGCAAGGTAGCAATAAATTAAACGTCAACACATTGGTCAGGTGTACCTACTGCACTCTCACAACTTCGCCATGTCCATGACACCTAATTCACACTCGGCGCATCAAGTCACCAGTTATGACGGTGACATTTTTACTATATTATTTCTCTACTAAAAATAATTACGTTTTGGAAAGAGAACGGAGCAGACATCATGTGCTCAAGTATGCGAGCTGACTAAAAATAATTACGTTTTGGAAAGAGAACAGAGCAGACATCATGTGCACAAGTACGCGAGCTGACTTGTCCAAAGGTATACACCTTTATTCCAGGTGTATTTTACCCCACTTTACCCTACAGTAACTGTTGCATTACACAACACACATTTGTATCTATATTTATACTAGTGTAGTATGTATGAACATGTATTGATTTTTCTTCAAAATGTTCAACTGAATATATAAAGAACATCTGCCTAGATATGGAAGGTCATCTTCCATTGAGTGTAATTTTTTTATGGAGTTGATTTAATGAATCAAACAGAAACCTCTCTAGCAATTAACATTTCTGTGGAAAACAGGTTTTGCACCTTGTGTACCGCCGAATGACGCACCACACCGTAGCAGTGACGTCAACCTGTAGATCATTTCAATAATGGAACATAACATAGTGTATATACATCACTTGAAGTCTTTCTGAAATAGATTACACTTATGTTAAATCATGAACCATTAACCTACAGAAATATGCTAATCCCCTCATAAATAATTTTAAATGCTGACCCTCTTAGCTGTGAGAAAGCAATGTGCAGCTAGTGTTAATTGGTCCACCACAAGGTCCATGTCCAGTTAAGTACCAGCAGTTGGGTGGTCACCTACTTAATGGTCAACTACCATTAAACTGTATGCTCAATGCACTGGTCACCTCAAATGACAATGACACGTTTACTGTGTCCACTGACTGACCAACACTCACAGGTCTTTAACCCATTAGACCCCACAAAGCTAACAGCTAACACATATAGCTACATTTTCTTCGCTGAGCTGCATAGGGTTATAGCATGGGATCATTGTCAAATGTCAGTCGCAACTTTCAATGTTTTAACAAAAGTACTATTTTGTCTTTGCAAATTGTGATCAAATGTCAACATTTTATTAATATATCCTATTTCTATGTATACATGCATGTGGATAAATTACTACTTTTCAAAATAAACACAACTTGTAATTGTCAATATTGAATAGTTGTTTTCTACAGATTTTTGAACACAAGGAGGTAAAATCGCTCGAAATTTGCCAGAAATCCTGGGAACATGGTGGCATGTTTTAATAAAATCCTGGGGCCTAATGGGTTAATGTCTAGCGTTTCATTACTTTTGGATGACCTTTTTAAGCACTAAGTAGTCTTCTAACTACAGGTCAAACACAGAGTCGTATAGGGAGCTAAAGTGTCTCATCCTATAGAAATGCCACGCTGGCATTGTTTGGTAGAATGCACGAACGTAATATTACATAATTTTGTAGTCTTATGTTTGATTTAGCTATAAGTAAGCAGTAACAATTATCTGATGCATGAATTGGTCTGGCCAAATATTCTTAAAAAGCTATAAATATGTCTTATTCTTGAAATGCTACAACATTTGTCTCATATGTTTAATAATTTATTTATGCTTCCAATCATAAGACTGAGTAAAAAGAATATCAGCCCAAAGGAACATTCATGCACAGTTTCTTAAAATACCTATCTTTTTGTTTTGGAGTCGTACCGAATTAACTTAAGAAGTTTGTAATTCTTTCAGGAATAAGGGCACAGCTTTGTTAGTTCTACGTATTGTCTACCATCTCATTCTCTGTATGTGACAGTGACTGGCCCTTTTATTTTGTCTCCACTATCACCTTGCAGGCACCTGAAGCCACCAATTACCTGCTCACACACTCCCGAGCCATCCAACGACCTCTCTATTCAAATGCCACCTTTATTACAGATTGTCACATAAGTGGTAACCTTTCCCGAGATTTTCCACTGCCTTCACACACAGATTTCACCTTCAAGAAGCTGCCCGCAAAATGCCTTTGCTACACCAATTACGAGCCGAATGCAGGGAGCCGAACAGGTTGCTAGGGCATCAGTCTAACAAATCAATGGCATGTTGGACAACAGTACAGGCAACATTCAATGGACGACAAGAAATATTGGTTAAACATTTCTGAAAACAAACGTGTAATACACGGCCACACAACGTTGGCATATTTTCTTTACTTTGATAATTTATGCATTGGCTTGGCGCTGACATTTCTTGTCAACCTTTGAATATTACCTGAAAATAGTGGCACCAGCGCAGCACTGACGTTATAAACGGCTATCCTCAATTCAAGTTTTTCGCTAGTGTCATTTCAAATTCATTATGCGAAAAATCAAATCTACCTAGTATCCACTGCAAAATGCTATCTCATTTGTACAATTTGGTGTGTAGTTTTTTTGTGTGAAATCATGATATTAAATTACTTAATGTTTGGTCAAACATTAACTGAAGTGAAAATTTAAACGCTGT
This sequence comes from Lamellibrachia columna, assembly GCA_963662155.1. Lineage (NCBI taxonomy): Eukaryota > Metazoa > Annelida > Polychaeta > Sabellida > Siboglinidae > Lamellibrachia > Lamellibrachia columna. The sequence goes on from OY759273.1 coordinate 3,801,187, forward strand.
AAACTCAAAAATGTCAACCTTGGTGAAGCTGCGTAACATCGACTGGCAAGAGGCTGGGATTGTGACATTGAGACACAGTGTAACATGACATAAGCTGCACTGTGATATTCCTTTTGTAAAGAAAATAATTTGCTTAATTTAATTTGTACTTGAGAAGAATGACAATAAACTATGTGATTTACCATCTGACATGTCACTCAAGTGTGTAGACATGCATGTGTGCAATGTGCGTGCAGAAAGGCCACATTACAACACCTGCAGTGACAGCTTTATGACGCACTGTCCGCATGGCGCGAACAACTCAAGATTAAATTTATATCCTACTTACAGCCATATAATCTACGTCATTTCCCAAATTGTTATTTTACCAAATAAGTGCCTGGCTGTCCTAAATTTAACGGTTTCAGTGCCGGCCAGCCGAAATTGCCGATCGTATATTTTACAATGAAATGAATGCCATGTAGCCAAATCTGCTGATTCTGTTTTGCAACGTCTATTGTTAATGGCTGGAAGCTACGTCACTGACGAAAATTAGCCAATGAAGACAAGCGTTAAAAAACAGACGCGTTCGGTTGTTGTTATGTCAACGATGTGTAGATATACATGCTTTTGATTGCAAAATAAAACTGGAGGTCGTAGCATAAAACCAAAATGTTGTATGTTCACCAGCTGAAACACATGACAGTCAAAGCGTACATGTCAGTACAAGTGAGTCATGTTGCGTTACCTGACTATTACATATGTGAAATTAAATAGAAAATTGTCTCCCCTTTTTCGAAATTTATAATTTACTTGGTGAAACGTGCTCACTAAATAAATAAAAACAACTTTAGAACAACAGGTCGTTTAAAAAAAGGCCTGGCACTTCTTGGACGTTATCGTAATTTTGGCTGGCACTGAAACGATCAAAATTGACATGAATCATATCAGCTTGTAATGATATTCCACTGGTTGGCCTCCACGAAAACAGTGGTTCGTAAAGGTAATTCATAATTTTGGTAACCACAATTCCACAGAGGTAATTGGTAATTTGACATCCACCAAAACTTCACCTGAAAAGGTGATAGTGTTACGGCTAGCCACTTTGGAGAAGATGCACTCAAGATTAGGAAACTATTTCCGTTGTCAAACGTAATTTTACCCTCATGAAAACATTGGTTTCTCTAAACAACCCCTCACACCCACTGCTCCCTGCCCCCCCGTCCTGCCCCAATGGTCCGGCTATCACAATGGGTTTAAAAAATCTGTTGAAATGACACGCCTCCAGCAGTCCTTGATATATCTCGAGCCTTCTAAAAATAGCCGCCACCTGTTTACCAGTGCTGTTTTTAGCCAGCGCACAATGAGATCGGGTTTCGGGGGCACAATGGCGAGGTCAACTAGTGCCCCTGAAGATAAGGCAAGCGCCACAGAATGCATGCATTGTCAACCCAGCTGTAAGGCATACACCAGTGACAGATAACAAGGGAGAAAAATTGTAAAAATGTACAGCATTTCACCTGCAACATCGGGTAAACTTCTCAGTGAAATCTACTTTCCGAATCGGAAATGCGTTTTCCAATCGCCAAGTCGACAAAGCCGGTTAAATAATGGCATGGCGAAATGAAATCAGTGATTATTTCTCTAGAAGCAGATTTCACGGTCAAGTTCGGCCAGTGTTATTTGATGATGCACTTGGCCTGATTCGTTGGCAAGCGCCGCATCTTGTTCGAACACTTGACTTGTTTATCAACTCCAGTAACACCAGTCCCTGTCTCGAGCCCACCTACACCAACCAGGTCCACATTCATATACCTACAAGTACAATGATCAGAATGCCCCATGCACACATAAAATCAACTAGGAACAGGACTTTTTGTCTCGAACCGTGAATGCTTTGAATGAAACTATGAATGCTCTGAACAAAACTTGTTTACACTTCAAATGAAACTCATCAACACTTTGATTGAAACTCGCTCGTGCTGCCAAAATCTGATATCATCAATTTCACATCATTCATTTAATCTGCCGCAGCATTCTGCCAAGAGCAATGCCTGCCTCAGATTTTCAGGTGGGTATTTGGAAGTTCTTGCCACCCTGAGAATGCCCTGGGCACTGTGCAAACTGTGACCAGTAGAATGACAGTACTTCAGTTGAACAAGGGCCTACCTAGCTGATTGTGTTTGCTCAAAGCCCCCAGGAATGGACAAGTATCTGTGTATTCAGCCACTGACCGGTCACTCTGAACACCCTAGAAGTTGCCACACAACATCAGTCTAGCGCCTTTTAAGGAATCCAGTATTTGATGAAGCCCCAGTTTTCTACCAGATGATCTACATCAGTTATTATGTTTAGAAAATATTCACCAGTATAACTGAATGTCCAATTACAGTGGTGACATGGATTAAAAGTGGGGATATAATTTTTTATTTATTTCATCGTCTGGATCGGGAAGTTTATTTGCCTGAATGACAACAAAATGATTAATAAGAATCCTTCATTATACAAATTTTTTAAAGTGTAAAACAATTAACAAATAAACTTAAAATAATGTTTTGCGCAGCATAAAATAAAAAATCAATGTTCAATATTAACTATAGGATGGGAGATTCCTACTAATTAATAAATAATCATTCATATTTGTTCCATGTCCCTTTCAGGAATTAGTGTCAACTATCAGTTACAGACCATTAGTTTATTGTGTATTATTTTATTCTTATTAGCAGGCGTTTTGTACACCAGAATATTTAAGGTTACTTGCTAGTCAACATGTTCTGCTATTAATAAACCCACGTCACATAACTTACTACATATTACTACATATTTTCAGTTTAACATAATTTTTTTTTACACATGACAGGTCAGGGGGCCATTTCAAAATGGCAATTTCAGCTCTTCAGTTCACTTCATCTTTCACATTAATTATAAAGTTTTCAAGTTGTTTTCACAGTGTTCTTAACCTCCTCCTAAACAACAGTAACTATTCCCCCATATTCTTGGAGCGGACTTTCCATCACGGAAGATTCCCGTAAAAGAGAGCAATACTGGGTGAAGAGCCCATCGACTGCAATGATACTTGTGTGCTGACCTTGACTGATTTCTGTGTTTTTAAACCCCGTAACCTTTCGATGTATTATCTCGACGAGTGCATGCATGACGTTGAACTCTGACCTACCTCGATGATGTCCTTGTTGGTGCGACTCTCGTGGGGCTCGTTGTATTCCGTGTACTTGAGCAGAACCTTGTCCATGTCGGTGCTGGCGTACTGGAACAACTTGTTGGTCGAGTTGAAGATGATGAGGGCAATCTCGCAGTCACACAACACGCTCAGCTCGTACGCCTTCTTCATCAGGCCGAACTTACGTTTTGTGAATGTCACCTATGAACACAAGATGACACAATCAGTAGTCACCATCAGTGTTCACATTCTTCTCATAAACAACCTACACTTGGGTCATTCTATGTGAACTCAATCAAAATGTCTCACATTAATTTTTTTGAAATATGAATAATTTTTTTTATTTTTAAAATGCGATCACAAAGTCCTAAATTTCAAACTGCCATAGCTCAAAAACCACTGGGGTTAGGACGCTCAAATTATGGTTACATATTTATCTTACCCAAGGCTTTCACCAAACTAATTCATTCGAAAAAGTAATCAGTGCAACACCCATTGAGTTGAATTCACCAGCATTATAATTATCCTGTTTTGTACCTATATAGTGAACCAGCTTATACTTATATATATATTATATATATATTATATATATATATTATATATATATATATATATATATATATATATATATATATATATATATATATATATATATATATATATATATATATATATAAAATAGTACAGTTTTAAACTTACAGAATAATGACCCTGCTTTAATACTAGTACAAACATACTAGTACAAACACTTGTGCCTAAATTCACAGGAACCCGAGCTGAGAGGCACATCAACAAAATAGGGTTAACCAGTTTTATACTTATATTATAATGATCCAGTTTCATGAATTTAAAGTTATACAATATATAGGTAATGACCCAACTTTATCCCTATGTGATCAACCAGTTATATAATACAATAATAATCTAATACTGATCCAGTTTTATACTTACAAGATAATGTACCTAGAACCATTTTATTTTGTACCTGTGTAATAAACTAGTTTTATATAAGCTTATATTATAATCGTCAAATTGTATACATTTTAACCTATGCAGTATGCAGATGATCTAGTTTGGCTACATTCAACACAATGCAATATGCTGCAGTAACATCTTTATAAACAACAAATTCACAAATTACGTCCACGTATTTCTTATGAGAACATCACTTTAACTTAAAGTTTAAGGATGCCAGACATGTTAAAATGTGAGATAACAACCACTTTCAAAAAGATATATAAAACATGTGTTTCTCTCTCCAATTTTTTTGCAGTCAGTTGAAACAAGTTGTATGTCAATTTAATTTCTGTCCCAACAGCTGATGCCTCTTGACCTCTTGACATGTGCCGTTGTGACAATGTCCATAAATTGGCTCAGACCTTGACTAGACAATTAGCTGCTTATAAAATATGCAATGGTGGCATATATCGATTAGCATCCTACAAATTACAGTGTTGCAAAAATGTTTAATGGCTAATCATTAGATGCAAAAATACAAAGGCTGTTGCAGGTTTATCATGTTGCTCTCATGGACATGTTTTAGTTAACATAATTATTATAGATATAAAAGCATATTTAATATTATATATACACATGGTATATATCGATATATATCATCACGGTATCACTGGCATTAGTCTATCTTGAGAGGTATTTGAGCTGCACCATGGGTGAATTTTTTTACATTATGCAATATTGTAAAGACCAATGTAACTGAAATAGAGTTCTATCCATCTATGCCGAGTGGCTGCCATGCTAGCAACACACAAACATGTGACCTTATCAGTTTAAAAGAAACTGAAAATCCTTTTTGTGCAATTATTTTTTGGTGAAATAAATAATAAGTCCGAGCCACAGCCCGCAGTGAAACAGAATGTACCGCTGTTTATCATAATATATGGTTCTATAGTGACTAACTTGGGTGCCTGCATCATTATTTATGACTGAGGATGGAACCATTTCATAGATATTTCAGAGACATCGGGTCATTTTACAAACTCTGGTCCAGTTTCAGGAAACACGATGAATTTCTGCATCATTCTTCATGAATACACATAAAGTACACCCTTCAAAGATACATTTATCCACCCCTGGGAGTAGTACTTCAACAAATACTCATCCACATCACACATCCCCATGAAATTTTTTTTTCTCCAATTCAAAAAGTTCCGGAAAAAAATGTCTCCTTTCTAACACAAAATGTCATCAGCACACTATGCCTGTCAAACATGTGACATCAGCACACTATGCTTGTCAAACATGTGACATCAGCACATTATGCCTGTCAAACATGTAACATCAGCACATTATGCCTGTCAAACATGTAACATCAGCACATTATTCCTGTCAAACATGTAACATCAGCACATTATGCCTGTCAAACATGTAACATCAGCACACTATGCCTGTCAAACATGTAACATCAGCACATTATGCCTGTCAAACATGTAACATCAGCCCATTATGCCTGTCAAACATGTGACATGATCATGATCCCGGATCAATGTATGTTTATATTGACTAAATACTGGACAGTTCTGATAACACAGCCTCTGGCAAGTATTACAGTGACAAGTAAACGCACTAGATGACCCATAGGGAGATTACACCAGGTAATGGATTGACAAATCCCTGGCCAGGATTTATCACTCTTCTGATGAATACTATCTCAAATGAGGATATCAAGGTTAAATCGAGCTGGACAGGTGGATGTTTTCAAAGGTATTATAATTGTTATGTGTGTGTCACATCAGTGGAATGATGTGTCACATCAGTGGCATGATGTGTCACATCAGCAGGATTATTTACCATCAGTAAAGCTTCCTTTACACACGACAAAAGCATACTGACATTTCAACAACTAGGTGGCCTAAATTCTTGGTTTTTCCAACTATCAACTCTTCTCATATCTAGGCCTTCTGACACGTATTTCATAGCTGTGCTTTCTCATCACCAGCGAAACTTAATATTCTGAAAAGATTATTTTAATAATTTTCCAGGGTGACTTAATTTTCATTTTAACAAGTTTCTGGGGGAGACGTCATTGTCATTTAAATTACATTACAGGAGAAACTTACTGTCATTTCACTAAATTACTTTACAGGAGAAACTTACTGTCATTTCACTAAATATAGAAATAACATTTTCGAGATAGTGTGAACGAAACTGATGAAAATCAAGATTTCCGAAAGGGCAACATATGCATGTAACGAGCTGTTGTTGCAAAATGTATCCACTAGGGTGTGGGAAAATTTGATAGCGTTTAGTTCAGTAGTTATTCTCCAGGATTTTTTTAATAGAGGGTCCTGTATGCGGCCGGCGGCAGCCGTTCCAGGACTGCACAGAGTGGCCGGCCGCTGCCGTTGTGGGGTCTAATGGGTTAAACAGAAAAGGAGAGATATGGGTTTTCTACAATCAATTCAGTCTAGAATGCAGCAAAAACATGGTGAAAGTTTGGACAGGATTTTGCTATAATCAATAGAGAATCGAAAAGGAATGTTTGTACAAAATTGTAGTTATAAAAAGGTTTTAAAAAATTAGGCCAAATCCTGCAAAAGGACAGAGGCCGAAAGACACTACAGTGTCAGACATCGTCCGTCATGAAGATTACTCATAATATGCATACTTTCACTTTCACATGACTTAAATCCAGCTGATATCAGCAGCCCGGCATTTCCTCCCTGTCTCTGACACCCTCTCCTTTCTCCCCATGGCCATCACCAGCAGCTCCTTTCTCCCCATGGCATGGCCATCACTAGCAGCTCCTTTCTCCCCATGGCATGGCCATCACTAGCAGCTCCTTTCTCCCCATGGCATGGCCATCACTAGCAGCTCCTTTCTCCCCATGGCATGGCCATCACTAGCAGCTCCTTTCTCCCCATGGCATGGCCATCACCAGCAGCTCCTTTCTCCCCATGGCATGGCCATCACTAGCAGCGACACTGCATCCTCCACACACCCACCCACCCACATCCACTGAAAACATCTTTTTACTATCAGCTGTGTTACTACTCTAGATTGGGGCCATCTTTGACACTTTAAAGGCAGCATCTAAGGTCCAAAGACCACCAACGGACTAACTGAAAAACATACACAATTCTACGATTTATAACACACGGGGTAAAAAAAACAAGGACTGGTGTGGAAGTTAATGCAACTCTTGTATCTTGTGATGAGACATTGACCCAGAAGGGCAGCTGTCAATTGGGACATCACATTGATTGCGCGATGAAGAAACATCTTGTCAGCAGCCAGGAGGACATTCTGACCACCTTACAATATAATTAAATTTTACATTTTAATAATAAAATGTATGTCTGATTGTAAATTTATGATGGTTAACAAGGTCAGGTCGATTATAATTACTTCACAGTGTAATAAATTATTATAATGACTGTAACTGATTGAAATAATTTATAGAACATAAACTGTGATTAACATGCGAAAAATGAAATGAAGTTCTCCAAGCTAACACAGTTTTTTAGTTAACTTCCCCTTAAACCAAAACAAAGGCAGCAGTACATAACGACATCTACTGCTTGAAGGGGTCAACTGACAGTAACAACTAATGAATAATGCTAACATAATTTCATCATTAAGCTAACCCTGTGAATACGAAAAAAATCCATTGGAGGAGGCGATAACATTTGCATGACAACCAAATCACAGAACTTACAACATCATCGCACTAATCTGATCATTGACAAACTAAAGGAATTAATTAGCACAGCACACACGATCCTTGAGTCTGAATTCAATAGTGGACGTCATCGAGTCTCCATTCCCCGGTGGGATCACTTCACGTCAATGTGCGTCATTTCTTTGTCAGCCATCCATCTGTATTATGACACCTCTGGTCATCTCAGAACTGTCTCAAATAATAATTACTGCTCCCCCTCACTTGACTACTGCTCCCCACAGTGAGCCCACAGAAGTCACACACAGATAGTCCGTGACATTGAGAGATTTATTAATTACACTGTCACAATGTCTACTATTTTGTTATGTTGATGTGCCACTGCAACATCACAATCCACAGGGCGAAACCCCTTTATTTTGAACCTCCTTTCATATATTTCTGAGTTGCAAATACAGTTGAGGACTAACTACAATCCTTCAAAAGCTAAAGTTTGCTGAGGAATGCATTGTCTCAGCAAGCGTAAGAGGACTGTATTTTGTCGCATAAGAAGAATGTATTTTGACGCATAAGGATTGTACTGTGTGGCATAAGAGGACTGTATTTTGTTGCATTTATAAGAGTCTTGACTCTATTTTGTCGCATTTATAAGAGTCTTGACTGTATTTGATCACATAAGAGGACTGCATTTTGTCCCAGCAAGCCTAAGAGGGTGGGTGGCCAGGTTTTTACCTTCATGTGACACCATTTAATTTTAGATTATATAGCAATAGCAACATTAATTTAAAAAACATTATTATTTGTGTTTTAATTGAATCATGTTGACAAAATCAATTACATATTTGCCATGTCGTTCATGCCAAAGTTTATTTTTGTCTAATTTATAAATAGAATAACCTTTAATCAAGCGAAATAGGGGAGAACCTCTGAGACAGCCCTTGAAAGAGATTGCGACATTATAACTGCATCCATAGTCCAATTTTATCTTATATAAACATGTAACTTAAAGGTGCTTAACCATTTTGATTTTTTGCTAGTCTCATTTCAAATTAATTTTAATTAATTAAAAAAACTGCCTAGTATCCACTGCAACATGCTAGCTCGTTTGTGCAACTTTTGTACGTAGTTTTTGTGAAATCATCAGACAAACTGTTGCATTGGTTAATGCTTGTTCCAGGTGTGAGATTTAGCAAGTCATTGAAGGTAGCCAGTCGGGCTACCAACCTTGCAAAGGGAAGTAGCCCAACAGTTTCTTAGGTAGCCCACTTCTTAATCAATACTTTGATGACAGAAAATAAAAACTTTGAAGATGCATGAACGACATCAACAACAAATAAAAACATCAAAAACACAGTTTTCAAAAAACAAAGTTCTGAAACATTTATTTTTAATGCATGATCAATACAATGTAATACATAATACTGAATAAAATACAGTATACAAATCGTATACATGTGACAGTATGTTTTGTTTTGATAACATGGTACACCAACAGTCTGCGCGAAAAATCTCCAAGCGTCACAGAACATCAGGTCCTGTGAGCAGAACAGTTTACAGGACCTGTTGATTTTTCACAGGACCTGATTTTACCTCCAAATATTACTAAAACGGTGGATGTACATACAAGTGGCACCATGCGGTGCTAGCCTAGATAAATTTTAACCAGGTTCCCGATTAATTCACCAGAAGCACTCCGCGCACCGTGTGTGTGCGTGCGTGGCGCCACATGGCGCCAAGACTATTAACATGACCTGTTACTATTTCAATGTAGAATGACCGTTCAGTTACATGTTGAGCGTCAATGTGGTTGATTAAAAATATAATGAATGCTCCCTATTGGTATTGCTTCGACTAAGGTTTGGCAACATTTCCTGCAATGTCAAACGTGTCACAAACACACGATTTATGGCTAACATAAATGCGATATATAGCCAGGACAACACTTAATATGAGATGTTTATTAACATTCTATTTATTTTTGCTGCATCCAAAATATTGCAGCTCCATAAATAGAGTCGCCATGCGGGCCACTGTAGTAAAAAATTTGTCACCCGAAGCCATTTTTGGGCGCCAATGGCAACCAGGTGACTGCTAAATCTCACCCCTGTTGTTCAAGCATTAACTAATGTAATAAGTGAAAATAGAAGTGCAAAAATTCCCGATTTTTTTCCTTGGTGAAATTTTGTCACATGTGATTGGCGAGAGGATGGAAATCACGACCAGCATTGACCCACACTATGTTTACCATTTTGGATATCCACTATTTTGATCTTTACCAGATGTAACGACTAAAGTAAATTCTTTTGATGATTTAAAAAGGCATTTTTTTATTAAATTGACTACAAATGTTACATAAACTATTCACACACTACATATTTGGACACCACTGAACTGGATTTGTGATAGGCTAAATCAGTTGAGGAAGCAGTTTTACGTAAGCTTGACTGTATCAAACCCATCCAGGAATATTAGTGTGATTAATCTATATATCTATCATGGAAATGTAAGCGCAGACACCTGCTGGCCCCACATTCGCAGTGATACAAGCAGGGATCACAGGCGACGCTCGCTCTGGTGGCCATGTAAACCACAAAGGCAGCCACTGCACAGGTTAACAAGAAACCCTCAAGCTGTTTCATGATCAGGCATGACGTCAATGCGGCGACTAACGAGGTCTGGCGAAAGACAATGCAGGCAATGACACCTTGTCATCACCGACGCAGACCCCTCCATCTGCGTCGAGCCCGGACCGCGGCGCTAACTGCGTGCCCTGACGACCTGTCCCCAAGGCATCGCAGACACTCGTGACGTCAATGACAAGAATAATCCAGCAGTGAGCGTGCCCATAAAAACACTGCCACCTCCGCGCACGTGACATGCGTCAGTGACACTTGTTATGAACACCAGGAGAGACACGAGGAAACCAGATTCACCAGGTAGCAAGCCAGTTACACATCCTTTTCACTCACTGGTCATTTGGCTTTTTCTGCTCACACCAATCACGATAAATTGTTTGAAGCCAACAAAGATCTGGTAAAAAAGTCATCTAGTTAGACATTAATAGTAATGGCATCATAGTTTTTGGGTTGAATATTAGCACAGCCAGTAAAGTCTCATCACAATCACGAAAGTGCATGCAGATATTCTGCTACATGTTGCACCCAAGTATTTTGAGCCCTGAAACATTCTCCAAACCCCGACTCCCCTCCACCAACATCAACCTTAGTTCCTACCTGTCTGTTCCTCTCATCACCGATGCGAGATATCTGGATTTTCTTCCGACCCATGTCTGACGCTAGTAAATGCCCTCCTTGTTTCTAGATGTGCTCCCGCTTCCTCTTCCTGCTCTATTGCCGCGGCGACGCTATCCGGTGGCAGTTTCCAGCGTTAATTTGTCACTCTGAAAGCACAAAGGATAAAACGGTGAAACTATGCTCACATGAGTCTTGTTAATATCTTACACCCAACCCCACAGCAATAATTATTATGACATCGCCAATGTCCAACATCGACAATGACACAGACAGTGACATCAACAATGACACGGACAATGACATAGACAATGAAACGTACAATCACAGCATCCTCTGACAAGCCTCAGATGACATATATTTCCTGACATTAAATCTGTTAGGCTTCGTTTTTTTCTAAATGCCATCCTTTGTGAAAAACCTGTGAAAAACTTCTAACCAGCAGACTTTGCCATCCAGTGTGCAATGTTGAGGTGTCGTGGTTTATCCCTCCAATGACAAGAAGCCATCAGAGAAACATGCTGTTGACAATAAGCATTTAGCCAGTCAACTGGCCAACGTACCATGACAAATAACATTTGACCATTGACACAGCATCTGCTGACAGGCAAAGTCAAAACTCAACAAACTCAGCATTGACTAGTGACATGCCAGACATCCCTCAGTCCTTGAGAGCACTCCACTCCCCCTTCACATGAGATCTTTATGAGGTGCAGGACAATATTGAATCAGCACAGAAAATTAATAAACTTTGAGTTGTTTTGCAAACGCTACTTCGGTCGACTCGACAACAACGTATCAGTGTATGTAAAGCCACGTTACAATCCCGAGTGTCTATCCACCACTTCTAATGATACCTGTTGACTACAATTATATTTAACTATCCCATTGCTTCTGTGCAGTTTATATTGGCAACGGCAATCAAAATAGCATATAACAACATCTGATAAGGGTCTCATTGCGGATATGGAATATTTCTCCAGCATTTTCTATCCGTATAGTTACATGGTCATTTACAGATAATAAATAATATGTGCAGCAAAGTTTCCTGAAAGTACACTTTCAAAATTCAGTAAGGTCTACTGAAGAGTAATTTGAACAAAACTTTAAGACTGACTAACCACTCAACCACCCACCAGGACACCGACAATAGTACCCCTACGCAGTATCTAGCTGGGGGGGGCAGGGTGGTAAGGTCATGGTTAAAGAAAACCGTCCACTCCCCCCACCAATCCTTGACAACCGTCTCTGGGCAGATTGCAATCTTGCTCAACCTGCGATGAGATAAACACAACAATGCTGGACGGAGAGTGAGCGCGGCCGGCCGATCAACCGACCGACCACCGCTGACATTTAGGTCAGCCGCCACAAACACGTTCCGACCACAGGACTGGCATTTACTGATTCCAATGGTCAGGCTGCTACAATGGCTGGTGCATGGAAAACATTGCTGTGCTCTGGTTGAATGAGACAACTGGAACATGTCCCAGTGTGTGTCCTCAGTGATCAATCAGTGGCAAAGGATCAATCAGTGGCAAAGGTTTCACAAAGCCGACTGCATGAACTCTTATCAAGGGAACAATGACTGAACATTGGGCTAGATGACTGACTGACTGGCAACAACACAGCGCACTGGTCTTCATCCAAATGGGCTACTCAGACCAATGTCTCGTGCAATTCCCTTGAGAAACTGCTCAATAGAACCATCAAGTGATCAACCACTGGTCATCAATACTGGTCAAAGGACACGCAGCCAACTGTAGCCACAAAGAATGAACCACACACCTGTTCAAAATCAGTTATCCTCTGTCTCCGTGTAATCTAATTTTATGCCTAGACCTACTGTTTATTACAATTCAGAGCTAAAAATTTACTTTTAACTGATAAACAATGAACGCTGTCCTCGTCATCTGGAGACATGTACAGGAACACAAAACTTACAGCGTCAGCAGGTATCCTACAATATCTTATCCTACAGTATCTTGTGATATCTCCAGATCAGTTTTTTACTTACCCTCCCTGTCAATTGGATCAATTAACTGCCTCTCCGTGACAAAATCTTGCCAACTTCTTCTGCCATCCACCAACAATCAATTATCCCGTACAAGGGAGCTGTGTACCTGAATGAGGCCCTCTGGTGACTGCCCCATCAATCACTGTCACTTGGCAAAGAAACGCCAGCGAGCAAACTGCACAGGAACAATTAGGGCCGAAGGCTGCACAAGAGAATCAATGAAGTGACTGTTTTGATGGGAGAAACATCGGGCTGTATCGGTGGCGACTCTCAGATCCACGTCGCTTACATCCCCACAAAACAATCTGACAAAAAATTAGGCGCTTTGATGTAAAACAGTGATCCGGTAACAGCGACAAAATCCCCATGAACGAGTGAAAGTGACTGTTCTCGTGTATTTTGTTGAATCACCAAATCAATCAGTGCACGAGAGATAATCAATATATTCATCGTTCTGCTTTATTGTTCTCGATTACTGATGGTGCTGAAATTAGAGACATTCATATAAAAATTTCCCATCTTTATTATGAAATTACATCCATTTATATGTACAACTCTTCAGAATTCACTGCATCAGGTCAGTAAAAACAATACAAATTTGCCACCATCCAAGGACTGACCCATGCGTACCCCCTTTAGCTATGTAGCACACACATCCACTGTTGACAACTTCAACTAACAAAGCAAGTGTGCAACTCTTTGTTTTGATGCAGCACTGAGCTCGTGCTTCCAGGGATTTATGCGCGATACAAGTTTTCATATTATTATTATTACATGAATATTCAATGCAGAAGAAAAAACGTTGCCAAGCTTAAGAATACCATCTACAGCATACCATGTACAGGAGACAGCCACATGCACAGCTAACACAGCACTTGAGACACAGTCGCACAACTCAAATTACAACAGTCTAACCGGTCCTGGAAAGAGTTCAGTCATAATTCACAATAACTTGTCTCATGTTTGTGCCTATTTCTCCCAACAACATATCAAGATGTATATAAATGTTGAATCATCAGAACCAACTGGCCCTATCGCATGAAGTTTTAAACATAACTCCCACACAAGTCTAATCAATCCCCGTCCTAACTTTATAGACTTTATGTCGTGCAGCATTTGGCCACGTGTGTGATGCTGAGATGCTTAGGACACAATAAATCAAGTCCGTTTACTAAGTGCACAGTGTTCACTAGCTGTGCAGCCGCTACGGACATTAAATCCTACAAAGTTGCTTTTTACCAACATAAATCTTGCTAAATAAAAGCGTAATGATTTTGCAGGCAATTCTGTCTCATCCTCCATTTTATGACCCGCACAGTCGTTTCTCTGCATCACGTGGCAGCAGAATCACCAATCACCACTGTTCGACCTCATAGGAATGCATAACTCATTCACGTTTTATATCAAGGGTACATCATGAAAATGTAGTAAATTTCGCCTGCCTGATCCACAGTCACAACTGGTGCTTTAAATGGAACTGTAAACCAGAAATAGCCATCTATTCTCGAGTCCGTTGATGGATTGTCAATTGCAACTGTTGCCATTTCCGATGGATGCCATTGATGTGGAGAAATATTGAGCAGTTACGGGCAGTGATCCCCGCTCACTCATTGTCTGGCTCATTCGCCTGCACAGATCTCTCTCATAGCCCCTTCGCCAGCGTAACGTGTATGTGTACTAGGGTTGGGCCGTTCAGCTGCACAGATCTCTCTCATAGCCCCTTCACCAGTGTAACGTGTATGTGTACTAGGGTTGGGCCATTCAGCTGCATAGATCTCTCTCATAGCCCCTTCGCCAGCGTAACGTGTATGTGTACTAGGGTTGGGCCGTTCACCTGCACAGATCTCTCTCATAGCCCCTTCACCAGTGTAACGTGTATGTGTACTAGGGTTGGGCCGTTCACCTGCATAGATCTCTCTCATAGCCCCTTCGCCAGCGTAACGTGTATGTATACTAGGGTTGGGCCGTTCACCTGCACAGATCTCTCTCATAGCCCCTTCGCCAGCGTAACGTGTATGTGTACTAGGGTTGGGCCGTTCACCTGCACAGATCTCTCTCATAGCCCCTTCGCCAGTGTAATGTGTATGTGTACTAGGGTTGGGCCGTTCACCTGCACAGATCTCTCTCATAGCCCCTTCGCCAGTGTAATGTGTATGTGTACTAGGGTTGGGCCGTTCACCTGCATAGATCTCTCATAGCCCCTTCGCCAGCGTAATGCATGTGTGTACTAGGGTTGGGACACTCTGTTACCCTGATCTCTCTCTCATACACAGTCATATACTGGGGGCCTGTGTATTTAACAGAACCAAATCCCGAGGACTGCCCACATTCAAGAAAAGACAATATTTATGTTGCACTGAAGAACACAATCAACTAATGAATGTCTTCAGAAGAAGTCCTTTCCACCTGGTGTCCATGTGAGGGGGAATAAAAGGTCTCACACAAGGAAATGGAAAAACCTGTTGTAGACTCACAGGGTTGATAGTCTCAATTAGTAATAAAAAACACCTTAGCATGGGTGAGTTTAGCTGCGACCAGCTGTTTAGGGAGTATCACTGCCATGAAACAAAGGAGGGAAACAGAGAACAGATGACTTACCCTTCCTCTGATGAGCACCATTTTCATAAAACTGAAACTGTTCATAGTTTCTATTCACATGACTAAGTCTGATTGTATCTAGTGCATAAATCACCAGTGCCAAAACTTGATCACTTGCATTAGGTGAGATGGCTCAACGGTCATTCGCTAAAGAAATAAAATATCTACAGCCACAACATAATTCACCTTTCACACAAACTTCACACATACAGCATAGTGAATAAGCTGTAAATCAAATCCTCTGGCCTACCTCACATTCACAAACGTCTGAATCATGACCATCACTTGGCACCAGATGCAGCACAATATTGCATTAGTGCCCCCTGGTGGATTTCAATCAAACTTGATTAACGGAAAACGAATTCATCAGCAAACCTGCAGATATTGATCACTTAAAAAATTTGGGAAACCCAACAGACACACACTGGTTGGTTGGAAGGTAACTCTGACTGACTAGAACAGGTGGTTAAGATGATCCACAGCAGCCAAAGAACAGGAGAAATCCATCACTGGCTGTCATACATCAGCAGGTGGCTGGTCCATTCATTACAGGTACATTCTAGAGGCTGCTATGCATAAACAAGATGCTGTCAACCCGAGAGCATCTTCTGGGAAACAAGCAACGCAATGCGGTCAGCGGGTCCCGGTCAGGAGGTCTGAGGCTCTAAATAACCTGACAGTGGAAGGTTAGCAAGGTGCACCCGGGAGAATCAATAAGACAAACCAAGGCTGGGACACCTGTCCCACCTATACCTTACTTACTCTCTGACGCAGATCTGCCTTACATCAGACTGCCTGCCTCCCTGACTGCCTGCCTCCCTGCTTCTGTACCTCCCACATGGGAGACATCTGACACGTACTTCATCCTAGCAACTCCATCATAAGAAGTGGACACTTCAACTATAGCTCAAAATCAGATAGGTTTGTGTAAATTATTTATTAAATTATCTAATAAAAACCATGTGCTGTGCTGTACCAACTTCCACCATATCTTTTCAAAATTGCTTTTCCACCTTAAATCTTGTTTGGTCCTTCGACTTAGTGATGTTTGCACGTCCTTGTTCATATCAGGCTTAACAATTCTGGTTTGTAGAACTTTTAGCTCAGGTTCCCGAGAGTTTAGCTGCTGTACAAGTTTATCAATATTACCAATCACTGATTGCAATAAAACAGGAACAAAGTTTCTGATGAGCACTAAAAATGTAGTTTGGCTGATATTATTGCCAGTCTGGAAGGTCTTACACAACCCTTACAAGGAACACTGCATGGCCACCAGCGAGAGACCTCTGAACACAATGCCTGCACTTAGGCCTCAGCTCACAGACAATCCAACAAGTATATGTAACAGATGAAACAGGCAAAGCAAAAAGTGCTAATTGGCAGCACAAACACACAGCTGGGTCAGTATTAGTACTTTGCCTTCTGTAAACGTGTTTACTCTGCAGCCCACCAGTCAACAAGATGGAGGATTAAAGTGTTACCTCTGCAGCCCACCAGTCAGCAAGATGGAGGATTAAAGTGTTAACTCTGCAGCCCACCAGTCAGCAAGATGGAGGATTAAAGTGTTAACTCTGCAGCCCACCAGTCAGCAAGATGGAGGATTAAAGTGTTAACTCTGCAGCCCACCAGTCAGCAAGATGGAGGATTAAAGTGTTAACTCTGCAGCCCACCAGTCAGCAAGATGGAGGATTAAAGTGTTAACTCTGCAGCCCACCAGTCAGCAAGATGGAGGATTAAAGTGTTAACTCTGCAGCCCACCAGTCAGCAAGATGGAGGATTAAAGTGTTAACTCTGCAGCCCACCAGTCAGCAAGATGGAGGATTAAAGTGTTACCTCTGCAGCCCACCAGTCAGCAAGATGGAGGATTAAAGTGTTAACTCTGCAGCCCACCAGTCAGCAAGATGGAGGATTAAAGTGTTAACTCTGCAGCCCACCAGTCAGCAAGATGGAGGATTAAAGTGTTAACTCTGCAGCCCACCAGTCAGCAAGATGGAGGATTAAAGTGTTAACTCTGCAGCCCACCAGTCAGCAAGATGGAGTATTAAAGTGTTAACTCTGCTGCCCACCAGTCAGCAAGATGGAGGATTAAAGTGTTAACATCTGCTGCCCACCAGTCAGCAAGATGGAGGATTAAAGTGTTAACTCTGCAGCCCACCAGTCAGCAAGATGGAGGATTAAAGTGTTAACTCTGCAGCCCACCAGTCAGCAAGATGGGGGATTAAAGTGTTAACTCTGCTGCCCACCAGTCAGCAAGATGGAGAATTAAAGTGTTAACTCTGCAGCCCACCAGCCAGCAAGATGGAGGATTAAAGTGTTAACTCTGCAGCCCGCCAGCAAGCAAGTTGCAGCTTTAAAGTGTTAACCGAGCCACATGAAATGACTGGGTATTTGTTCACATCATCTGCAAAGACTGATGAACGTGTTTGTGTTCCATGCTGGTGTACATACTGAACAGCAACCCAGGTAATTAGTCAGAGTCACTGTGAAGCCCAGCCATAGGTGTGCTCTACATCTAAGTCTTCCACTTCACCATAGCAGGCACACAGCAACACACTACCAAAAAGTAATAGGACCCTATTCACCCCTAAGTTGGGAGCCGAATTCCTGGGGGTGTTCCAAATTCAAAAAGTTCATAACCAGCCTCCAACAATGAAGAGCAACGCCAAACGGACCGGAAACAAGCCTGTTTCCTTGTTACACCCACAGGTGCGACACTGCAGAGTTCCCTCGAATTAGCCTTCATCTGGCCGAATGGCGAGTGCACAGAAGTGAACCTGTAGCCTCGTACCTGAGAAACAACATTTGATGTGAATCAACTCATGTATGATTCATTGAGGCTGATCACTGCTGTGGGCTGTCACGTCCACCCACCGCCAGGCCAAATACTGACCAGAATTCAGTCCACATTCAACAATAAGGAGCCAGCATGGGAACAGTTCTCCCTCATCCCCTCAGCTGCCCTGTTTGGGAACACCTGTCCAGCAATCTCAGCCCATGCAGTGGTAGGTGATGGTTTCAATGGCCGTGGCATAGAAACATGGCTGATATATTCAATATCAATTATTATAAAAGTATTATGTATGCCAGAAAATGCCAGTCTAAAATTAGTCCAGAGACATTAATATGTTCTGTCTAGTGTAAATGGGCAATGAATGATTGCCATGTTAATCTACATTAAACAAAACATTAATAGTATGTGAACATATGGGTAGGGATTGAGACCTACATAATTTAGAAAGTAGTTATAATTATCAATTATCTTTAATTTCAATAGTGTGTATTTCATTTATTCTTGTCTGGGTGAAATAAATATTACAGACTAACAATTAATAATTTACTGTTTCTTGATGCTTCATTACTAAGTATTCTTCCATCAATATGGATGAATTTCGAAAATAAGTTTGCATTCGGGGGGTTTCTACCAAAATAAGTTTGTATTTGGGGGGTTTCTACCAAAATGTCCGAAAAGCCGGCCATATGGCAGGCAACTGGTACACTTGCAAGAGCAGCTTCACAGAGCTCCCTAGACGCTACCAGTGACCTTGACCCAGCTATGGAGGGAGCCAACAGCAGCTGTCACTAAGCAGCTATTTACTTCAAGCAGGGTTGTGACCACAAAACTCTATGGTTGTGACAGATGAAAAGACAGGAGTCAGCTGAAGGACTCATATCATCATCACATGGCTCACTTCATGATGTCTATCTAACATGGTTTCATACTCTTTCTCTTTTCTTATTGTTGTGGCAAACACAGTCTATGACTGAAATCATTACTTATCTCAACAGTCTCTGACAGTTTGAGAACATTTCATTGAAGTAACATTTATTGTTTATTGTTTTACACAACTAAGGCTTATTGTACGGTGGAACTATGGTTTAGTACTCTGCTGAACTAAAATGTATTGCTTTACTGAACTAAAGTTAATTGCTTTATTGAACTAGCATTTACAGTTTACCAAACTGACAGGTACATTAAGTCATGCATATATTTGATGTAATTAAAAACTATTAAATACATGATATACAGGTATCATACAGAAATACATTAGTCAAACAGAGTGCACAAACAGCAAATCATACTAGTAAGAATCCCTTGAATTTGGTTATGTTTCTTGATGTGTCACCAGAGTTTTAGCGATATTCCCTTATTATCACCCATCTGTACCACAGATCATTGGACTTCAGTAATCTGCTGCAGCAACTCTTGTCTGTAAGTACCCAGGAATGAGAGACACGAGTGAACTAGTCTGGTGAAGACATGGCACGCACTGTAAGGAGACTCAGACGTAGTCACAAGGGTTCTACTAATCAACTTACATATTAGGAATAAAATCATATATTACTAAACTGTGACACCAAAGCACAAAGAACCAGTAGGCAGACACTAACAGGGGTGGCTTGTGAATTATGGCCACTGTCCACTACCACTCTCTCTATCTCTCTCCCAATGACCAGCCTGTAGAATAACTTGAAATCCACCATTGAACTTGACCGACATACCAATGTCCAGCTCCCACTTCATCAGTGAAGTGGGACCCAACCCCTTCCCCAGCTGCTGCCCCAGGCCCTCCCCCCTGTCTCAACAGTATCCAGATCAATCAAAAAGTCCCACTTCAAAATGACCAGGCCTTGATCATAGCAGGGTGCCAACATTCCAATGGACATCCATCCTGAGCTGGTTGCACAGCCTCTCTCCTGGCAGCTGGGGGTTTCCAGGGAAGCACCTGGGTGATTAAGTCATTTGGTGCTATGCTCATTCATTATCTCATAAGTATCATGACCATCTGCATCCATTCCTATATAAGGCAGTGGGGTTTAACCCCAGTGTAGGGGGGGGGGGTATAGATTTATTTCATGTCCATGTGTATTTTCAAATAGTCTATTACTACATTACTAAATATGTAGACAACGAGCGAGTTGTGTACAGAAGGGTAGTAGACTTATAGAGGGCAAAACAACATTTTAACTGAACTTTTGACCACTAAATGTGTTTGTCTACCAGTCCTTGTTCTTATGTTAGGTACAATGCAGTATGTACATGTAATGGAAGTGTTTTATCTTTGTACCTTTTACACAAACAGCACTGCTGACTTGAACAATGTTACACACAGCTGTAATTTTCATTGAACAAAACAACACAAATAAACAATGCTCTGTGCAAATAATATGCCACATATTGTATGAAAAATTGTACTGCATAAGGCCAGCTTGTGCAGTGTCTACCAGAGTGCCTACTAATTGTGCTTAAAATCCAGGAACAACTGTCAGGAACTCATCATAACAGATGCAGTCTTCCTGTCAGACACTGGCATTCTATTTGTAGGGAGAACATTTCAAGGATGACACAGTGGAGTTCTGGAAACAGGTGTTGATCACATTCATCAATCCCATGAGCCCTTGCTGTCATTAGCCACTCCCATGCATGTTTCTCATACATAGTTTCATTGGCTATCATACTCTGCAGTGAAACTGACATGTGAATTGAATTTTTTTACATTTATACAGAAAAAAATCATGTGTCAATACATTTTTATAAGAACTGTGATGTTTTATTAAATTAACTTGGTAATGTGATTACTTGGTAACATGATAAATTATTTCAACAACACAGCTCTTTGTAGTATTTCTGAGATAGTGACACATCTTAGTAACGAAACACAACATTGAGCCTCAACATTTGTGTGGGAAAACATTTTTTATATAAACTCACAAGAAATGAATAATAATCCTCCTGTGTTATTGGTAATATCCTTACTTTGTCATTAGTTACTTGCTTCTAATCTACCACAGGGGACACTCTTCAGTCAGTCGTGACCCACTAACCCCAAATCTAAATGTCTTGAAATTGGCAAGTCAGGCAAGCTCAAATCATGGCAGCAGCATCTTCATATTATGATGACTTCAGTGATTGTCAGATAACCTGAGTTCCGGTTATCTGACAAGTATGACTCATTCTATGGAGACTTTCCATCACTATTTCCTCATACATTTCCCAACAATTTTCTCCGGAAACCCTTTCACTTCCCTGTTCCCTAGATTTACCAGGTTGTCTGACTCAGATGGTGTGGGGAACACAACCATTGGGAGGGAAACCATTAACCCTCCTAGGGTACTAAGTTGTTCCAGCATCAACCATTAGTCCCAGGTCTTTAAAATCTAATTAGTGTGTCCATGGGAGGGCCTGCTCCCAGCTAATGTGAATCTTAATAACTGACCCCTGGATGGTCAAGCATTCTGTGAGAGTGGACTCAAATCAACACACATGCACAAAATCCATCAGTTAAAATGCATAAGAAATCTGTAATCTACAGTCAAAAAGTATCTTATTTTCATTAAAATGTTCATCAGGTTGGTAGAGCAAAACGAAGTAACGATTTTCTTCTAATCTTTGAGTAAGTAAATCTGATTTTCTGCCATGAATACAACACAAAGTTAACACCCATTCCCTACATAACAACAACACAAAGTTAACACCCATTCCCTACATAACAACAACACAAAGTTAACACCCATTCCCTACATAACAACAACACCAAGTTAACACCCATTCCCTACATAACAACCACACAAAGTTAACACCAATTCTCTACATAACAACAACACAAAGTTAACACCCATTCCCTACATAACAACACAAAGTTAACACCCATTCCCTACATAACAACACAAAGTTAACACCCATTCCCTACATAACAACAACACAAAGTTAACACCCATTCCCTACATAACAACAACACCAAGTTAACATCCATTCCCTACATAACAACAACACAAAGTTAACACCCATTCCCTACATAACAACAACACAAAGTTAACACCCATTCCCTACATAACAACAACACAAAGTTAACACCCATTCCCTACATAACAACAACACCAAGTTAACATCCATTCCCTACATAACAACAACACAAAGTTAACATAACCCATTCCCTACATAACAATAAAATGGTTTAGTGAAATCACTACAGCAACAAATGAAGACGGTTGCAAAGAGAAAATAGTTTCTAATTGTTTCATAACATCTTGCCTTTCACTGTCAGAATTACTACACAGTGTACAAATGAATTGACCATAAAACCACTGAACACTCACTATCCAGGGGTGTGGGTGTAGATATCGATCATTGACACTGCCACAAGGCAGGCAGATCCCACCCAAACAAATAGAAATAGCCACTAGGCCAATGGACCACTGGGCCAATCTATTTCTTTCTGTTTTGATGCTATTTCCAATATAGCAGTGACCATTTTATCTACGGTGCTACTATTTTTAACCTTGACTGGTGAAAATTCTCCCTTCCTGCTGCAGCTAAGATCCAGGGCAGTTTAAATGGTTCCCTTTCAAAGGGTAGCTTATGAATGGCAGCAGGTGAAATTGATTAGTGAGATGGGAGGGTGGATATGGGAGGTGATTCTGTAATGAAGATTTCCAATACACACATAATGCATAATGATACATAACAACTTGTATGGCCCCATTACAGGGCTGTGGGAAAGTCTTTAAAGAGACAACAGGTGGGCCTTTTCCCTGCATCCTTTTATGACAAATATTAATTTTTTTAATATAAATTAGGTTTGCATTACATTTCATTAACCCCCCAAACCAAACAAAAACACCACAACAAAATTAACAACAATGAATTAAAACACATCTAATCATAAAATGAAATGCCACATCTATCATATATCCATCGCCTGGGACTTGTTTATTCAGTAAAAAATGATGATCAGTTGCTGTAAGTGTAGTTATTTGCGACATACCAACTGCATCACCACCGTCTGGTGATATTATTACGTACTTTATTGTTTTATTAGGCTGTATATAAAAACGCACAAAAACCAAAACATTTGGATAGAACAAGGTGATAAATTTAGCACACAAAGCGTTGCATGGCTAACTTCTTAATGCAGCCCAATCAAAGGAACACGCCCAGTTATGAATCATCGGATGTTGCAATGTTAAAAAAAGACACTAAAAAAAAGTCAAACTGCCAAATGGCAAAGTACAGACCTAATTTTTATCCACTCAGGATAGATCGACCACGCCCTATTCAAATGACATCAAAATTCGGCAAAAACACCATCTCTGATGTCGTCACATAACCTGTCGTTTCAGTCAACAGCATGACCAGTGCGACATAACTGCACACATTTCTAATCATGTGAAAGGTTTACACGTTTAAAAAAAATCTTTAGCAAGATTGAATGTGTGCTAGATGTATATATTAATAAAGTATATATTTATAGTATCACTACATAGAAGTATGTAAGAGGAAAATATACTCACAACAGAAGAACTATAAGTAAAACAATCGGCAAGAAACCATTAGCTGCTCCTAACCTTAGCTGCTTGCCCAAGTCCTGTCCAGCACCAGTGACAGCCACTCCCATGTGCCCTTCCTGCAGCCCTGACCCTTCTGTTACCCCTTACCCTGTCACTGATGCATTCCCATGCATGCTTGAGTGGACACACAGACACACATGCAATTACCCTGCGCTTCCTTGCATGCAGCCACTGACCAATGAGGCACTGACCACTGTCAACGGACATTGTCTGACAGTTGCGACATTGTCTGACAATTGCGTAACAAGTACAATCACCAGGGAGACCATCGCCCCATGACAGCAACTGGACTTATCGTCACAGGTAGTGTCACTGTAATGATGGGATAATTGTCAAAGCACTGTCACCGGTCTCTTCAAACAAGGGTATTGTACGTGCCTTCATCCACTGTTGCCACAGAAGAGTGTCTATGGAAATGGGTGCTATATGCGCCCTCACCCAAATGCTGTTATGGAGTACATGTCTATCTTAGCCCACCCCTTCAAGATACTGTCTCCTAGACTCCTACCCACAATGCCTCTAGTAAGACCACCATTGGTTTGGAATCTGAAAAAATTACCCGTCCACTTTAAGTGAAGTGTGGACTTGCAACCTCACCATTTATGATTATGCAAGACGTCACATATCACAGCATCATTTCTAAAACCACTCAAATAGTACTCGAATTCCACGAAATCAATTACCCGACTATAGTAACTCCTCTATCATGCATGTTTCTGCTTGAATGACATGCCACGATCTGCCAACATAATGTGTCCTTAGAATGACAGCAAAAACATAAATCCGCAATGATATCTATTATTAGATGTCTGATGCTATTTGTGGACGATACGACTTTGTACTGGCGGAGGACTGACTGTGACACAGCGAGGTATGATTGGAAGACAGGTACGATACAAGACCCAAGTTATGTGATCATCAGACTAGTTCTGAACATGGGTGTTCTGTAATCTTGAACGTAGAGGGGGTGTTCTGTAATCTTGAACCTAGAGGGGGTGTTTTGAATCTTGAAGGGATGTTCTGAACCTAGAGGGAGTGTTCTGAACCTTGAAGGGGTGTTCTGAACATAGAGGGGTTGTCTGAACCTAGAGGTGTCTTGAACCTTGAAAGGGTGTTCTGAACCTGGCAGGGAACACCCTCACAAACATTGTTCACCTCCTTTCCCCGTTTCCTTGTAATAAAACATGACATTATACGGAAAGGGAAATCAATCAGTAAATAAACATCAAATCTTTCTTGTGTTTGACTAAACCTCAGAGTATTATATCGAACAAACACACACCTGGAGTAAAATCTCAAAAACTAATGTTTATTTTATGGAAACCACACACACGCAGCCTACAGCCACAGCACTACTTAAGACAGTCACGCTTGACTGCACATGGAATTTAGGTGGCTTTCTCTTATGGATCTCTCCCGGCTGAATGCACTCATTAACCTGTCAAAGGAGGCTCTCATCTGGAAAAAAACTGGCCCATTGTAACAGTTTTTTTGCCCAAATTTTGTTGGCACATTCTACTCATGAATTTAGAGTATTCCTAAAAAAATTCTAAGAGATACTGTAATAATATAGAAAATACAATCACACTCTCGTTGCATCACATTCAACTTACAGAACATGTTAAGGCATTTTAAAATATGTTATTGATTTGTGTTTTGCACAATGCACGACCACAAAAGGGGGAGAGAAATGCATACATCCAGTGATGGGTTTATGCTGTTTTATACTTGCAGACAGCCACTGAAACTATACTAGCATTTCCCTTCTACCAATAAAAATTATCTGACATAAATAAGATCACAATACTATTTTCACACATTATAACAAAACTAATTCAATATTCCCTCATAGGTCCACTAGTGCCATGTGCTCTAAACAAAGGAAGCCTCCCAGTAGAGCTATCAATTGGTTTTTGCTGTTGGAGTTTTTACCAGGAATGCTGTTGATGCATGCAGTGACGTTATCTGTGCCACTGTGGGCCCTTGGACATCAGTCATTGGAAACAAATGGAACCATGACAAGATAGCAAGTAGGACTTCACAAGACCTCATAACTAGGACTTTGTCTGGATGTATTAATAATACACTTTGACAATGAACGGCTACAGGTAAACCTTTACAGAGAAACTGTATCATCCAGAGAGATTGTGAAGAAACCACATTCTAATTAAATAGTTTGTGGTTTTCAAGCTTATCCCGCATGTGACCTTTCTAAAGTATGGCTACTAAACCCACGTACCCTTCACTTTCAAGGTCACATTTTCAATAAAATAAATAATCAAGCCCGCTGGTAAATAAAAAATGTCTACACTTGATAAACAAAGCAAAAGAATCTAATGTGATATACAACCAAAATATAACTGTGTATGCAGATCATTTAAAAATAGGTTAAGGTTTTACTCAATACAACTTAAATAATTATATTCCCACATAATTTCAAAAGATAATTTCCACAAATTTAATTACAGGTTATCTATAATTACAAAATGGCCTGCCAAAGTAAAGAATCCGACCCTTAAAAACCTGTAGAAACTCCTAGAAATGTGGCCCATCTTGCGGGTTTAAGTATTTGACCAAGGCCATCTGCTGCCTTCTGCACACCATGACCTAATCATCACTACAAATTCCTTGACCAATTATAACTACATCACCGAAACCATGGACAATAAAAAGTGGTAATGGACGGATCACCTGCGCAGGGGTCGAGGGTCACGGGTGTTGCGTAAAATGCGAAATGAGATTGGAGTGTAGTGATGTGAAAGTTGGTTAGGTAAGAGCTGTGGGAGTAAATGGAAGGAGCCCCACACAGCATTGTCTGGGGCACAGTGGAGTCCCAGAACCCCCGGGTGGAGATTACAAATGCCTGGGAATACGTGGGAGGTGGGAGGATTCCAATAGTTCACCAGTCCATTCAGTCTCTACACTCGGCCAAACACAATCTACAGGCTAGACTGAACACAATCCACAGGCTAGACTGAACACAATCCACAGGCTAGACTGAACACAATCTACAAGCTAGACTGAACACAATCTACAAGCTAGACTGAACACAATCTACAGGCTAGACTGAACACAATCTACAGGCTAGACTGAACACAATCCATAGGCTAGACTGAGGCATGGCGTGTTGAACTAGTCAGGCACAAGACATTACATTGACATCCTTGCAATAAATATTAATTATAATCGTTCCATACAATGATTCTACACAAAAACCCATTTTGATTTAAATGTGCTTTTAAAATGACATCTAGTGATCAACACAGTACCCAACAGTCAAATACTAATATAGCTCATCATAATTTGTTCAATCTTTAATTATCTACAAAAAAAGTTTAATGTCTTGGAAATGTTCAACAATAATTGTACTACTAAGAATAGAGTTGTGGTCAATAATTTAACCACAACTGAAATCCACACAATATTTAACAGCAAAATATTAATAGTCTTCAACATTACTTTATTTCAACATGATTTCTTTTTACAAATAAATAATTTTGAGATTATGAACATGTTCCACAACAATTGTGTTACCAAGAATACAGTAGTGGTCAATACTGCGAACATGCCTTTCAATGATGCCCCTCATTATTCAGTGAGAATGCACCACCAGTTCCTAGATATCACACAGGGAGCATTTGTCCCACCCAATAACTCTCTCCTTTCCCATTTACCCTCTAATAGTGAAACCCACGCAATAACCTACATTTGCCTTATATCAGATTTTAAAAAGGTGTATCCAGAATGTTCCTACACCAATTAAAATTTTATGGCAATATCCATTATAAAAAATTCTTAATGAAATCTTAATAATTAAATAAAACAAAACATTTATTTGATAAAAAGCACCAGACAAAAAGCTACACAAATATTACATATAATTTCAGAAAACTGTTCCAAGGTAATTGCATTTACAACAGGCCAATGAGTATTGAGACTTAACTGCAGCCAGGTGGTAACATCAGGCTGGAGGCTACAGCAGCCTCCAGTGTCAATCCCATCATTAACTACTCTTCCCTGCTGCTACCAGTATTTCCCAATTCCCTTCCCAAATATAGCAATCTTGGTAGACTGTCACATGTGGGGGAATGGGAGAGACATTGCCTTCAACCCCACTGACTGTTACACAAATCAATGCTTATAATTGTTGTTGTAAGTCGCCCATTTCGAAGACAGTACCACACATGCAAATCAAGTTCTGTAGTTTTTGAAAGGTCAAAACTTATTTGTTATAAACTTATAACATAATAAGTTATGTGCAAATATCAAATATGTTATTATATATAGTAAATGTGCTAGAAAATTATATTTATAAAACATTGATAATTTTGTGAAAAACTTATTACAAGCCATTAATCACCAGACAGAAATTGGAAAAATGACGGTCACCCAAGAATGATTCTGTGAAGCCAATAGGAATCCCCGTTTTACCATCCCCCAACGGCAGCTAACAGGGAATGGGTAGACAGGGGCGAGGTTACAATACGCCCCATGACAGCTGTCCCAGAGGCCAAGACACACCAGATAGCAGGGCTGTTCACCCACAGACCAAGGAACAGATGTGGCTGGTGAGAGGACTGATACATCCATGGTGCTTCCACGGCTAGACACCAGGGTTTTTTCTTTCAAAGGGCCTGGGGGAGCTTCCCCAAGTTTAATCCTACACCACTGGCCTACTGCACAGGTTTATTCAGGTTGACAACCTGTGGTTTATTTGCCTGTTATCTTACACTTGTTGTAGGCCAAGACTGCAGGAAAAGTATTCAAAGGTTTTTCAAAAATGCTGATTGTTCCTGCTGCTGAATCTACCCCCTCAGGAAAAACAAAACAAACCTTTCTCAAAACTCACTGTCCCACACCTTCTCTGTTATACTATTGTTAACATCATTACCACCACTAATGTATATAGGGTCTCGTGAAGACAGAAATTATTAATTAAAGAAACAAATGTTTCACAAAAATTCCAAGACAACTCAAGTATTTTGGTCACATTCTCAGACACAAAGTTGATGGTAAACAGGAGGAAGAGCCACCTGGACAGACAACTGCAAGGAATGGATGAAATATGATGATCTTGTCAGGATGGCTCAGCATAGGAAAGGCGATCCAAGATAGCGGACATTCCTAGAGGAGATGACACCACACCGATGAAGATCTTTATTACATAATATGAAAATTTTTCTTTTGTTTGGCTGCTCCATATATCACTCCTTTAGATCATCCCTTTATAGCCAGAGACCAGTGCTCATTTCTATCAATTAACCCAACCTTAAAGACCCCCTGCAGTGAAATTACAATAATGACATTCAACTGGCCAGCAAGGCAGCTTATAGTATACCAAATTCATGTAACAAAATATTAGCAGCATCCATCAAGTTAATTAGTCACCACAGCCAGATTAATGATGCTACAGTGCAGTCCCCGAAATCAGGCAGCCCGTGACTTCAGAACAGGCGGAAACTGCTGGGCCTACTGCACGTTCAGCCTATTGTGCGCCATTGTTTACATTCTTTTAATCCATCCATTGATAACACAGCATCATATTTTTCGTTATAAAATTTGGATAGTTTGGAACTATTACATATATTTAGCAAGTGCAGACATGGTAAATTGTTGTGTAGTGTTTGGGTGCTGCAATACGCCAAGTGAAACAGTAAGCCTACACAAGTTTACAAGTGACAAACATCGTCGACACATATGGGCCCGATTCCTCCGCAGAATCCGTGCACGGTGGCATTTAAAAGAATCTGTTTTCATATGCAGCAAGCATTTTTTTAAAGTTCGACATGGGATACGCCAAGAGCCTGGTGTTGAAGGAAATTGCAATTCCAACCATCTACATCACTGTTAATACGGACGCTAGTACCAGAAGTACCCATGGTGTTGCAGCTACCAGTTCAGCGTGCCTGCGGTCCACAGTGAGAAAAATCGAAGTCCGGCTTATATTTATCATAAATGGTTTATAGCATGCTTATAAAATGCTAGCACTAAAGATAATTTACAGAGTATTTAAATAGACAAATTATCACTGCGAGACTTTTGGTGGACGGCTTCTGCCTATGCACCATCGCCGTCGGACAGAGCATGTTTATCCTCGATCCGCACAAACACAGTATCTGCCTCTGGCTCATGCATGTAGGGTTGTGGACCTGTCAGGGGCTCGGGGTCTGCATAACACTCCCCAATATCACTATCCACATCTTTTAAATACAAAATAGTGTCATCACATGAAGAATCAGATGAATCCAACATTATACTGCGAGATTGGCCTTCCCGTCGTGACGTCACAAATACCGTCCGCAGTCGCTAGGTGTCGCTACAAACTGGTACATTTTGTGTGCACAAAGCATGATCAAATAAGCTCTTTTACGGGGTGACCGAGGGAATTAAAAAATTATTTGAATAGCAGTAAATTATTTTTTGCGCATGGACAATGCAGTTTGGGAATCAAAAAATTTCATTTCACGCACCCTTTAAGAGAGGAATGGAAACACGCTGCTCCAAACCCAGACATAACCTGTCTTGCTGAAGAACTGGTGAATATGATGGGTTAACCCCAGAATGTGCCCCCTTTGTTGGTACCACTTGTGTTTTCAATCAGACCCGCCCTGCTAGTGTATATGTCTGCTACAGGGTCACTACAGGGTCACTACAGGGTCACTACCGAACAATAGCAGGAAGAATTAACCAAATCTGGAATCTGTTCCAACACAGATATCACATCCTCTGCATTCGTTTATTTATAGTTATCATAATCAGATAATGCAACACACATGAATGTCTTGACAGAGTGAGTCAGAATATAGGAGTTCCTTTGAGAACAACCAACGTAGCCTCGAGGAATGACCTTTCCATTCATACTTGGAAAGTTAAAGCACTGAAACTTAATGATCTTACAAATCAACCATCTGAAAAACTTCAATAGTCATGTAACTCAACTAGCAGAAGTTTCCACAAGTACTTGAGCCAAGCTATTAACAGCCAATAACGCCCAAGTGGTGAGATGGGAGATATTCTTCAGCGAATGGAGACAGATATTCTTGAGCATCCCGACTATTCATCATTGTCTAACGTCAGAGCACCCAGTGACTTTTACATGCCAAACTGCTGCAATGCTGAATAGAAGCCAAAGATTCCTCAAAGAACAAACACTTATTATAGCAAGGTCAACACTGCCACTGAGTGCCAACATGTATACGACCTTCAATGTTCCACAGAAAGATGGTCTCAATTGTTTCCATTTGCCCAGGGTCCTCGTTCCAACCCCACTCAAGGAACAGACACTGAGTGCAGTGCTTCTTCTCTCACCAATTTCAAATGCCAAAGATGCCTGTCCAGTGCTTCACGTTTGAAAACAACAGGCGAGCGATAAATCTCTTGCCTAAATATGCCAAATTAATTTAGGCGAGCGATTTGTTAGTTGTTGTTTTTTTACCGTGTTGTGGCGCCACCATTTCCTATTTGGATTCTGTCGTTGTCGCCATGAAAATTTAATTGGTACTTGTTGTCGCTATGACTTTTCGTACAATGAAATAAATGTTTAGTTTAGTAAACCCCATACATTGCAATTGGTGAAACGGTTTTGAATTGCAACATGTCTTCGATCACCGAAGGCGTAGCCTGGCCCTAGCCTAGGCAAGGCCAGTGCCGTGACAGTGTGCTGTGCCCGTGCCGTGGCAGTGTGCTGTTCACGTGCTTTGGCAGTGGCCACGACACGGAACTGGTTTCGTGTGCAACTTCGCTTAGACGGTTTGAAAATTGCAACTGAGATTTACAAATACGCCATGTATAGTCATAAATCCAGCTTAGTAGGCAACGTCAATATAAACCGGGGTGAACTGGCATGCTTCCATTGCATCATAATGCCAAACGTACAACTCAAACTCGAGGCGCAAAATATGAATTCGTCATCCGCACATGAAACAGTGAATCAATGTTAAGTGGTGCTGGAGATGTGCGTCATGAATTTCTGTGTTCAGAGCGGTTGAAAGACGAAGTGGAACAATTATTAAAATTGTCATTTTCAATGTTTAATCAATTTTTACACTCCGTATCAACTCATATGCGTGTTCAGTAGCTCAGATCCAGGTTATTATTTTTGATTCCCATTATAGCGTAGTTGGTCAATCAGATCATAGCGAAATATTGTTGATCCCTTAACTATTCCATAACTGTACATGTATACATGTATTTTATTCAGTTCGACATACAACAGTATGTGACATTTAAAAATAATACACATTGACGCTAGTCCACTCATTTGATACCTTTTTATAAACCGCGTGGCTTCGATGGCGTTCTTGCGATCTTGGTGCAGGGGGCTGCGATCGCTATCCCCGGTGATGGATGATATGTGAACTCCGAATATTGGAGCCCGAATACTGCATTATAAAGAGGGTAGACTTTCTTAGTGAATCTAATAATCAGGAAACTACTTGTCAAGACGAACACTTGCAGGCAGCAAGCGAGTTTAGCTACCGCCGTGAGCGATAATTCGCTCCCTAGATTATTGATTTCTGCGAGTAATAGGGAGCAAGAGCGATCGCTCGCCTCAAACTTGATGCCTTGCCTGTCTCTGTTTTAACTATAAAATGGCACCATGCAGCCATACTTTAAAGGTATGTTAGTTGCATAGTTGAGGACCAGTATGAAATGTTATTTGTGACAGAATATGGTATAACTGTGATTATTATGACGCAGTAGCAAAGTTGTAAATAACTTGTATATCCTTTTTATAGGTTTAATAAAGCCACAGATATTGCCTCGCTACACGTTTATGGCTAGCACTTGCATGTTCCTCGAACACGGTGCCCAATAACTATTACTTGGAGCCACAAACACCACAGTTAATAACATAAGTCTTTCCTGTTGCTTCACTTGGAGAAAGGTTCTCAAAATGTAGTCAGTCTCGTAAACACAACCGATAAACATTGCAGTAAGTGGAAGTGGCTAAAAGATTGAATAAGATATAACCAGATTGTCATCCAAAGCTCCAGATGATATGTGGACGAAGATGTCATTGACTTAAGCAATGTCATACAATTGTCTTATCTATTTGGGGCCTGCCTAGTTGTCTTATCTATTTGGGGCCTGCCTAGTTGTCTTATCTATTTGGGGCCTGCCCAGTGACACACTGATACCCATTAGTATTTTACATAAGCAAATAAACATCTCATTAAAGCTACACTATGGCAACAAAGTATCAGAACTACAACATTACTACAAACATAATAATCCGCTAAATAAATAGACTTAGTCTTAATCACATAAAATTACATACATGGTGTTGAATTTATAATTTATTCCTGATTTTTGACTTGTTCTCACAGATGTGCATTAAGCCAGGGAGAGGCTTCAGACTCAGGGACCTGCGCAGAGGGACTGGGCTGAGCCTTAGGATAGAGATGTACCAGAAGTTGGGGAAGACAGCAGGGAGATGGGAACAAGTACTACATGTGTACATCACATCCCATCACAATTCTCCCAGGCACGGGGTGCAGGGAGTTCACAGGACATTCCTCCCCGAACAGGGCAAACTGGTAGTGGATGGGACATTTCCAACTCCTACTTTGGGAAAGACGCTAACAGGTAGCACTAATTAGAAAATAATGTCTAAGTAATGAAATCAGCATTGTCCCTTTTAATTACCCCCGCAGAAGGATTGCTTCTGTTCATGACTGATCAACACTAGTGAAGAATGCCTAGAAATTAAATTCCTGGAAAATCTAAATTTTTCTGCACAGGAAGAGATGCACATCTCTCAAGGTTCTGAAAGGGAACCTGTTACCAACTGCCACTCACAAAACCAACAGAAATACACAAAAAATATTTTAGTTTCTTGTAACATGCTGAAAACCATTGAGTCAATCCATCATTGTTCGATTTGAAAGTATGCATTCATATCAAAACTACTGTCCAGGGTCCATCTTGGTCTTCCCTCCAAATGCACAGACCAGGTGTTCAGCATGGTGTAACAAATGAACAAACGGTTTGACTCACTGTGATAAGAGCAAGTGAGAACTCTTTAAAGTGAAACCAGAGGCATTTTTGGGGCTTTTGTATCTATAAGGACTTGACCATTTGCAACTATAATCAAAAATATCACGCCAGTGGTTAACTAAATATACCTCGTTGAACGAAGAAAATCTTTTTTGTATGGGTGTGCCATTTTTTTTCAGAATACTACATCAAAAGTGCTGACTAGGTTTCCCACAACTCCAACTGATCGCCTGATCATAAACGTAGACAATTTTAGTCACATACTTGCCAATAAGTTTGGACATACTGTTTGTGTCTAAAAGCAACTTATTTGGCAAGATAGTCCATTCATTCTTTGTTTACTAATCTCCTCGCGTTCCGATTTAACAGTTCTCTTAATCGAGTGTTTGCGCGTTGTCGAAGCCTTTGGCTGAGGTACATGCTGGAAGATTGTCTGTACTGCTTCAGGCTTTAACGACAACTCTCATGTTTCGCTAAATGATGCTTATGTCCGAATGCTGCACAGTACGGCATTGTAATAATTTTTGCTGTGTGTAAGTCCAATATAAAAGCAAATAAAAATGTAACTGCACACCTCAACCACGTTAAAAATACACGCTATACGCACATCCTACGTCACAGCCGCGTTGGGGTTAAGGGACTTCTCGCCACTGATTGGTCAAAATTGCAAACACTGATGAATATGTCAGCATCCACGAAAAATTGTATAACACCAGAATTTTGCACTTTTAGAACATATTCCCAGTTAAGCACTTACGTGATATTCCTGATTATAGTTGCAAATGGTTAGTTTATAGGCACTCTTATAGGACAAAGGCCCAAAACAATGCCTTTGGTTTCACTTTAACCTAACCTGGCTTTTCATTCCAAGTAACTCACAACTACAAACACATGGAAAACATGGTAGAGTTCAACTCACCAACGCCTGAGCGGCTTCAATGAATTCTCCCTAAGAGATCCTTCCTGTCAGTCTATACTTCAACGGACTCTTCTCTCTCAATCAGACGTCTGCAACACAAACATTCACCAGTTAACCACATGGCTGACCTTCACTGTCTTCACAAAGCATACTTCATCTGGCTTCTGCAAACTAATATAATTTCACCAAAACTAGCATCATTAACATTTCTATTGTTTCTAATATTTGTAACCACATAGCAAGGTCAAGGTCAAGATGTAATTTTGCGATACCTTAACTGTGTGATTAAATTTAACAAGATTTGCCATCCAAGCCAAAAGCCCAGATGGCAAGTGGACAAGGAAGCCATTGGCTTATCGAGAGTCCAACAATGTTCATCTACGTGTAACCCGCCCTCCTGAGATATGTGTCAACCCTGTTTTTAAACATATTCACGCTGCTAGCAGTTATACAATCCGTAGACAATGTGTTCCATTCATTTATTGTCCTCTGTGAGAATGAGTACTTCCTGATATCCAATCTACACTGATCCTTTACTAATTTTACCTCATGTCCTCTAGTTCTGCTATCCTTCTTGAGTGAGAAAAACATATTTCTATCAATATTTTCATACCCATTCAATATCTTAAAAACTTCAATCTGATCTCCTCTTAACCTCCTTGTCTCTAGAGTTGTTAAACCACATTCTTTCAGGCGTTTTTCATAACTAAGGTCTCTCAGTTCTGGAATCATTTTAGTTGCTCTCCTTTGTATGCGTTCAAGCGTATCTATATCCTTCTTATGATATGGTCTCCATGCTTGTATACAGTATTCTAAATGAGGTCTAACTATTGCTTTATAAAGAGGTATAATTAACTTTCATCCCTTGTATGTTATGTTTCTTCTAATCAATCCAAGAATTTGATTACCCTTTGAAGCTGCAATACCACACTGCTCTGAAACTTTCATATCAGCGCTTATTGTAACTCCTTAGTCCTTTTCTTTTACAGTAGTACCCAGAACAGTATCTCCCATTTTATAGTTTACATCCAAGTTCCCATGTCCTGTATGTAGGCATTTACATTTCCCAAAATTGAACAACATCTACCATTTCTCAGACCATTTCACTAATCTGTCTAGATCATTTTGTAAATGTCGTTTATCACCAGTATTAACCTTTCTAAACAGCTTTGTGTCATCCACAAATTTCAGTACGTTACTTGTTATACTGTCGTCCAAGTCATTGATATATATTAAGAATAATATAGGTCCTAATACTGATCCTTGAGGTACCCCACTCAAAACCGATTTCCAATTTGAAACTTCTCCATCTACTACAACTCGTTGTCTTCTGTCAGTCAGCCATTGTTCTATCCAGTCAGTTATGCTATCCCCGATACCATGGGCTTTTAATTTAAGTAATAATCTTTGATGTGGCACTTTGTCAAAAGCTTTCTGAAAATCTAAGTAGATAATATCTACTGGCGATCCCACGTCTATCCACTTAGTGATTTCTTCCAAAAATCAACATATTTGTTAAGCATGACCTCGCTTTAAGGAATCCATGTTGAGATGAATTTAATAATTTATGCTTAACGAGGAAGTCCATCATATGGTCTTTAATTAACCTTTCTAATAATTTATAAATCACTGACGTTAAACTCACTGGTATGTATTTCTCTGACTTATTTCTCGAACCCTTTTTAAATAATGGTATGATGTTTGCTTCTTTCCATTCAAATGGAACAACTCCCTCTTTTAATGACAAGTTGAATACTCTTGCAAGTGGTATACTGATTTGTTCTACTGTTTCCATCAGTAATTTTGGAGGAATCCTATTCACTCCCGGTGATTTATTATCCTTCATTGCCTTTATTTTCTTAGCTACCATTTCTGGAGTTACAACTAACGGTCAATTACATGTAACTGCTGTATACCATTACTGTATACCATTACTGTATACCATTACTGTATCAGTGACATTTACATTTGTTTTTGCTCGGATATTAGTTTCTAGCTATGATGTTATCGTAATATTAAACTATATCATTAGGTACAACGGGAATTATGCACATGTGAAGTGTTTCTAATATCACATATCAGTCACATATTTTTCAGAAAATAACACTTCATTTCACAGAATAAAACACAAAATGTCATTGAACATACTAGAATCATTTATCCAATATATACTCTTAAAAATGCAGTACAGTATTAAAAATTCATCCGCAAAACTATATATCATCAAAAACAATGTTGCTTTCCGAATAATTCTGCTGAATTCAATGCACTGGAGTAGGTCCAACACCAGATGGCATTGCCTGTCACCACATAACACTGATCAAATCAGTGGTGAGTTTGTGAGATGGGACACTAGGACCAATGTTTCCTGTGACTAACATGGAGAACATATTTGACAAATTTGGATAACATCTTGTCAACAGCAGCAGTATGCCTGTGTAGCACACACCCTGTACTTGATTGGTCAAACATCTTGTCAACAGCAGCAGTATGCCTGTGTAGCACACACCCTGTACTTGATTGGTCAAACATCTTGTCAACAGCAGCAGTATGCCTGTGTAGCACACACCCTGTACTTGATTGGTCAAACATCTTGTCAACAGCAGCAGTATGCCTGTGTAGCACACACCCTGTACTTGATTGGTCAAACATCTTGTCAACAGCAGCAGTATGCCTGTGTAGCACACACCCTGTACTTGATTGGTCAAACATCTTGTCAACAGCAGCAGTATGCCTGTGTAGCACACACCCTGTACTTGATTGGTCAAACATCTTGTCAACAGCAGCAGTATGCCTGTGTAGCACACACCCTGTACTTGATTGGTCAAACATCTTGTCAACAGCAGCAGTATGCCTGTGTAGCACACACCCTGTACTTGGTTGGTCAAACATCTTGTCAACAGCAGCAGTATGCCTGTGTAGCACACACCCTGTACTTGATTGGTCAAACATCTTGTCAACAGCAGCAGTATGCCTGTGGAACACACACCCTGTACTTGATTGGTCAAACATCTTGTCAACAGCAGCAGTATGCCTGTGTAGCACACACCCTGTACTTGATTGGTCAAACATCTTGTCAACAGCAGCAGTATGCCTGTGTAGCACACACCCTGTACTTGATTGGTCAAACATCTTGTCAACAGCAGCAGTATGCCTGTGTAGCACACACCCTGTACTTGATTGGTCAAACATCTTGTCAACAGCAGCAGTATGCCTGTGTAGCACACACCCTGTACTTGATTGGTCAAACATCTTGTCAACAGCAGCAGTATGCCTGTGTAGCACACACCCTGTACTTGATTGGTCAAACATCTTGTCAACAGCAGCAGTATGCCTGTGTAGCACACACCCTGTACTTGATTGGTCAAACATCTTGTCAACAGCAGCAGTCTGCCTGTGTAGCACACACCCTGTACTTGATTGGTCAAACATCTTGTCAACAGCAGCAGTCTGCCTGTGTAGCACACACCCTGTACTTGATTGGTCAAACATCTTGTCAACAGCAGCAGTATGCCTGTGTAGCACACACCCTGTACTTGATTGGTCAAACATCTTGTCAACAGCAGCAGTATGCCTGTGTAGCACACACCCTGTACTTGATTGGTCAAACATCTTGTCAACAGCAGCAGTATGCCTGTGTAGCACACACCCTGTACTTGATTGGTCAAACATCTTGTCAACAGCAGCAGTATGCCTGTGTAGCACACACCCTGTACTTGATTGGTCAAACATCTTGTCAACAGCAGCAGTATGCCTGTGTAGCACACACCCTGTACTTGATTGGTCAAACATCTTGTCAACAGCAGCAGTATGCCTGTGTAGCACACACCCTGTACTTGGTTGGTCAAACATCTTGTCAACAGCAGCAGTATGCCTGTGTAGCACACACCCTGTACTTGATTGGTCAAACATCTTGTCAACAGCAGCAGTATGCCTGTGTAGCACACACCCTGTACTTGATTGGTCAAACATCTTGTCAACAGCAGCAGTATGCCTGTGGAACACACACCCTGTACTTGATTGGTCAAACATCTTGTCAACAGCAGCAGTATGCCTGTGTAGCACACACCCTGTACTTGATTGGTCAAACATCTTGTCAACAGCAGCAGTATGCCTGTGTAGCACACACCCTGTACTTGATTGGTCAAACATCTTGTCAACAGCAGCAGTATGCCTGTGGAGCACACACCCTATACTTGGTTGGTCAAACATCTTGTCAACAGCAGCAGTATGCCTGTGGAGCACACACCCTGTACTTGATTGGTCAAACATCTTGTCAACAGCAGCAGTATGCCTGTGTAGCACACACCCTGTACTTGGTTGGTCAAACATCTTGTCAACAGCAGCAGTATGCCTGTGTAGCACACACCCTGTACTTGATTGGTCAAACATCTTGTCAACAGCAGCAGTATGCCTGTGTAGCACACACCCTGTACTTGGTTGGTCAAACATCTTGTCAACAGCAGCAGTATGCCTGTGTAGCACACACCCTGTACTTGGTTGGTCAAACATCTTGTCAACAGCAGCAGTATGCCTGTGTAGCACACACCCTGTACTTGATTGGTCAAACATCTTGTCAACAGCAGCAGTATGCCTGTGTAGCACACACCCTGTACTTGGTTGGTCAAACATCTTGTCAACAGCAGCAGTATGCCTGTGTAGCACACACCCTGTACTTGGTTGGTCAAACATCTTGTCAACAGCAGCAGTATGCCTGTGTAGCACACACCCTGTACTTGGTTGGTCAAACATCTTGTCAACAGCAGCAGTATGCCTGTGGAGCACACACCCTGTACTTGATTGGTCAAACATCTTGTCAACAGCAGCAGTATGCCTGTGGAGCACACACCCTGTACTTGGTTGGTCAAACATCTTGTCAACAGCAGCAGTATGCCTGTGTAGCACACACCCTGTACTTGATTGGTCAAACATCTTGTCAACAGTAGCAGTATGCCTGTGTAGCATACACCCTGTACTTGATTGGTCAAACATCTTGTCAACAGTAGCAGTATGCCTGTGTAGCACACACCCTGTACTTGGTAAAACAGGAAATACTTCTCACCCTATCTCCACTTGACAGAAGAGTTCTAATCCTAGAAGTTAGTTCAACTACCCCAACCACATGTCAGCTCTAACGAGTGTATGACAAAAACTTGTACAGAAGATATACATCAGTTAATATCAACAGTTTATGACCCCCAGCCCCACTCCCCACCTATTTTTTTTTCTAATTTCAACTTTATTATTGCAAGCCTTTTTGCAATGCATTATAGCTTCTCACTTGTAAAAACCTGGCATATTTTTCTGTTCCTGCCAAGAAGAAACCGGCTACCTTTGCCAACGACAACACAATTAAGCTGCAGTACTTTTAAAGACATGAATCGACTGTAAGTATCAACTTACTTACAGGTAAGGAATCATAATTAAATTTCAAAGGACTATATTTCATGGGTTTGGCAGCCTAATTTCTTTTGTGCAGCATTTTGAAAATGCATTAAGTCCAAATCATTTCTTCAAGGTTCTTCTTTCAAAGACAATATAATCCCTAGTTAAAACATCATGAAGCGCGTTAGCCAGTGCATGAAATAAGGCAAGTGTTTGATGTGTGTTAGTAGGCATAGAACTGGTGTCGATGAGACAACAGTACTCAAAGCACTATCTATACAGCCAATGTGAACTGTAGGATAAAACTTGTGATTCACCTCGTGTCATTGTAGAATGCCTATGTTATATGGTTGCACTCAGGTCTATGTGGTTTGGTGGTAAAAAAAATTACCTCACACTTTCTTCCCGGGCTGTGAATTACTGGTGCCATCGTCATAACACTGCCATGGCTTCATTCATCAGGGGATAGACATTCTCAGGTCAATCCCCTGGTGGATACTCTAAACAATATCTCTATTTTAATATTTTAAATCACATGAATATAAAACGTTGATTTTGCCATCATAGAAAGTAGCAGTCTGATATGGGTATTATATTAAAATAAAATTTTTAATGATATATAAATTTTTGCTTCTAATAATAATTGGTATCCATTTGCAATCATCGGATTAAACAAAAGTACAATTAGGCACAACTCTTGTATATTGCAAATGTAATTTAAACATCATTATAAGGTACATTTGTCAAACAGAACTAGCCTGGATGTAATCAAGAGTATGCTTAGTGACGTTTCTCATTGGTTGATGTGACAACAATGACAATGTTTAATTCCAGGTTTTTTCCTTGAATGGATAGATGATCCGGTTTCTTGGTTATTAATATTAAACATAATTATTACCTCTCAAGAAACTTAGTGCTCGATCTGTATATTGTGTCACATGACATTGGTCATGTGACACATTCGTAACTTCAGTCTGCTGAAGAAGACTGCGGGATGCAGTTGAAATATACAGATCGAACACTAAGTGTCTTGAGAGGTAATTATGTTTAATAATAATTCCAGGTTTGTTTTGGTGGATATGGCAGAGCACAACTAATCAATAAGTTTAGTTTGAATTGTAATCGCAGAGTTTGAATATTACACACATAAATAATCACACAATACACTCCATGTTAAAAAAGTATAATTTTTTATCAGGTACGGACCTGGACAGTTACATATAAAAAGGCGTAGGTGCAATTTTAAAACAACACAATCCAGCAAAAAGGTGTGTAAAGAGCAAAACAACACATCCAAGGTTACCCATGTAAATATAATATTACGCAAAAATGTGTGTAAACAGCAAAACAACACATCCAAGGTTACCCATGTAAATATAATATCAGAAACACATACAATGTATAAATCACTGTGGCAACCTGATTGATATCTCAACACGTTTGGTCATAAACCGTGGTGCAAAAAGGCGATTTAGAAACCTGTTGGCAGACTGCAGTGCATATGTGTGAGCGAATGGCGCAGGACCAATGTTAGTTAACTACACATAAAACAAGTGTGTCGGCAATTTACACATACATGCAGTCCCTTTCCCATCACTCACAAACACCATTACCAAATGAAACATCAAATACAAATCTATCAACAGCTTTTTTCATTTCCCAAGACACTCAATGGATCCGTCTGTTTTTATTCCATGTTAATTCATCATAATATGCAAACAACGCCTGTTACAAGGAGCAAAACAACCAAATCATTCCTAATTATTAAGCTGTTCAATGGCAGCCACATTTTCTATCATTAATGAGAAAAACTTGTTATGTTCACAACAAGTTTAACAGCCAATACACGTTTCTAAAAACACCATCGAATGTTTTATTTTTATCAATATACGTTTCTAAACACTATCGAATGTTTTATTTTTTATCTTTCTGTTTTTTTCCCCCGACTGATCAACATCAAAATCAAAGTTACAAACATGGACGTGTTGTCAAACTGGCTTAAATTCATCAATAAAAGCACATGAAATTAAGCGATCTTATTAATAATACAAACCTGCAAAATCAGATAGTAAACACCCCCACACCAATTAGTTAGAATAGTCAACGAAATCACCACCCCACCCACACACACACCTAACACCACTCCTGTTTCTCACACACATAACAGTAGCACCACACAGCAGTCTCCAACACACGTGTAACAAACCAATCAGAAACAAAACAACAAATCTTCCATGAAATGCGCAGTACAAAACATCTGATGTAATAGTTATACTGTCGGTGTCTCTAAAAGCTGCTATCCATAACAGGATAGAAATAATGTGGTTGCTAGTTGTTGTTTAATTGCTGTACTCCAAGTTCTCACAACCATACAGTGGTCTGTTAACTGCAAGACTAGTTTTGTTACATAGGACATTCTGAGACGCAATCACACAAATGCTAGAGGATGTCTAGTGAAGATGGGAAACTAGAGGGACCCATGTAGATAACTCCCTCTCCCCTGTAAGCACAACTACAGGTGGTTGTGGTGGGGAAGAACAAAACAAGAACCACAGCAGCTATTGCATACAACACA
Source organism: Lamellibrachia columna (assembly GCA_963662155.1). Taxonomy (NCBI): domain Eukaryota; kingdom Metazoa; phylum Annelida; class Polychaeta; order Sabellida; family Siboglinidae; genus Lamellibrachia; species Lamellibrachia columna. Next base: position 3,844,067 of record OY759273.1, read on the forward strand.
GTTGAACTACAATAGCATCACTCCCAATCAGTAAAACCACAGCAGCTACTGCATACAACACAGTTGAACTACAATAGCGTCACTCCCAATCAGTAAAACCACAGCAGCTACTGCATACAACACAGTTGAACTACAATAGCGTCACTCCCAATCAGTAAAACCACAGCAGCTATTGCATACAACACAGTTGAACTACAATAGCGTCACTCCCAATCAGTAAAACCATAGCAGCTACTGCATACAACACAGTTGAACTACAATAGCGTCACTCCCAATCAGTAAAACTACAGCAGCTACTGCATACAACACAGTTGAACTACAATAACGTCACTCCCAATCAGTAAAACCACAGCAGCTACTGCATACAACACAGTTGAACTACAATAGCGTCACTCCCAATCAGTAAAACCACAGCAGCTACTGCATACAACACAGTTGAACTACAATAGCGTCACTCCCAATCAGTAAAATCACGCTTCATGTTTTCTCTTTCATGCATGCAATACTGTAAAACAAGTCCCTGCATATTACAATAATTATATTGCGAATTTTATGAGTTTACTGTTTAATTAAGTATACATGTCAGCTACTATGCAGGTGTCATCATAAAGCCCTCATGGTGATTAACTGATGTTATGTTCATGCCTGTGTTTCACATATGCTGTAAATTAGATGACACTGAACCAGAAATAAACCACTAATAACAAATAACTTTCACAATGCCATCACCAACATTAAACATGATGTCAAAATATAATATACAATATAAAATAAAATTAGTAAATCATAATAACTAGCATATTACTACAAACAACACTGACCTTGACTTATTGCAATGTAAATTATGCAAGCTTCAATCCTTGTTTTCTGACATGAAATGCAAGTTACAAAACTAATGTTAAATGCCCTGTTCAACCAACACAATAAAGTCTTTGTAATCTTAGTAAGTTTAGTAATGGCTGCCAAGGGACCGCATATGCACTGAGTATAAATAAAATGATTTCTTACATATGTAATATAAATAATTTAACTTAAAAAATAAGATAAATATATCATCTAAAAAAATACTGTGTTGATCATATGCAGTTCCAAAATAAGTCTCCTGTCAATTCCATCAAGTTTTTATAAAAATTTTCACATTTTATAAATCTGAAGAAGCCCATGTATCCATCATAAAAACATGTAAAAAAGACTTCGAAGGAAGTTTCTCTTGGGTCCTTATCTACACAACACGACACCTGCACCTCTGTGACCTGACACTAATACACACGTCTAGCACTGATGCCAACCTTTCTTTAAATGTGTGTAGCTCTCCACAAAATCACCGACAATCTAGTTGTCACTGAAATCTCAGTGCAAAAACCGTTCAATCGCAGCACTGCCATTAAATCACAGATAAGCCAGTTTTCGAAATCGGTGCTCCCACACACAAATGCTATCATGGGCGGCCTCAATTCACATAAAGCGCATGAATACGACCCAAGTGAATCAGCTAAAAAGTTAATATAAATTATATTATTTCCATGATCAAACATGAATAAGTTAGAAGTGGTTGTTGACTTGCCATTCCGTGCAAACTTCTCGTCAATACCACGGACAAAACACATCTCAAAATGGCGACGCAACAAAAAAGCATGCATTGTCGCAGTGCATTGTGGGATGTATGTTGAAGCAGAGGATGCCATGGTCTTGGGGGCTGTCCCAAAAGTCGTTGGGAATATCGCTAACGTTACTGATTGTTTAAGGGTGGATTTGCTTAACGTAATCCCTAGAATAAGTTTGTGCGCATAAAATAAAAACTTTGCCGTAGCCACCAGAGTAAGTACAGCGTCATGTCCGCCATTTCTCTTCCGCAAACGTCAATCTATTTTAGTAAAAGCTTAACAAAGCCGAAAAACATCCAATAGAAAAGCTTAAAAACATTTCTCTCACTTCCGACTCCACTTAGGGACATACAAGTTTGGCCAACCTAGGGGCCCAGTTCACTAAGAAAAAGAGCTCATCAGGAAAATCTATCATAAAACACAAGCCATCATTAAACTATATGAGCATTTCAAAATGCATCTAACTAATAAAATACAATAAAAAATGTCATCACTACTTTGACAGTGTGCAGAAATAATTGGGCACACAACCCAAATTAGTCACCTAGAGATGCCCCAGTGACACGTAACAAAGACCCTAAACGAGTCCGTCCTACTGATCACCATGACCATGACACCATCACCAACGCCCGGCATCCAGCCAGGAATACCACCACACATGACTCTACCTGGGTCAGTCCAGTCTCTCCGGCCACACAAATCACACACACCTGTTCTCATGCAACACAGGAACGCTTGCCGCATGCACTGAACGCCCTACCGCCACTGCAACAGCCATGTCCCCAGTCCATAACTCGACTGCAGCCGGTCGTCACATTTCTATGCCAGTGTTGACGTCTACATATAGCAGCACAATAGTTCATTAATTTATATTAGCTGCGGCACGCATGCTATACATAGCGCCCACTGAGTCAATAATAGAATCGCCACGAGGACAATTGATTAGTCGCATACGAACCTCAACAGGACAAAGTTACCATAGCTGTGCGTAATATCAATGCCATTTCCTGCTTCTCTGTGTGTGCGTGGTTGCTAGGCAACCCAACACGCTACCTACGTCATCAGTCACATGAACGGCCGGTGAAAAAAACCAATGTTCAACAATTTATATTGGCTGTGATTTATTGCTATCGGGCAACCCATGATGCTGTAAAATTGTTGATTTCAACTGTTCCTATTTCTGTCGAAAAGGAACCTTCTGTTAACGAATTATCACAATCCTGTATCAAATATCCATGATTAAAAAATATAAAGCCTGATTGTTTTTATAGTAAAATCATGTTATGTAGTATAAACTATATCTATTCCAACATCTGAAGCCCCCAGAGGTGTTTTAATGAACCACAACTTTTTTTTAATTTGGTCCGTTATTCGTTTATGAATATCGACCTTGATGTTCTACACGCAATGTAAACATGTTCTACATGCAATGTAAACATGTTCTATATGCAATGTAAACATGTTCTACACGCAATGTAAACATGTTCTACACGCAATGTAAACATGTTCTACATGCAATGTAAACATGTTCTACACGCAATGTAAACATGAAAATTTAGTCAAAAAACATTTAAATTAAACATACACTGGTCAAATCATATGAACAAAGTCTGGCTCATTCGGACAGTGAAGATGTTAGAACAGATATTGTCTGTACTATATCATGATTTTATGACAAAAACTTTCAATCCTGCATTTGCATTACACAACTATGATGTTCTACAAAAACACGTTCAAATAAAATGAGGGAATCGTGAGGATCGGGAACCAGAGACATATCCACGTGCTGGAAGGAACTTCACCTGAGCCGGGCCATGATGAGACTGGCATCCTCTAGTGAACAAAGACACCACTGCAATGACGCAAGTAGACGCCTGCCCGATCAATATTCTCCTTAATCCAACCTCACACACAAGATGCTGTGGCGGCCGACGCATGCCGGTGGACACAACACGCGGTCCATCTGAGCACACTCTCTGTTTGCACCAACGCCACAACCCAAGTCTCAGAGCAATTAACAACTGGCCCTGTTTATCTCGAACCACTGGGAGCCCCACTACGCACAAACGTTCTGTTTGCTCCCCATACAACAGAAGTAGTAGTCAACTCACGATCTGATGGGCTCATTCACCCCACCACCAGGTGACACTACTTGTACTAGAGAGTCTACATGCCATCGATGGTGTCCGAAGTCCTTAGCTAGTGGAAAACACAAACTGGCATGGAATAAACAGTTACTACCGTAAGTTTCCGTGTATAATACGCATTTTTTCCCTTAATTTTTTACAGGGATTATGACAAGGTCAGTTGCGTTGTCGTCAAGGATGGCCTTTATGCATGGCATGCGGTGGCAGCGGAATGCGTCCAAGACAAGCATCCTACACTGCTGAGTCGAACCTCTGCACCAAACTTGTCTCAACCAGTCTTTTGTTAGTCTCTCGTCCATCCATCCCTTGTCTTGTTGGCGGACAATGACTCCTGCTGGCCAAGTCACATTTTTTGACAAAGTCTTCCGCTTGAAGATGATGTACGGAGGCATCTTGGTACCATCACCATATGCCCCCAACATGACCATGAAACGATTCTTTTCGTTTCCTGTCAATTTCAAGGTAATTGATTTTTCACCTTTATGCGCCATCATTTGGGTGAAAGAGATGTCGAACGTTAGAGGCGTTTGGTCAGCGTTGACGATGAGACCATCACCGTTGAGGTGGCGTTTGCGAAGACGTAAAACGAAGCGTTGGTAGTCGAGCAATTTCCGTTCGAAATCATCGGGCATACGTTGAGTAATGGAGGTTCGGTGACAAATCGAAATATCGTGCCGTTTCATGAACAAAAAGCACCATTTTGGCGATGCTTTGAATGGAGATGCTGGATCCATCTCCTTCATGAGGCGAAGGGCGTACATGAGGCGAAGGGCGTACATGCGAACTTCAATAGTTCCGACAGCACACCCACTTGCTCAACGTTGGAAAATATATTCCACTAGCTTCTCTTCTAAAAGTGGATGGGCTGCTTTCCCCCCCCCGTCCTGAAGACTGTGAATCGCGCCTTTGCTTCTTGAGCAATTCCTTGCCTCGTCGCCAGAGATGTACGTTGGCCTCATTTATGTCAAATTCCCTAGCCGCGGCCCTGTTGCCGTGATTTTCGGCAAATTCAGTAACTCTAATTTTAAAATTAGCCGAGTAGCTTGCACGTTTACTTGTATTTGCCATGTTGTTGCACAAGATGGAGAACTCATCAATAACATACATTTATAAGCAAAACTACGGAAAAGCCAGGATTGGAGATAACAAAACATAATAAGTTTAAACTTAGAATACGGCGTAGTAAAATTTGTGTTTATATTAAGTGTGGCATCTGATATATTTGTAGTAATAACGCAGAAATGTGTGGACGACGTCGGGTTAATACGCTTAAATATGTGTTGCTCCCTGAGCGCCAAGGCATCATGATTGGCGTTCTTGAATCACGTGAACGACCTGAATAGTCAATTCGACGCCCATGGGTCAGCCAGTGTGACTCCATGTTAAAAGTTGTGAATGCAAATACTGGTAAAGACGATTGTACCCTGTGTCTGTTTCACAGTAGAAAATGTGCGTGTAACATATCAGAGTAGAGCTTGGTGTTAATTTTTATTGAAAGCAGAACGACGCAAAGTAAGTTCTAGGAAGCGCAGATTTAGTCAGTTGCGCAATGGTCAAGGTAAAATGCAAGTTACGTAGGGTTTACACGACTCACGAGGTGATACATTGTCGTGTGCGACGAGCCAGTGGTAATGCTGTAACTTGCGTGTCATGTTTACGATTCTGAGATGGATTCAAGGATCATCACACAAACGAACTTTGATGAAATTACCAACCCTGAACCGCGCTTCAAGCAAACTATCAGAAATCAGGGGTCGATGCAAAAAGTTGGGGTGCATATTATACATGGTAATATAGAAATTCTATCAGAATTTAGCAAAAGTCAGGGTGCGTATTATACATGTGGGCGTATTATACACGGAAACTTATGGTAATGATAACATTTGTTAAGGACAAATGTGACCCACCATGTCAAAATGAGACTTCTCTAAAAAAGTCATTGTGTTTTATTGCATATTCGAATGGAGCACATTCAGAGGAAAAAAATGATAACCCAATATTATCCATATTTATATTATTTCCGGATATACAGCAATTTTAATGTCTAAAATGTGAAAAGTATGGGTTCGAGAAAAACAGCTTCAAAGTTTTCACTCTGTATTTGCAATAATTATGATACAAGTCCTTGAGTACAGTTGTATTTGTGTTGAAGCTACATGCATGGCAGTTTTACTAGTTCATAAACAATAAGGTCACTGCACACTTGACATAAATTTTTTTAGGAATATTATTTTTTAAATAGTAAATAATTATATTAGTTAAAAATATAGAAAATAAATATACCATGCTCAATAACACTTTTACCATCTGTTGTTAGATACACTAACATCCATAGTATCAAACAAGAGGAAACAGTTAAGAAAAAAACACATTTTGCATAAATTATGTAAATTTGGATCCAAGATGGCCACCAAATGTAATATATCTAAATAATACCGAGAAGTGTTAACAAACATGCACACAATGTGCACATACAAAACATTACTTTTGAATGACTGGATGATTCATACTAGCTCGTCTCTGGTTAATATATATACCCGGGTAATTATATAGTTATAATAAAGGATTATATAAATTAAGTTAATTAAGAGATCCGTACTAGTCAAACATGTTACTAGATACATTAACATCTATGGTATTAAACAAAAGAGGAAACATTGACATTTAAGAAAAAACACATTTTGCATACATTATGTAAATTGGACCCAAGGTGCCGCCAAATGTAATCTAAATAACACAGAGATTTCGTTGCGCTAAGAATCATCAAATTGCTGAATGCAAGGCTTGCCGTCCCAGAGACAGCAGTTGTAGTGGCATCACATTTCCGGTGAATCTATGCATCATGTTGTATGGCATCATCTTCTGCATCAGATGTGCTGTTGGGATGCTGCCATCATCTGACTCTTCAGTGCGAGATGCCTCAAGCGGCATTTTCCTCATAACTTTCTGAAGCACTATCTTTGTCCTCAGTGTAACATTTTAGACTGTGACCATGCACTAAAACTTAATAAAACAGTACAGTATCATTACTGATGAAATATGTTTTCATTTCTTATGATTATCCATTTTAGTCTACAGTGGCCTAATTGCACAACAAAAATTTTATTTGGCCATGCCATGGACATAGCTATCAAATGTATAATAATTATCATAGTATATGCTATGCAGCATAGCCTATAGTCATAGTAGGGGACATAGGCCATAGCCAGGCATACGTCATTATAGGCATAGCCATAGCCATGTAACAATGTTGTTTACTTAATAAACATCGCTCGTTTGAGCGTCAGAAATTTTTTCAAATGCAGTTTTCTACACTCAAAATGTTTAATAATTTACACATTCAACATATTACTATTCGTTTGACCACTGTACGTGATTGTTGTACACAATGCATCTTTGTAATTGCGAAAATGAGGTGGGCCCGGATTCTAAAAGTCCAAAAAATACTAACCCCATCACTGTCGTGCGTGAAATAATCGATCGCTACATCCCTAAGGCTTGCATCACAAAGTCCACAGCGAGTTGTCCATTTAGGAGATGGTAAACTCTATTCTCTTTGCTCAAATCCATATCAACTTAGTAAAATAATTGGTTTCGTCTTTCGCCTGGCAGAAGACTGAGAAATGAACCAAGAATGTGTCACATGCTAGAACACTCAGCAGTGTTTTGCTATCAAATTGCACGTATACAAAGAAATTTCTATTAAAGTTATTATAGTTACTTTTCATTGCTATTAATAACATAAGTAGAACTCGGTCGCAGACGCCAAGTGGTATACAATGTTGATATGGAAGCTATTTCCACACAGGCAATCCCATTGTGTTACAGACTGGCTGCGTTAATATCAATGACAGCAAAAACTAATAACATATGTAATCATAATAAGAGCTGACACATAACAACAAAGCACCCACATAGATTACACGCACGTATTATACCAAGCTACAGGCAAACATGGCTAACTAATCGAACAAACACTAGCACGTATAGCATTAGGCCCCAGGCCAGGTGCTTTGACATTTGCAGCTACAAAAATAAGCCAAGCCACTCCTTCGACCTACAGATAATATCTTAGTTTGATGTTGATGGAAAAGGTTTAATCCATTTAATTAGGAGGTCAAAGGACGACAGGTACATATGTGTGCAGTTGACTTTGACTGGCACCGCACCCTGTTTCAGGTACACTCAAACGGCGGAACCACAGCCTGTGTCTCAAAACACAGGCTCGGAATTTGTGATTCTATTCAGATTAACACCACTGAAATATTGCTATGGACAACTGGGCACCAGCTCCTCGTAGAACAGTGATTTACACAAAAGTAGTCCCCCAATGCATATGTTGAACCCAAAGGTCCCCAACTAGTTGACATAGACTTCATGGATATTGAATACCTAACTCTGATGAGCCATAAACATGAATTTTTTCCAGAACAGAACCTAAACCATGAATCTCTTACCTCCAGATACTGCGCAGGTGATCTAACGGACTCAATTACTTTTTGGTTGAAATCAGAAAACAACATCAGATTCTGAGAGAACCGATTCAATCAGTGTAATGGGGCAGGATGGAAGCCACCGACTGCAATCATTTGTCCCACAGCTTCACCAGCGATTACTGTAGACGCTATCAGCTACAAGACACGAGCACTTAATGAAGCCATTTCGATATCACTTAACCTTTTCCAAGGATGATGGACACGAAGGTCAGTGCACCAGTTGCCTCAGTGCATTATGTTATCAGAGGCACACGCCAATGAATTAATGATTGTGACATGAATAAATGATTTGGCACTGTCCCTGATCACTGCCACAATTGGCTTTATAAGTCAATCAATGAATGACTCGATGAGGTCAGAAACGTGTGACAATAAACATGCCAATGAACACAGACTTTTGTACATTGTTTCATTCATACCTTGATTCTGTAATAATCTCCTTCCATCAGACACTCTATTGAGCAATTCCACTGAATATTTTTATTCAAACATGAAGACGACATAAAGCTGACGCTTCCTGACAATATCAACAAATAGTTGATCATTGTCACACATTCACACTGGACATTTAACAAATGGTACTAAATTTACACAGGATATTGACAAATTCCAAATTGAGACTGGTTGGGTTAGTTCGTAAGTTCACATTTAGAGTATCGGCCAATGGTGTGAAGGAGGCAAAGCACCGAATAATGCATTTTATATCCTGAAGAATAACTGTACTGTATTTATAAATATATCAAAATGTTTCTCGTATCCAAGTTAAATAACTACACTATATTTCATATATTTTACACAGCATACATCCTGTATTAAATTTGTTTGAACGGTGCAGAAAAGACAAATGAGCTCTTTGTCTGGGTGAAATGAAATTGTGATGATCTAATCACTTTTCCTGTCATACATTTTTAATTTGTCACTTAGGACTTCCAACAGGGGAATCTTGCTAGACACATGACAACATGCCAACTTTGACATCTTGTTAACCACTGGACATTTAACAAATGGTACTAAATTTACACAGGATATTGACAAATTCCAAATTGAGACTGGCTGTGTTAGTTTGTAAGATCAAGTTTAGAATATCGGCCAATGGTGTGAAGGAGGCAAAGCACCAAATAATGCATTTTATATCCTGAAGAATAACTGTATTTATAAATATATCAAAAACTATGTTTCTCGTATCCAAGTTAAATAACTACACTTCGATGTGTCATATATTTCATATATTTTACACAGCATACATCCTGTATTAAATTTGTTTGAACTGTGCAGAAAAGGCAATCGAGTTCTTTGTGTGGGTGAAATGAAATTGTGATGATCTAATCACTTTTTCTGTCATACATTTTGAATTTGTCACTTAGGACTTCCAACGGGGGAACCTTGCTAGACACATGCCAACATGCCAACTTTGACATCTTGTTAGCAACAAGACAACATGCCAACTATGACATCTTTTGTAAGCCACATGACAACTGTGACATTTTATAAACCACATGAGTCATAGGACTTGCATAAGATGTCATGGTCGACATAGGATTTCCGGTTTCAGTCAATAACTATCAATCAATCTGACACAAATTAATAACACTACAAGTACAGAATTACTGACTGGCACTTAATTGATGCTAAACATTGTTCATCTGATGTTCAAAATAAGCATGTAAGCTTCATTAGAAGAGCGCCATGTCTTGACACTCGCTCAACTCATCAACCTCCATTGCTGCCGCCACGGAAACAACTTCAAAGGCATCCTACACAGCTTCTCTGAGGAGCTGCACAACCAGGAACATATTATGTGTCTAAATATCAGCCACCTGATCACAAAAACGTGAAACCAAACACACTTGCACACAGGGCAGGGAGGAAGTAAACAACCGGGGAAGTGGGATAGGAAACGGGATGAAGGTAGGAAGAGGGAGCAGGTGGTGTGTTTTAATAGCGGGAGCAACAGCACACGTGGCGGGCGACCGGGAGTCGACCACCACCACCACCACCGAGGGTGCAGTCCATGCGGGTTGCCACAGCAGTCAGCAGCTTACCAACAGCTCGACTTCTATGTTCAGAACCTGACCACCGACATCCGAATGCGCAATAAAAATACCCTGTTCACTTCCCAGCATTCACGAGCGCACCAGCAGACCAATGAATGCAGCGACAAATATAGCACATGCACACGTGTGCACACACCAGTCTACAGTGACTGGGCCCCCGAAACAAGGCCCTGAAGTTACTTGTCTCTCAATCAAGCAGCATGGATGTCACCTGTGGACCAGTGGGTTCTGACCACAGGAAAGACAAGGCAGAAACCTATGCCCCAGTTGACACCACCATTGCCACAAAGGGGTGACACCATCTACCCCAAACTGTACCCTCAAAGTGGTAACAACCCACCAACCCCACAAAGAACCCTAAACCTACCTAGAAGCCATGGCCAACATAACTGCTCCATCACCCATCTTGTTCTTCTTTAAAACATGATTTTAGCCACTAAAATACATACCCCCTGTTGGATGATAGGGAATGGACTGGTCCACGCTGCCAGTAGCCAGCCTCCCTCCTTCCCTCTCCCTCCCCCAGTTGGCCAGTGCTGTGACCCAGGCTGCCATATATGGCAAAAGTGTAAATTGATCCACTGGAAGAACATGGGCAGTGCATGAGGGCAGCTGGCCTACCTGCACTGAGGTACAAGACACTTTGACACAGGGGGAGTGCCCCCTCCATCCCCCCACCCAGCTAACCCCACCTTCCCTCCCCAAAGGACTCCTACTGAAATATATTGCTTCAGATTAGGCACCAAATCCAACAACATTGAGGGTTAATTAATTAACATATTCTCTTTTGACCTAAAAAAAAAAGTAATTGTGTTCTGGGTGATGAGTTTACCAAGTTTCTAAATAAAAAAATGTACATGACGGTTTACAATAACAAATAAAATTAAATATATATATATATATATATATGTATGTAATTGGTGACCGATTTGTAGACATAATATATAATATAAGTATAAAGTGGGGCATGTAGGTAACCAGAGGAGACTATTGACTATTTCATCTGCAACATTCTGCAGGGAGTGAAAGTCTACACCCTAGCTGACATTTCTTTTCTACAGCAAACACAAAATTAAATAATATATATTTTGGCAGATACACATGCCTTATACATTAATTTTGTATTATTACAACAGATTTTGTGAAAGAAAGTGAAAATAGCAAATATTAATTGACTGCCCTGACTCAAAACCTGCAAACTGATTGATGGCAAGTTTCGGCACTACATCAAGTTTGTTCATTCTTCATACAACCCCTCCCTCATCCCTGACAGCTCATTTATGACAAGTTTCGGCACTACATCAAGTTTGTTCCTTCTTCATACAACCCCTCTCTCATCCCTGACAGCTCATTTATGACAAGTTTCGGCACTAAATCAAGTTTGTTCCTTCTTCATACAACCCCTCTCTCCTCCCTGACAGCTCATTTATGACAAGTTTCAGCACTACATCAAGTTTGTTCCTTCTTCATACAACCCCTCTCTCATCCCTGACAGCTCATTTATGACAAGTTTCGGCACTAAATCAAGTTTGTTCCTTCTTCAAACAACCCCTCTCTCATCCCTGACAGCTCATTTATGACAAGTTTCGGCACTACATCAAGTTTGTTCCTTCTTCATACAACCCCTCCCTCATCCATGACAGCTCATTTATGACAAGTTTCGGCACTACATCAAGTTTGTTCCTTCTTCATACAACCCCTCCCTCATCCCTGACAGCTCATTTATGACAAGTATCGGCACTACATCAAGTTTGTTCCTTCTTCATACAACCCCTCCCTCATCCCTGACAGCTCATTTATGACAAGTTTCGGCACTACATCAAGTATGTTCCTTCTTCATACAACCCCTCCCTCATCCATGACAGCTCATTTATGACAAGTTTCAGCACTACATCAAGTTTGTTCCTTCTTCATACAACCCCTCCCTTATCCATGACAGCTCATTTATGACAAGTTTCAGCACTACATCAAGTTTGTTCCTTCTTCATACAACCCCTCCCTCATCCCTGACAGCTCGTTTTGAAGTCAGCATCACCATTTGGAGGTTATTTCATAAAGGCGAAAATGCCAAGTCAAATGTAAAATGGTGGTGGTGGTTAAGAGGCAGAATTCAAGCAGTTCAATTTACAAACCTGGGCATACGTTCTAGTGAAGTATTTCACAGACTCAAGTCCGGTATAAAGTAAGGTTGCTACAGAGAGTCTCTTGGAACATCCCTCGGTATTGACCAGCTGTCTCTGACCCTAATGATATCCACTTCTTCATTCTACAAACACATCTTCCAAAAAGCTTTCCAATGTCTTCTGACCATTGCATCAGCCAAGCCCTAGATGTGTTTACATTACACCCAGGGTTATTCTACAATGTTTATGCTACAGGAAATAAACAAGTAATGATATCGCTCTAAAAAAGCCGCATGAGAAACCCCCATGGCAAGAGATCAACTTCGGCTATAAACCGCCTCGTGCCACAACAGCAGTGGTGTTGGTGTGTCGCTGCACATTAGCAACCTGCAAACCCAGCCCCAGCAGCCACCAGGCTCATCCAGTTACCACGGTGATACAGACAGGTGATGCAGCACATGGACACGTCTGTTAGGTGGCTCTGCATCGTAACATATTGCTGTTTGCCACTCTTACCCATGCAGAAAGTGAGTCAAGGTTTACGCAATAAATACAGCTAACACTGCACACTTACATGAGCTATCGTCCAGGGCAGAAGGGATGTCCTGACCCCGGGGTTAGCCTCACCACTGGATAATAGAGCCAAATAAGTCAAAACTAAGAAACGCCAAATTACTCAGATATATTGTTGTCTTTGAAAAAATAATAAATAATGAACTGCACACACATAAAAGAGAATGATTTGGTTGTTTTAGATTTTTTTTAATTAAATTTGCAATTATTGTTCCTTGAAGACAAACCAAACAACACTAGTATGACTGCAGAACAGCAGCAACTGCTACGCCTGATGCACTGGTAATGCAGAAGAAATGAGTTCTATTCAGTCTTGATAATCCATTGCTAGAGGTACAGCTACAAACAACACACGGACCGATTTGTGTTTTTTTACAGCTACATCATGTTGCTGACATATTGCAACAAAACTGAACAGCTGAACCCTAAAAACTGGACATGCCTTCCTAGAACATTGAACCATTTCCCTGGTGTGAACACTGCTACAGTATCACCTACAGGGCCCTGTACTTTGAAACCAGCACATAACACATTCCCCACAAAAATTAAACAATACAACAAAGGCAATGACCTTCCCCTCTGACCTTCTACTGCCTCAATGTCTACTGCCTCAATGTCTACTGCCTTTACTTGTAAATCTGATTTACCAAGAAGCTTGGCACAAATAGAATTACCCAGAATTGACACTGTGCTGCATAGAACAAAGTGCAGATGAAACCAGATTTACTAAAAACTTTCGAAGAGTCGCAATAGCGCCTTTGCATGCAAATCAGAAGGGATTACGTACTGTGAACCTTCAAAGTTTACAGTCATTTTACTGTAAAAAATACTAAAACCAACAAACTATCTAAGCATTCAAATGCCATCCTTGCAAGGAGCAGTTAAGCCTGTGTGCCTTAACCAGGTGTTCATGGCAACTGGGAGAAGAGGAGGGTAGACTCGGAGGTCAGGGGTTACAACCTGCTCAGACTTGGGGGTAAATTACATTATATAAATTACAATTCCTTATACCAATTCCACCTCAAAAATACCAATTCCTTTATTAAATTTTTGCATATTATGGTACATAATATAATGATAATATATAAAATACTTCTATTGTGCTAAAATCCTAGGGAGACCCAAGCTCGACAGCGCACCAAAACAAAACGTCAAAAGGAGTTATGCAGTTCATAATCGATAAGCAGTACCAGTTGTACACAGTTGGATTGGTACACTGGGGAGCTATGGAGGATAAGCAAGTTTAAACAGGTGGGTTTTTAGTTTACGACCAAATGTTATATATCCTACACTAACAGGGAGTGAGTTCCAAACAAATGTGATCTAAACATTAATATAGATTATTTTGTAGCGAATAATTGAGTCAAAAAGCTACATGATGTAACCGAAAAGTAATTGAAAATTCCAATTACATTTTCACCAATTCTAAATTTTTTTTTAATTCCAATTACAATGTAACTGACCCCAAGCCTGGTTACAATAATCATTGGCACTGCTTTGCTGCCCCCCCCCCCTCCCGAACCAGTAAACAACTGGATTACCTCAGACATGTGTTACTGACATCAACTGGATTACCTCAGACATATGTTACTGACATCAGCTTCAATGCCAACAAAACGCTGAAGGCTGTACTCATCGCTTGTTGCTACTATCTTAATTCACCCCTAGGTACATACAACCCCCAGTCTAACCCCCAACTGTACATTCTACTTACCACACCAGATGTCTACTTTTCTTTGTTTCATGACTGATAGCAAGAAAGAATTCAAATTTTTTTTAAACAAGGTCAACATACTCTGGATTTCTATGTTCTGTCACCAAAACAAAAAGGTCAACATACTCTGCATTTCTATGTTCTGTCACCAAAACAAAAAGGTCAACATACTCTGCATTTCTATGTTCTGTCACAAAAACAAAAAGGTCAACATACTCTGCATTCCTATGTTCTGTCACAAAAACATCCAAAACTTCCATGAACAAAACCAAGAAAAAAACCATTGAACTGGCACCATACATGTAAGACAGACACCAGAAGCCTGAAGTGGTCAGTGCCAACTACCAATCTCAGAGGCTGACCGCTTCAAAAAATTTTGGTAGGATACAATACTGAGTTTTTTTCTGCTGACACACATTTTGGTAGCAACAATGCATACATGGTTTGTTTATTGGTGGCTTCACAGGGCTGTGGTTCGCCCAAGGCTCTAAATCAGACAGCACATCTGACAAAGACATCTTGTGACTTAACAAGTCCAAGAAGCTGCGATGCTGTCATTTGAAATTATTATACCACTAAAAATTAAATCCATATTTTCTCTTTAATCACGAAAGTAAAGATATCTGAAGACTGAAAAGTTCAATGGTCACATTGATTCACGTTTTAATCACAGTTGCTGGCCCACGAGTTGCCTTGACCTACAAAACACCCCCTTGACCTGGGACAAATGAAAGCAGTGTATTGGTCTTATCTCTGACAGGGATCAAGTTTTCAATTGAAGTTCTTTCACAAAACCTTGGGGGTTATTTCCATGGCCATATTTGCAGGCACCTTGTTACAAATGTCACCAAATGTATTTATGGGCCATTCTATGACGAAGTGGACAAAGATTAAAAATTAAATTTATCATTTATTTTATTAAATGTTATTTTTTTTTTATAGCCAATATGCTGAAGTTGATGCATCTGAAAACCAAATTGCGATAGTTGTTACAAAAAAGATATTACATACACAATAGACAGCTATTATTTTGTCAAATAAATGCAATAATCTCATAAGTAAAGCTTTA
This sequence comes from Lamellibrachia columna, assembly GCA_963662155.1. Lineage (NCBI taxonomy): Eukaryota > Metazoa > Annelida > Polychaeta > Sabellida > Siboglinidae > Lamellibrachia > Lamellibrachia columna. Next base: position 3,859,847 of record OY759273.1, read on the forward strand.
GTATATTCATTACATTTTATACAATCACCTAAAACTTGCATACATCTATTAGCTTACCTAATACCTACATGGTGTACCCATCACCATTACTTAATATATGGTACAGCTGTAGCTCTCAGCCAAATAGACCCCCACACAGATGTAACGCAAGTAACTGAAATAGCTCATTTTTCCTCTCTGTCCTCCGTTTCTAGTATCTAATCAATAAAACTGGTTATCTTCCTCCGTTTCTTGTATCTGATCAACAAAACTAATTATTTCACACCACAGTGAAATGAAACACGGCAGTGACACATGCTAAATTGTAACGCGAGTAATAAAAAAATGTGTAACGCGAGCACCCAATGCTTTATCATAGTAGAACAGTGCCAGTGCTGACTAACTGGCATATTCAAAAGTGCTATATCAATCCCTGGAATTTGATGGGTGCTGATCCCTTTTATCCTAACAAGGGTCAGTGTGGAGCTGAGTACCCCACAGTAAATTCCAAATTTGCATGATTCTAGAATCATGTTGGGTGATTGGTATATTGCTGAATATAAAGATTCATTGTTCCTAGAAGTAATTGGCATATGATCACATCAGAATGACTACTTGGTATCAGTGATGACCAGCTGGACATTACTGGAAATGGCCAAACTATTTATTATGGGATATAAAATGGTGGAACATAAGGCCCTGGATGAACCTGATGTTACATGAACATTTCAAGTTTTATGCAATTCCAAAGCGGTTTCCATGTAATGGTACTTCAATATATTAGCTACATAGAATATACCATTTTTTCACAGCAGTTGTAGTTTGAGGAGACAGATTTTAAATACATCCATTTTTGGCATGTACTTTATTGTCACGCAAGTAACATTACAACGTATAATTATTAAAAGTACATCAGCTTAAGGAAAACAAATCAAAACCGTGGAATGTTAGCAGCAGAACCTCAAGGCTGACATCGAGGTGGTCCAGAGCAGAGCTGCAAGACAAATTTTTCATGACATCTGTCCCTCAAGTAATGTCCCTGCTGTTGTTGTCAGACTTGAGCTGCCAAAAATAGAAGGAAGGTTGACAAGGTATGTATGATGTACAAAGTCATAAGCTGACTCATTGACACCACACTTCCTATATAAACCCTACAGCCAAGATGCCGAAACACCAGGACAGCCATCAGAAACACCAGGACAGCCGTCAGAAACACCAGGACAGCCGACGAAGCTTCATATACCACACTCCAGGACCACGGTACACCTACTCGTTCTTCCCTTCTGCCATATGGCTCTGGAACAGTTTCATCGGCATCCTGATGCACCAGCTACTCCCTCTCTTGATGCTTTGAAACACAAACTGGGAGGCTGGGCAAAGAATATGTAGGCTAGGCCGCAAGACCTGTTTTTAAATAAGTTTAATTTTGTTATACAGAGCATGTAACTTTCGCACTTGACTAGGTTCTCATATCGCATGCACAGCCAAATATGTCGGATATTACCTGGAAATTGGGCCCGCCACAATAATCCTGAAGAAGACTTGTACTTGACAAAGCCCAAAGTTTTACTTAAAGTATTTATATAAAAAGGTCGAACTTCAAAATAAAAACACATACAAAATCTACATATATTAGTTGTTGTAAAAATACATTTCTTTATTACTTTGCCACTCACATATCAAATACATAAATGTAAACTAACTTGCAATTGCCACAATATTTCCATGCAAATGACCCACCTATGGATTACACTGCTTTTATCTCCAAACACAAATGCCGGTATACCAGCTGAGCACAAGAAACACTATATCTCTATCACTGGTACAGTAACAAAGTATTATAAATGTGCATAAAAACACAAAATCAGTGATATGGCACAAACTTACTGACGCAAATTTTTCACAAAACTGATAACACTGACACTGAATCACCACCACCCAGCCGGACCAGATTCATTCAATTACTCATGGACGTTGGAATCTAGATTGACTAGAACGTTTTTTCCTCAAAGTCAAACAGCCAAACAAGACTGTCTAATAACAACGCCAAGGGCAGTCTCGGCGGCAAGCACAACTCGCCAACACCAGGCGGTCAAAGTACAAGACAAGAAACCTAAAGTTCTGCAAGCCAGCCCTAGCGACCCATGCTCTTCAGCTCAAGTGCTGCGGTAGGCAACAAGGACACTGAATAGCAATAGGGAGATCATAATGTATCTAAGTTCACAGTCACCAGCACGCTCCTCTAGTCTCTCCATAAATCTTGATGCTACACGACAGTGAGAGACATTGTTTGTTGGACAAGTACTCACATCTGGGGCACTGACACTGGGGTGCTGTCTCAACTGGAAGAGACTGCGTTCAGTTACCAGTAAATTGTAAACACCAAATGTTGCGTCCTTCCGCAAAACCTCAATCGTAAACAACAGTAGCCATGACACAGAAATCAAGTTACGGGCCATTTCCACACTGCTCAATTTCACATTGTTTTTTTATCAAAAAGAGATGCCTGGCAATTTTCATTAAAACAAAGTTCTTCTTAAATTAAAAGATTTACCAATCACATAAACTTACAAAAAATAATTTCATATCATGTGTTTATCAAAAAGTAATTTCCTAGCAATTTTCATAAAAAGCTCAATTTTTTATTAACCACAAGTTAAAGGCTCAAAATAAATACTGAAGTCATTTTCTTAAGACTGTATATTATTTTTAAGCATGTGGAAAAATAATGCAGTACAGTACTAAGAATTACTTGTTCTGGAACATGGACTAGTGCATAAGTAACTATGTTAAACCAGGTCTGTCTGCATACAGCACTTCCTTATGGTAACATTTCACATTCACAAAGTTGATCTTTACTTGACACCATAATGACTAAATTGAGATAACTTCCAAATTTTCTTCAAAACATCTCACTGCTGCTGGCTTTTTTACTGTTCCAAACATATCACATACACAATATGTCATGCATCGTTGTTTTTGTCCGAATCCAACAAATAAAATCAAAACATCCTATTCCAAGACTCTAATCAACCAGTGTTAATGAAAAGACTCCACCACAAGATTTTTACAAAAACAACCTCGTCTGAATTAAAGAGCTCCTGAGGAGAAATAGCAGCATGCGTATGACCTGTTTCCACTGAACGGGACATAAAATTTTATGTCCCCACAATTCACTGCCATCAGTGGCAGGTCAGTAGCCTCAAGGCAGGCAATCACTAGCACTCATATACAAATTACGAGTACCTGTGTCAAATTAAATGAAATATGGGCCCTACTATATTACATCCATATGCTGTAATTGTGGTTAGGCTTGATTACAACAGTAACTGTCTTAGCATGTAACTAGTTACACTTTTAAAGTAGAAAGTTCAGAAACCAAAAGTTCAGAAAGTAGTTATGTCCACTAATCTCTGAAACATGTGATATAGAAAGTGCAAACATTATGATAAAGTATACCAGTAGTCAAATTACTGTTAAATAGCTTAACACATGCATTCACCCAATACAACACTGCAGCAATATGTTCCCATTCATGCCTTTCACCACTTCACAAAACACAGCATTCTATCAACCATGCAATGTTAATATATTGTTATGTTAATTTGACCTGAGCCAGTGTTCTGGCAGTCAGCTGACATCAAGGCCAAAACCATCACTGTGCATTTCTTTGCTGTTTGCCACTCAAAAGACTCCTTCAAAGACTCAACCTCTCAAGTCTCAGTCAAGAATATCAGATTTCTTTACCTTAAAAGAACTCAACTGTGCATGCATGTGACCCATTCTAGAGACAGTAAACGTTCCTTCCAAGTTAATTCATCCCATGGCATGGAGGCGTCCATATCAGATTACTTCAGCAACAAAACAAATTATTGGACTGCTAAGTCACTGTTTACAGGCCAAAGTACACAGACCAAGTGTAGTGAAGTTTCTTTTTAAAAAGTTAACACACACAGACAGGAAACAATGCCTTGTTAGAAGGATGGCCAAACGGTATAAATGTAAGGGGTGTGTTATCTTCACACTTCACAAATATAGGACAGTGTCACAGTGGTTTTCACCAGTTACATGCTCAATATACATGATGCTTAATATTTATTGTCAAGACATCAATCAAAATATATATTAATAGGTACATAACAAGAATAATGTTATCGATATAAAAGTATGGTAGCGATGACTTTATGCAGGCAATTATATACATTTTATATGGTTTTGAAAACGAGTTTACAGAGGATTTAAATTGTATATAATTATACTACATATCATGTTTGAATGCAACATTTAAAGATTCTAACTTTATATCTTAGCCATCAAACATGAAACAAATCCCCTTAACTCACACACATTAACCAAGGCAAATTATAACACAATGTAGTCAGCCTTTATTAATTACATTAACAACTGAAATACACATACGTTACTTTGTTGAGGTATTGAGGCAGAAGTGTGAGTGCCTTGTTTAAGAAGTGGTGCAGTGTTCTGATTTTTATTCTGAAGATAACAATATGCTGGCATTGTCAATGAACTAGTGACCATAACCGCACCACACTGTATCAAGACGCAAGAGTCGTCAAACTTCAACTAATCACAGCACATGAGTAATATTTTTATTTATTTCAGTCAGTTTACGTATTTCGTAATTTCTAGCGGTAGTCGTCTGAAGATGATTGCTGATTGCAGTCGAAACGTCATGAAAAGAAAAAGGAAAACTGAATGTGAAACAAGTAAACTATTAATCATTTGAACATCTTCAATCATGATCACAACACAGCTTACAAAATGACAGTCAAATCTAAAAATTTAATCAACGTTTGTAAAACAACACACCACGCAGACGGCCCATGCTATGTGATAAAATTAGAAATAATTAAAACAGGTGCGTTTTCACTGTTCTGTTGAACATGTAAAGTTCGTTAAAATAATTTCCACGTACACGTATAATTTCCATACAACTCAGTTAACAAAAGAAATGTTGCTTTGCAGGAAGACAGTATATCATACTGTGACAGACTTTCAATGTCACCATGACATGACACGCATGTCTTACACAGATACATCACACACACTTCATGCTGGCGACATACGTCAATGATCTAAAAAATACTATTTGTGCTTTCTGTAATTAATTTTTAGGCGTAGCTCAGGCTTATTGCTTATCGTGTAAAATGTATTATGATGTCGCGTTTGCATAAATGTCATGTGCCTTTAGTAGACAGATGTCTGTCGAAAGGCCAACATTACAAACTGTGTGAAACGTTTAATTCATTCATTATCAATATGACGGACAATGGAGTTACCTCCACATTTTTCACTCGTTTCAGACTAATTTCGCAAAAGATAAAAACTATCTTGTATCAACTACGATATGCTTGTTCGTTTGCGCAAAGTTGTTATTACATTTTTATTAAATCATCGGACAAGTTATTAAATAAATCATCAGACAAGTTATTAAATAAATCATCAGACAAGCTATTAAATAATTTATGCTTTGGCTGAACCGAAATTCAGTTAAGGGCAATGTGTCTATGCCTTTCCCTCCCTACAGTAATATAACATGATGCCAAATTCACACTTTTGCAAGTTACCCAGTCAAAGTCAATTCTTTTGATGATTCCAACAAAAGTATGCACTCTTTTCAATATTAAATTGACTGCGCATATTATGTAAACTATTTGTACACTACTAATGTGAACATCAAGGTACACCATTTGCAATGGGCTAAATGATGTGAATATCAAGGCACACCATTTGCAATGGGCTAATTGATGTGAACATCAAGGTACACCATTTGCAATGGGCTAAATGATGGGCTGATATATCAGGTTTTAACATTACGCTTTTGTACCCAGTGGCTTTAGTAGATTTTACGTCACTGGCCCCCCAAAAAGTTAGTGATCCAAATTTTTTCTTTAAAATAAATTGATAAAAAAAGATGTTTGCAATACATCGCATTACAAGTTGAAGGATGCAAGTTTGTCTGAAATTTCTTTTACCATTGGTGATTAACTTTTATGCTTTCTGTCAGTATTCTGCATGGCAGACAATGTCGCTGCTCGAATCAGATGCTCCTGTCAAAGCAACAGCAGATTGCGTTTTGAGAACTACGGGTGACACCGCCACGTGCGTACTGTCTGCATTTTTGAAAATCTGTATCAAGTTGCAGCTAGTTTTGGACTGAATACCAAGTTACGATAAACTTCACAACCAGTGCATATGCAGATACCAGAATGTATGTTAGGCACTGTTGTGAACCTAGCGAACAGTCTATAAACCAGGCGGTTTATATGAAATTGGTACATCAAAGGCATATCACCAAAATGTATTGCGCAGAAGATGTTGCGATATATCGGTAACACTGTGCAACCAAACTAAAAAATTATACTAAAATATAGATGTCCGCAACGCATGAGCTTCACCAAAAGTATGTCATTGCTAGTAGCAACGCCATGCAGATTTTTTGTGAAGTTTGTGCATATAAAAATAAGTTAGCAACCATACAAAGTGACAACACAAAGTCAGAGGAGATAGATTTTATTTTATTGCAACACTGGTGCGGATGACAAGGACAAGCAACTGAAACCGTTACCTGTGGCTGTGACCAAATGATCTGAAACTATGGTGGCCCACATGGCCAGTAAAATATAAAAATTTGTGGCCCAACAACGCCCTAAAAGGCACCGGGCCAGCGTTAATGCTGAGGCCTGTATATGCACCATACACTTATGGCAGGTATTTCAAATAAGTTACTATTACCTTTTCATGGGTTTTTCTCAGTTTATCAGGGTTACAAAGCAAGAGATAAATGGATATATTTCCTTGATATGCCATTATGCAACAGAGACATTAATCAAATCAGAACCATCCAAAGACCAAACGTTGAACAAACTTCTCTGAATTTACTTAAAACGACATTAGTAAAATTCCCAAACCTTCGTTTCACAAACTGACAGCTACTGTTAGTGTTATTAATGGCAATAACGTATTTGACAGCATAACTAGATGTAAACATGGTAACTTTACCTTGGTCGACGATGCGGAAGCTCCGAAGCAGTCTTCGCAATCTGATGTCGTTGACTCGTTTATGGTTTCCACCAAGTTCTTATCTCCTTGCACAACGAATGTCTTGCTTTTGACTACGAATCTAAAATGCAACAAAACACCGACATTTTAGCAACACCGATGATGCTATTATAATCCGTACATGTGCACGTGAAAGAGCGGGCACCGTGGTGTAATGTTTTCAATCGGTAAACGCAAAGTTCACAGCCGCCATGCAGCTTTCTCGGTCATAATTCGGCCATTCGCATTCCTCGACTATCGCGAACACACACTCCATTTCAACGAGCATTTCTCAAACAACACAAAACACCAACCATGATTCGAAATTCGTCCCAAATAAGAGGTACAGACGAATAAAAATAACTCTATAGTATCTATTTTTACTGACCAGTAGAAGTCCTTCCCGTTAAAAATCTTCGCCTGCTATTTTTAGAGAGGAAAACACGATCGTCGCCTGAAATATCTCGCTGAAATTGACGTCCCGTTCGCGAGAGGAAATATTACTGCGCCACGCACACTATTTTCTGCCAGTTTGAAACGAATCGACGTAGTCGGAGCGTTATCGCATCCCAAATGCCACGAGTATGTAATACGAGCCCTAAATACTGGATCATCTGCGATTCAGGTTTGACACAAATTGTTCACATCGGTACTACTTCGTTAAGCGTATGTTTGTCGGATGGATTCATAACGCAGGCAATATGATAATTTTCCATTTGCGTCATCAGCCAGACCGACCTGCTAACAGAGCGATTATGAACGCATTTCTTATATATTCGCTTAGACGTACAGTGAATATACGTGAATATGTGCTACAGCTTGTTCGTCTTACCTGCGTTTGAGTTGTTAATTTAATAAACTACAGAAACAGATGGAATTCCTTCTGCCTATGTTTAATGACGTCATTTGATCGCCACCTAGCGAATCCATCGACAAACAACAGCACAGGGACACCAATAGCTTGCACCAATTAAATGTTAGCATCCGACGTTACTCCTGTTGGTGGGCTTTACCGTATTTAGCAGGTTACCATTGTTACCGTTTACAAGTTACCCACGAAAATATTCAATTAAAAACTGCAAGGACACGTTGCAGTCGGAATAGTCCGTTTTCATCAACATCATATTTTTGTATTACTTAAAACTGTATAAAAAGCAAACTGTTTATTTTTCAATATGTTGTTTTTGATAAATGCGTGAATGTTTCAGGCCAAGGAAATAAGAAACATACTTATCGTCCAGATTTATTATGCTTATGGAAGATAGACTAGTAGACTAGAGAGGCCGCTATTATTTACTATTATAATGTGATGTGATTACTATTTTAATGTGATGCTTTCTGACCGAACCATGAAAACAACCACATAGAGCTGCCAAGCTTCTTCTCATATATCAACCATACGCATACACATGTGTAGGCAAAGTCAATCGCCTACACTGTTTTTCTATCTGGCTGCTGCTGTAGTAGGGCGAAGATCTCGCTCGGCCGAAACATAAGTATTTTCATGAAACGTGAAACCTTACAAAAACGCCATAAACAGAGCAATAAACACGTATTTCGTGTATGTATGCATTCTTATATGTATATAACTAAAGTTACCTGACAATAACCATGTAAAAGTGTGAAATTATTACCTTTTTGTCAGAACGCATGTGCTTGTCAACATTTGTATATAACTGGATGTTGTTGTGAGCGAGAATACCAAGCGGGAATCCCGTGGATTTATATATAAGGTTACGCTAAGAATTGCCGTCTGCGTGCTGGCCATAGAGTTACATCATTAATCATGCCCCTATAAACTACTAACTTACTATAACGGGTGTTTTATTTATGTCTGTGCTGCTGGCCCATTCTGGCCTCATTCTACATGAAATCGCGTTTGATCATGTGACCCAAAGGCAACATCACGTGCACAGTATGGCGGCTAATTGTGAAATGTTTTCTATGTCACCGATAAAAGTACTCATAAGTAATTATTTGGAGCACATTTCTTCAGTTTCTTGACGCCCAATTGTCGGTTGTATGTCATAGAATACACATGTGAAACGGTTAGTGCATATTGGTTTTAAAACTATAAGTTATTAGTTTCGTAGCCATTTGGCTACGGAACTGCTAAAACGGCGTTTTAGCAAATGCCGGTCATGATCTCCGCCCCTAGGCTAGCTCAAGAGTGGGGCGGATGACTCTGCCTAACACATGTGATGTGGTTAAACTTTTCTCTTACTTCCAAATAAAGATCAAAATAAACAAAAACTCCTATGCGTAACTTCGCGGAGCTAGGCGTAGAAGGTTAAGCTACCTTTTGTTTTTTGTAATTTTCTTATCGTTACATGGAAGTAAGAGTAATGTTTGACCACGTGACTTGTATATATAATTATGTATGGTAAATATACGAGAGGTTTGGCGGCTCTAGATGGTCGTTTTCATGGTCCGTAAAATAAGCAGGTGTGAATATAAAAGTCAATGCTTCACATTGAAAATGATCTGACAAAAAATACTTTATAGATCAAAGACCATATGCAGGTGGCTCCGTTGTATTCACAATACAATAATCGCTTATCGCTGTCATATTGCTCTGTATTTGATTTAATTAAAACAAAAACTGGGGAGAATTTCTCCTGATGAGGGGAAACGCATGAAAATCTGAAACAAGATATTATGATAATTGTAATTTAATTTAGTTAAATTATTCAACTGTATATAATATTATAGTTCTTGGTGTAATATATTATAAGATATGAATGTTAAGGATACATGCAACGAATTGTACAAGTTCTAATGATCGTCTCGTTGACTGCGTGTCAAAATGGGAAAATATAGCGCTATATTTTTGTGCGAAGGGAAGCAAAAGCTGTACAAGCAGTTACAAAGTTACGATTTCGGGTTACTGTGGAAATAAATAAATTAACAAATGGAATAAATAGAACGCTTTATTCACAGAAAGACACACATTAAACTTCATGTGCTCGCTACACAATCGTTTGGGCCGAGATCACTATGCCCGTTGTGCTCTGAGGCCGTAGTTGCCAGAGTTGCGGGCCGAACTCTCCAAAGAATGCTGTCCCAATTCACCGGGCCGAATCCACCGACATCACCTGTATCCGCGCTGACAGCTCGCTTCGGTCGTAGGTGGACCGTGGTCATCGACGCCCGTGTCGCTGCCTGTGTTGTGCGCAGGTTTCGGATCCAGGATTTCACATTGAGGGGGGAGCTCACTTTCCGCGATCAACTTTGGGCAGATTATAGGTATTACTGAATATTATTTAAGCCTCTCCTGTTCACAATTTCAATTATAAAAATATAATTTGTTTCACCCCCAAAAGAGTAAATGGCAAGGTGAATAAAAGTGCCAAATATTAAAACCATCCACTCATAACATGCTGAATTACTACAACATTTCGAAACATACAGTAAATGTATCAGGAAACAACAAAGAGTATTGATTTACTTTTTATTGTTGTTAACACTGATAAAGGAACATATATGAACTCCAGGCACATGAACCATGATGGGTTACTGGTAGATGTACATCTTGTCAAGTTGCATAAACAATTAGTGCAGTTTATTCTAAGACAGGGGATTGAGTAGAAGCGTCCTTCTGGGATGTTTCCTGGCATACATGTCAATGATTTTATCTGTGTTTAGTTATGTGTTCTTATGGACAAATAACAGTCCAAGGGTATTGAAGCGATCCACTCTCCTGGTGCTGCGAAAGGAGTTCTTTATGAATTTCAAAGAAGAATTTGCCCATTCAACTCCACATGATGTTACCGATGTAAGAAGAAGTTGAAGCTTTTGGTGATGTTGGGAAATATAGTTGGGCATGCCCTGCTATCTGCCAAGGTGACAGACAGAGAATCTGGCTTACTGTCCTGGCAACTGCTCATGTGCTGCCAAAGTTTGACCTCCTGGTGAAATGAATTCGGGGACGGCAAACCTTCCTTATAATGCCTGAGCATCTCTTCAACTGTTTCTTGTTCCATCGGGCCAGTAGCATGTGAAGGAATATATTTCAAACTTTGGATTGATTGGCTTGCTAAGTCTCCAAATCGTGAATTAAGTAAGCTCCATAATAATTGAATCCGAAAATGGAAGGAAAATGGTCGTTTTGAAATATTGTGTAGGTGTGTCTGCGGGCATAGTGTTCCCCTGAGTTTGGCACCTACATCATCTAGGGATATCCAACGAAATATTGGCCGTCTGACGCGTTTTGGCTATACACGAAAACAAACCTATGTCAAATTCTTCATCTTCCCTGGCGGCAAGCAGGAGAGACTTCACACAAGTCACCATCATGAATCCTTGGACAATGTCCAGTGTTGAGCCATGAAGTCTGAGACACAGTCCTTTGGTGTAGCCAAAAAAATGGCGCACTATTTGAAAAGATGCTGTGAAGGTGGAATCTGTAATTTTCTTCATTAATCCAAATGCTTCATTAACTGTTTTGCCATGCCACTTGGTTTCCAGGCAGCCTACTGCCTCAAGACAAATAAGTAGAGGTTCATAAATGTCCTGAAAGTTCTGTAGTGTAGTACGCTTCTCAACCCATCTTGTTGCACAGAAAACTTTGAATTTAGTTTTGTTAACACATGTATCACGATCTAACTGGGCCCTGTCTCTGTTTACTCGTTCAATGGCCTCCTCCAACTGCCTACTCATATTTAAAGAATATCCCCAGTTCTTTCAAAGATTCTAACATCACATGGACCTTTTTCAGCTTACAACTTTTACCTAACGCCAGGTCATGGCTAGAACAGCAGTGGTCGACTGCTCGTGGCGTGTGCTTGGCAAAAATTGCTGCACAACCTTTTTGCCTTCCTGTCATGTTACCAGCACCATACATGGTTTGGGACCAGCAAAGACGAACACCAAGGCCAGCCCCAATAATATGTTGACACAATGCCTCACCAGTGATACTTTCACAAGGAATAAATTCTAGTAAACGTTGCATTGGTTTATTATTTACTGTGTAGCGTAAAACCAGTCTCAGTTGCTCCCACGTGCTAGCGTCGCTTACGTCATCACATTGAAACCCATTATAAGCACCTATACGCTGACTCTTCACCTCTTGCACGATCACGTTCTGGATCATTTCCTTAATGCAGAGTAGCAGATCATTCTGGGCAATCGTTGATGTGTAACTTGCATTTTTCTTGCAGTTTTTCATGCGGTATTGCAGTGTCGTGTCTCCAACATCAACCCGAAAATCAAGCAGATATTTGAAGTTCCCTTTGTTGAAATTGCTAGAGGTGTCATCATCTCTATGCCCCCTCAGAGCGATGCCTTGTCGCCCACAAAATTCTAGGCATTTCACCAGAGATTTCAAAATTATTCTGTTCTGTTCTGTACGTTTTCTTGAATGCATTCAGTACGTCTTGCCATGGATGTATTGTGGTAATCACATGCGGCGTGAACTTGCAGATATATATATATATATATATATATATATATATATATATATATATATATATATATATATATATATATATATATATATATATATACATATATATATATATATATATATATATATATATATATATATATCTATATATGTATATATGTATATATGTATATATGTATATATGTATATATGTATATGTATATGTATATGTATACGTATACGTATACGTATACGTATACGTACACGTACACGTACATACATATATACATATATACATATATATATATATATTTTATACATATATATATAAATATATGTATATATATATATATATATATATATATATATATATATATATATATATATATATATATATATATATATATATATATAATTAACTGCTGGCTCTGCGCAATATAGTGTTGATTAAAGTGGTAGACCGGGACAAGCGAAACATCAATGGAAGGTGCTACCCTTGCCTTGGCGCATCACACGTTCCCACACCATCATGAACAACTGGTGATATTGTTAGCAGACAACATCACGTCACCGAGTCGTGCGTGCCTACATCTAATGATGACATTTATGGGATGATTTCTGAAAATGGGAGGGGGTGTTCGAATGAAGCCCCCGAACCCCCCACCCGAACCCCCGGACGGGCATGGCTCAGGATGATGTGGAGTTTTATTTCGTGCATAGTTAATTACTGCACAGCAGCTACGGAATTTCGTAAATTTGTATTATCGAGCAACACAATTTTTTAGACAAAAGTCGCAATTTAATTACGTAGGTCAGTGTTCTCCTCTTTATCCATGTAGTTTAGGCTGGCACCGGATGAGGCTGGCACCGACACCGGTCGTCGATTTTTTGTTTCCCCTTCTTCTTCATCACAAGGGTTAAACTGCTCACATTGCAACAACTAAATTCAATAATATTTTAGTTTATGTGAATGCTTTGCCCTTTTACCTTTATGACGTTTAGTTTTTTGCATCAAAATGACTGATCAAATTACTGTGGTTTTCCAGAAAAATAAAACCTTATTTTGCATTACAATTGTGTTAAAGCGATGCTGGCGAAGAGAGCAAGTCATACTGACGCGGGTGTATATGTCAAAAACCACAGAAGACGAATACCCGCGGAATTGGTTTCGTTTGACCTCCCAATGGATCCGAAATACCGTTTGCACCGGGAAAACAGACACTCGCCACGTGATTGGTTAGCGCCGAACTGTTATAAAATTATTGCCTCAAAGCATATATGCCATATAACATATATGTGGGTGTGTGCGTGCGTGCGTGCGTGCGTGCGTGCGTGCGTGCGTGCGTGCGTGTGATCCTGTGACTTTTACGCGTCTGGCAATAGGCCCGGGCTTTTACATTTATTCGCCAATATAACGGTATACAGAGAATATACGCTGACTGTTGTAACCCTTTTTTGAGTTGCTCGTATAACCTGGCTTTTAGAGCGCTGCACTGACATTTCCCAATTCACGGTAATAACTGCGCGCAAGAACGGATGCACAGACGGAGGATGATTGTTATAATATTTTCGCGCGTAACGATTGTTCTTTGTCTGGGTCGGAAATCGCATTTGATAGTTTCGAGTATATAGCAGTCGCCTTTTTGGTCTTTTTTTTCATTTTGGTTAAGCTAAACAGTTCACAGTAATTAAGTAAATTTTAATTAGTCTGCCATATAACGCCATCCTTCCTGACCAACAGAACACAGCAAGTTGCCATAGAAGACACCCTCTCGACCTCTGCACCTAGCTGTCCTATCCGGAGTACCACAAGGCACTGTCCTAGGCCCCCTTCTCTTTCCGATCTATATCAACGAAACCTCTTGCAGTCCGACATTCCAGTGCCAGACTCTTAGCAGATGACAGCCTTCTCTACAGAAGAATTAAGGACCACCAAGACCAGGCCCTACTTCAACAAGACCTTGACTTCCTGGAAGAGTGGGAACACGCCTTGCAAATTACCTCCAACGCAATTAAGCAAATGCAACGTCATCCGGATCATGCCCAACAAACGAAAAGAAACCCTAACATCCAGCTACTCTCTCCATGGTCAGACACTGGAAACGAGAAACTCCAGCAAATACTTGGGCATCAACATCAGCAGTGATCTCTCCTGGTCCACCCATGAGGATGTAGCGGCAAGAGGAAACAGGACAGTGGGATTCCTGCGAAGAAACTTCAGATAGTGTACCCTTAAAGTTCTCGCATCGCCTTTCGCGCGCGTTGTGTGCATTCGCGCAAAGCACAAAAACCCACGCATTAATCCCCAAATCGATTCTTTGTAGTCAACCACTTGAGACGACAAAAGGAACTTACACATACACATCGTGAGGACTCCCTCCTGCAGCGGCGATTCTGCGTTAGCCAGATGGCAGTACGTGGTACGAAACATGTTTACAAAAGAACGTTGGCACCATACTATTCATTGTGAACTGGCGGCAGTAAAAGTATCAAACCGGTCAGAAATAAAATGAATGTTTATTACATATACTTGTTATATGGCTAATACGCTTTGAAACAATCCTTTGATAACAGTTACGGCGCTAACCAATCACACGGCGAGTGTCTGTTTTCTTGGTGCAAACGAAAGTTCGCGTCCCTTGGGGCGTAAAACGAAAACAGTTCCTTGTGCATTCGTCTTCTATTTTGTTTGACATATACACCCGCGTTAGTGTGACTGGCGTGGCGCTCGCCATAATAAATTGTGTTATTATTATTAATTGTGCTCGCCACTAGGTAACACCTGTATCATATCATTCAGTTTCGTCCGGTATGTCGAAAGCACAAGAACTAGCACATTTTTATTCGATAGGTGGCGCACAATATCGCAGACTGCGTTGACAGTTATCTAACGGCGTCTTGATAAGGCGTAAACGCGTCGGGTAACGATTTGGTTGAGTGAAAGGCACAAGCGTGAAACACGTATAAAGCCCGGCATACACGTCACGACGCGACAATTTGTTTGCGACGATTTGTCTGCGACAATTTGTCGCGGATGGGGGTCATACACGTCACGACGCGACCACGATGCGACTGGCGACTGCGACAGATTCATCGGCTGGAACAGCCACCACTGCCCAGCGGAATCACGTGGAACTAATCGAAAATGGCGGGTTTGTCTGCTCATCAATGGAGAGCTCTAGCTTTGAGCTGCGTGTGTGTCATCATCCGGCGTCGTCGGAGTCGACGACAGAGAAGAGAACGTCGTCGTTCAGGCTGAGCCAAGCAGTGGGTACTAAGGCATGACGAGAAAGAGGCCTTTAATAACCTGGAGCGAGAGTTCAGCATGAACGATGTCGTTTCGTTTCGTGAGCTACTCATGATGGACGTGGAGGTATTCCACTACATTGTAGACCTGGTACATCCTGCCATTTTGAAACAGAATACATCGATGCGGGCGTGCATACCGCCGACCGAACCAGTTGCTATTACATTACGTTTAACAACTTAAGTTTCCTTGCTGCAATCGCGTCCTTTTAACGCTTTGGCACAGTTTTTCGGTATGTGTCAGTGGTCTTTTTGTTGATGGAGCCTCACGACTGCCCTGGCTAAGCGTCTCATCTTCGGATCCAGACTTCTCTTCTAGTACTTCGGGAACAATGCTTTCCACTAGTTCTTCTTCCGCTTCGTCCTGTTGCGATTGAGATGACATGGACGATATGGACATCTGTTGAAAATAAAACGATTTCACTTAGCTTAAAATAAAAGTGATTTCTATGAACAATTCCCAAGCGAACACCTGTAGAAAATAACAACTGCACTGGTTGCGATTACTGTATTCTTTTGATTTAGCATCATATAAACAAGGCCTCTCTTGCCACAACTCAGTTAATTTATCTTCTAGATCGACATGCCAAGCGGTGCTTGCGACCTGCGCCATTTTCTCCGTGGTTTTTATGGACAGTCCCGTGATCGAGTCGTGACTTCCAGGAAGCTCCTGATTGGCTAAGTGCTTCAATACATTTCGGAAGGCAAATAATATGCCGCCGACGCGTCGCCGACGGGAATCGTACCGGCATACATGTCACGACGCGACTCGTCGGTGACGATTTATCTGCGACGATTTGTCTTTACCGGCATACAATACACGTCACGACGCGACGATTTGTCGCCGAAGATTTGTCTTTAATATTAAAGTTTGATAGTAAAGACAAATTATTTAATATCAAACATGTTTGATATTCTACGATCCGATAAAGACTGCCCTCAAGACAAGCGTCGCGTCGCAAGGGGTGCATACACGTCACTTGTTAAAAATGATTACAGACGGAATACAAATCCAGCAGATCTAATTACTGCCCTTGGATGGCCAACCCTTGAACGAAGACGTATTATTAAACAAGCCACAACCTTCTACAAAATTCTAAATAATATTATTGAGATCAACCCCCCCCCCAGGCCTATTAACCCGCTCTCGAACCCGTAGACAATAAGTAGCCCCCAGGTGTCGTATAAATGCAATGGTCTTTTCATTTTATCCCCGAGCCATTCGCATATGGAATATAATTCCACCAAAAATTACCAACATAAAAAACCCAAAATCATTTCAAGAAGCTATCATGGAACTCCCTTTCACAACACCTCCTCACCTATACTGCCTTTAAAACTCAGTGCTCAGCGTAAACTTATCCATGGTACGGGTATGGAAACTGTCTATGTGTGCATGTGGCAAGACAGCGACAGTATCCATACACATAACCAACCTATTAAAAATTTTCATCTAACATCCTATACATAAAATAATTAAAACTATCAGATAAAAACCCTTTCAGCAACATTAAAGATACTAGTCTTTTAGTTGTATGTACCACCCACAGCGCATGCGCACATTCCATCACAACCTCCTGCGTTAGCCCAAGTTTGGGCTGTTTGGAGTATAACCATTTGATACTTCAGACGACAAATCGTCGCAGACGCGTCGACTACACCAAAACTTGTCGCACACGAGTCACGTCAGGACGTGTAAGCCGGGCTTAAAATATGTTTGACATAATAATTTAAATATTATGAAAAACACCCGATATAGCAAGGGAAACAACACTAACCGGGTAACCTGGAATGCTCACGTGCGCACGTTTTCCAATTTATTTGGCAGGAGTGAGCTGTCTCGCAAGAAATGTAGTGGCATACACGCGGCTAAATATGTGAGTTAATTCCGACAAAATGTCATCCACTAAGGAAATCTAGCCAGAGTGGCTGTGTCAAAGCCGCAAAAGTTATATTTTTGAAGTAAGAGATTTAATTGGGAAATTTGAACGAAATGACCCCCATGAATCGCAGTAGCCGGTATCATACACATAGGCAGTAACTGCATCTAAGCACTTACTCGACAATACTTTTACAGCACGGGTCTTGACATTTACCACTACGCGAAATTACAGACAGGCGGAAAGCAATCCCTTGTAGGATGTAGCTGCGAAACTTGTTTGGAAACACGAGAAAGCTGCATGCACCCGACGTCGACTCGGGCTCATTTACCTAACATCTCGTATATCTAATGCAGAAGTGCTGTAGTTATTTACGTGATTCGCTAGACAACATGGCACCAATATATCATCGGCGGCAGCTGTCCGGCCAACGCCGATAATGCGACCGTTGACGATACGACAACGTGCCGATAAAACGCCGAAATCGATTACGACTCGAAGAGGCGGGAAATCTACCCGGAACCCGGGCAAGGAGTGACATTAAATTTTAGGGTAGCTGTGGGCATGATACCAAATAATATCATGGTATTCTTCCTTTTATAATTTATCACATTAACATATCGACCGGATTAAATACACACGCACGCACGCACGCACGCACGCACGCACGCACGCACGCACGCACGCACGCACGCACGCACACACACACACCCGCGCTCGGGACCAACATATCACTCCCGGTCTCCGAGGCCCATCTTTATCGTTGCGGTGGCAGCGACGGGACGAACTACTGATAACCGATAATGTTATGTTGACATTTATTAGTTTGGAACACTATCTATTCAGTAAGTACTGGCTATAATCCCCGTCGGGGGTTTTGTTG
This sequence comes from Lamellibrachia columna, assembly GCA_963662155.1. Taxonomy (NCBI): domain Eukaryota; kingdom Metazoa; phylum Annelida; class Polychaeta; order Sabellida; family Siboglinidae; genus Lamellibrachia; species Lamellibrachia columna. The sequence goes on from OY759273.1 coordinate 3,878,340, forward strand.
AATTTTTGTAGCTAAGCCTAAGCTGAATCGTTAGACCGCGTATATCAATATTTTCGTTTGTAATTGCTACAGTGGATGTTGAAGCAATTGAAAGATTTTACGCCCAAAATCTGGGTGCATACATAATTTTTGTCACAATTAAAATTGTCGCTTGGCTTTGTGAATTCGCCGAGAAGAGATGTGTGCGACAAACGGTGGCGCCACAGCACGGCGTCTGGATAATCGAGGCTACTGCTGCTGTTATACCATGAAAAAGCCGTACATTTCTACCGCTTTTTGTGTATCTATTTATTTATTCCAACTTATATAGGAATTACACGACACTCTAGATGATGTCTAATTATTGCTCTGCACATGGATATAATGAACTACGTTCCTTATATATTACATGTCCCTAATTTAATTAACCCTACACAATTATCCATTGAAACTACAATCCAACATTGCTCTGAAACTTTCATAGCAGCGCCTATTATTATTACCCATCGTCATTTTAATAGCTGATACAGAATCAAGATTGCCATCCAAGGCCCACTCCTCCACTTGCCCAGATGGCAAGTGGAATAGGAAGCCATTGGCTTATCGAGAGTCCAACAATGTTCATCTATGTGTAATCCGCCCTCCTGAGATATGTGTCAACCTTGTTTTAAAAAATATTCACGCTGCTAGCAGTTACACAATTCGTAGACAATATGTTCCATTCATGTATTGTCCTCTGTAAGAACGAGTACTTCCTGATATCAAATCTACACTGATCCTTTACTAATTTTACCTCATTTCCTGTAGTTCTATTATCTTTCTTGAGTGAAAAAAAATATTTCTATCAATATTTTCATACCAATTCAATATCTTAAAAACTTCAATTTGATCTCCTCTTAACCGCCTTGTCTCTAGGGTTGTTAAACCTCATTCTTTCAGTCGTTCCTCATAACTAAGGTCTCTCAGTTCTGAAATTATTTTAGCTCTCCTCTGTATTCTTTCTAGCATATCTATATTCTTCTTACGATATGGTGTCCAAGCTTGTATACAGTACTCTAAATGAGGCATATCTATTGCTTTATAAAGAGGTATAATTAGCTTTTTTCCTTGTATGTTATATTTCTCCTAATCAACCCAAGAATGCGATTACCCTTTGAAGCTGCAATATCACACTGCTCCGAAACTTTCACATAATGTAACTCCTGATCCTTCAATTTACATTTCAAGAAAATTAATAACATGCACCATTTTGGGAATAGTTTATTACAAATATTACAATTTTAATGGACGATGAATCACATAAGTGGTTTATGGCCACATTTTCGGGAAATGTGACTATGACAGTAATGCCACACGGAGGGACCCTCAATAATATTCCAATTCCTAAATAGATTATATCGTACCATTTCACAAAGTGCTGCCATCTAATGCATCATTTGTGCATCGGCCAATTGGCAGATGCACAAATGATGCATTAGATGGCAGCACGTGTCTCTGTAGATCGTATTTCAGCATAGAATTATTTTTATTAACAGAATAAAATACATAGAAGAAGAACGCTGAAATGTAACATTACATACATACATACATTATATTCTTGAAACAATGAAACATAACCTTATATTATATGTACAAACGTGCATGAAAAAATATCTACATGAACACAATGCAAACATCTACTCTTGAAATAATGAAATATTTTTTTCCAAAAAGACGATATCCAAATAAATACTTCAACCATCACATAACACATTCGTTATGACGTAGCTGTTAAAATGCATTCTACAAAGTAGTTTTATCAAGACTCCCTATTTGTACAGGACCATTTTTTTAATCGCTGGAACCAACACAAAAAGCATGCTGCGTCCACATAAAAGTTCATATTTTGCCAGATCACATCTATCAATGATTTATTCCCAATATAATTTAATATAATTTATTCGTAAATGAAACAAAATGCACAGCACAGCTATATTCTATCTGAATCTACAGTGTTGAGTACAGGCTGCTTGTATTTGTGTATTTCGTTACATTTCAGTGGTCCTGCAAGTGTTGAAGAAACATCACTTTTAACTATTTTCCTGTTTTTCGTTCATTGTCATGCCTCGTTCTGTCCGTCACTTCCTTCCCGTCTTTCTGACTCTGTTCCTGCTGTCTTCTCTCACCCCAATTTTCAGGTCTCCACATTCGCTCAATGACAGCAGATTCAAACAAGAATCACAAAACTGAAAGTAACAATAAAAGAAACTGAAAGAAACAATAAAAGAAATTGAAAGAAACAATAAAAGAAAATGAAAGTAGCAATAAAAGAAAATAAATGTAACAATATGGTCAATGAATAAGTAGCTATACCTGAGCACTTCTGCCAAAAAACAATGGATTTGCATGCAAATTGTGTCTGTAACACCCTATAATGTGAATAGGGGGTAAACGCCCCAAAACGCACCTGTTATTTTTATCTGTTTTCAGGTGCTTCTAACTTGAGAAGTTTACAAGCTACATATCTGACATTCACTGAATATGTAGACATGTTGGTACAGATTATCTTTGTAAAATTCAAGTATGATAGGACAAAGGGCAATAGGTATACCTGGTGCACGAAAATGGAAATGAACATTACAAAAAGTTCCGAGAAGGATTTCAGCAGTCTGTGTTCAATGTTGTGTTACAGTACAATGCCCAAATTGCAAGATATATTGTCAGGGAAACTGACAATAACCTGTTAGTTGAGTAGGCTTCTAGTTGCTATACTTTCAGTATAATTCAGCCTTAAACTGAATGTGGACAAGGTTTAACAAGGTTGCCATCCCAAACAACAAGTTCCTGATAGCAAGTGGACAAGGAAGCCATTGGCTTTTCGAGAGTCCAACAATGATCTCATCTATGTGTAGCCCGCCCTTATCAAATATCTTTCAATTCTATTTTTAAACATATTCACACTACTAGCATTAACACAATCATTTGGCAGTTTGTTCCATTCATTTATCATCCTCTGTGAGAAAGAGTACTTTCTCATGTCCAACCTACACTGCTCCTTAACTAATGCTGCTTTATGTCCTCTGGTTCTACTGCCTTCTTTAAGTTTAAAGAACATATTCCTGTCAACATCCTCATAACCATTCACTATTTTAAACACTTCTGTTTGGTCTCCTCTTAGTCTCCTGGTCTCTAGTGTCGTCCAACCACATTGTAATAAGCGACTTTCGAAACTAAGGTCTCTCAATTCTGGAATCATTTTAGTTGCTCTTCGTTGTATTCTTTCTAGCTTGTCTATGTCCTTTTTACGATATGGTCTCCATGCTTGAATACAATATTCCAAATATTGCTTTGTATAGAGGTACAATTAGCTGTTTCTCCGTATACATGATAGTTCTCCAAATTAGCCCTAGAATTTGATTTCCTTTCGAAGCAGCAATACGACATTGCTCTGAAACTTTCATGTCAGCACTAAATGTTACTCCTAAGTCCTTTTCTTGTGTGGTTCTACCTAGTACAGCATCCCCCATTTTATATTCTTCATCCATGTTTCCATGTTTCCATGTCCTATACATTGTGCATAGTACTTCATTATATTAGCATTTCAGAATGGTGTTCTGACACGTTTATTTTGGATAGAAATTTAGGTGAAAACGCCACTGGGCAGGACAGTGACTTTCAGCTGCAATTTAAATTAAATGAGACAGAACATCATCCTAAAATTTCTTAATTTTGCAGTCACAATGCACATTATGCAACCATTAAAGGACTCTTCCTTATTCACTCAGTTCCATATCAGAATATTGTCTGTAAAAGGTACAAAGTCCAATAGTTCTTATCGTTCAATCATATTATATAATATACACTACACCTGTTCCAACATCTGTAATAAACCACAATCTTTTTAATATACGTTGACTGTTATCTGTTTAGCTGTAATGTTTAAGGATGAATATAATGCTTACAATGCTTACAATGCCTGCAGCGGGGAACATAGCTTTACAGGTTTTAATTATATCCCCATAACATGATCCTGGGTTGTTGCCCCCAAGTACTGGAAATTAGCAAGGTCAATGTTCATAAACATACAACAGTCACACTTTTTATTGTGGTTCATTAAAAAACATTTAGGCGATCAAGTTTAGACTATAAATCATTAATTTACGAAGAAAACTAACAGAATCTGTGCTTTTATTGTTGTTGTCTTACCCGAGTTACTGGCAGGCAAGGTGGGGAGTGGTATTTCAGTGACTGACAGGTCCAAGAGGTACTCTGTTAGCTCTCGATCACTGCTGTGTCTCGGGGACTTGCTGAAAACAGCACATCACATATACACAGAATGAAGAAAGATGGATAGACGCATGGAAGCAGTGGACATTGCTGAAGGTCACCAAACCATTTAAAACTTTAGCTGAAAAGAAATATGCTTCATTATGAATGCTGTGGAGCCAGAACAATTGGACAGGGATTATTGTGTAGAACGCTATTCATAAGCATGCAACAATCTACACATAAATTACACCATCTTTTGCCTCCCCTCCGGGAAACTCCGTATATAACTCGAAACATGAGGACTTACTGTGTGCCGCGTTGCAGAACTGCAAGATTTCAGAACTCTTTTATACCATATGCTTTAAGACACTGGCAGTAATTATGAACTGATTTATAAATTAGTTACTTTTTACATAATAGTAGTAGGCCATATAATTTATTCTACTATAGTATTGCCTGTTTTAAGTTTTAATTTATGATTATGTCCTTCATATTTACATTGTTAATATACAAACATAACTTTAAACATGATGTACGTGCACCTTTTAAGTTTTTATATTTAAAGTCATATTTTTGTCTTAATTAATTTATTATCATTGGTTGTTTTACTGTGCCAATTGTATAATTCAACTGCTATAGTTGCCATTTTAATAAAATTATTATTATTATTATTATTAAATTATTATTATTAAAATAATATAATAGCTCTGGTTGTTGTGTTCAAGGAGCGCTTTGGTTTCCAGGAGCTCCTTGGCCATCAAACTACTACAGATCCAACAGAGACGTGCATTCCCAATGGTCCATGACTCTGACCTGGGACCAGCAGTCTTCATCTGCCACCGGCGGGACATAGACACACAAACTCCACTAAGTGAAGTTTAGTTGTCACACAAAGTTGCTAAGTTATCATACGTAAGATTTTTTATTCTTGGTGAAAAGAAAATTTTTTTTTATGCACTAAATTAACTATTCACACCTTCGCAAGTTAGTGGATCAATCGTCAATTCTTTTGATGATTTGAACAAAAGTAATTATGCCAACTAGGCATATTACTTACTATTCGCGAGCTATGACCACAGTACAAAATGCTCCATTGTAGACTCGTCATGTGCCAAAAGAAAAATACTCTTTGAAATTGGTGAAGCTGCAGAGAATACCGTATTTGACCTATTAAACATACACTGCACTTGAAAAGATGCGGAAAATGTAAAAAATCTGTTCTTATAAGCACACACACCAACATTTGTTTCTCTAGATGATGAGTAACTGTTTCACACCAGATGGCACTTTTCAATTGTTCCATACTGGTCACCAGATGGCACCACACCATCTGGTAAACAAAACATGACATCTGTAACAGCTGAGAAAGCAAGTCGCTCCAAGTACACATTTTGATCAACTATTAGTGGTTACCATGGGTTTAAAAATGGCCTTATGCACCAAATAGGCTGCGAAGAGGATAAGTAAGTAAGTATGTGCTGAAATGATTATTTTTACATATTCAAACTTGTTTTTACCTTTGTAGAAATTTTCATCATCTAATCAAGGCGACTTCTTCAGTACTAATGACACTGGATGACACACTGCAATGTCAGCTGATACAGGTGGAACTTCGGTGGAGGTGCAATAACAACTTATGGATCCCACTGATAAAAAATACAGGTGTATGTTAATTAGAACATGTACGCTTAATAGGTCGAATACGGTACCTGGTATGTGTCCTTTTAGAAACATACGAACACGTCATCGTTCCTGTTGCTGCATCTCTGACACACTGTGTTTACGGTGATTACGGGTTCTCCATTCGCGAACAGCATTCTTGTGATCTAGACCTGGTGCTTCCCAGAGAGGAGAACTCGAGATAATTTACTTTTGTTGCTTTCTCCTCACAAAAGTGTTTGGTGTTGCAACGGTGGAGGGAGTAGAGAAAGTCAAACTTACATACTAACCATCATTGTCTTCTTAAAAGTATAATTTATAATGTGTAAGTAAGATGTACCAGCATTATTGCGATAAGACCAAGAGTTGTGGTGGATATCATCCTGGGTACAGCCACTGATGATGTAGTGGCCAAACAATATGCAACACGAATACTTCGTTATGCCAGGCGCACCGCCTCTCATGGAAGGTCATCTCGACCACAAATTGAAAAATTAGATTGGGTAATTTGTTTAAAAGTTGCCTTTCCACACTAAATCCTTGGCAGTCCCTCGCTCTGTTGAAGTCTTGCACATCGCTGTTCAGGATATGATTCTTAAAGATTGTGGTTTGTCGCCCTCTCAGCTCGGGTCCCTCAGGATTTGGGCCTAATAAAAATGCTATTATTCCTACTATACGACAGCACAAAGGGTAGTTTGATTATTTTGTCGACGTACATCAAGCAAATGAGAGAACATCAATCAGAGAATATTAAACACATTACAAAGAACATGAAGCACATGTACACAACAGATAATATCAAACACATGACAGACGACATCAATCACATGACAGACAACACCACTCATGTGACAGATAACATCAATCATGTGACAGACATGATCATTCATGTGACATACATCAATCATGTGACATACACCATCATTCACGTGACATCAATCACGTGACAGACAACATCACTTATGACAGACACCATCATTCACGTGACAGACATCAATCACGTGACAGACAACATCACTCACGTGACAGACACCATCATTCACGTGACAGACAACATCAATCATGTGACAGACATCAATCATGTGACATACACCATCATTCACATGACATCAATCACGTGACAGACATCACTCACGTGACAGACACCATCATTCACGTGACAGACAACATCACGTGACACACCATCAATCACGTGACATACATCAATCAGGTGACATACACCATTAATCACGTGACAGACAACATCAATCACATGACAGACAACATCAATCACGAGAAAAGAAAACAATTATATAGGTCCTATATATATATTACATAACACCATTCCACCATTTACTTACTTATCCTCTTCGCACCCTCGTTGGTGCATAAGGCAACTATTCCACCATTTACAACATAATGAATATAGTGGATGGTAAAGGGCAATTGTGACCCCACATGACACCAAAAGGGCAATGTGCAACACCCACCACCTTCACCAACATGGAACATGCACGCTGCATCTATGTTGATTTGCAAACGAAATCACAAATCTTGTAGTTTAGTTGCCCTAGATAAAATCTGAGTCTGAGGATACTAGAACCATCTTGTAACAGTTAAGCATTGGAACTTAACAGTTAATAAACAGTTAAGCATGGGTACTTAACAGTGAATAAACAGTGAAGCATGGGCACTTAACAGTTAATAAACAGTTAAGCATGGGCACTTAACAGTTAATAAACATTTAAGCATGGCCACTTAACAGTTAATAAACAGTTAAGCATGGGCACTTAACAGTTAATAAACAGTTAAGCATGGGCACTTAACAGTGAATAAACAGTTAAGCACTTAACAGTTAATAAATGACGCTGTCCTGGGTGGTCAATTAAAAAGCAAACAATACATTTATAAATCCTACAAAACAACATAACAAAGTTGAATAAAAGATTCTCCTCATAAAACACACTAACACAACAACATCACTTCAATAACTACACACTTTGTTGATCTTGACATTTTAATAACTTCAAATTTACACATTACTGACACCATCTTCATTAATACATGCATTTTTGCACAGCTTCTACGACGACAGCAAACTCTTCCAAACCCTACGGTGCATCGAGAGAGCCCCACCGACACACAACGTAGGACTTGATTTGTGTCTTCTGCCATCAGTTACAAAAATAACTTTCACAAATTATCACATTGAGTCCTGATTCACACTAGAACTGGAGTACAACGACACAATTCTTATTCTTTTAAAGGTATCTATCAATGTCACACTGTTCATCTGCAAAGGTCGATATCAAGTCTATGGGGAGATCTAAACACGGTGGACAATAAATAATACAGATATGTACAAGCGCATGCACACAAGTAGCCATGCACATTTGTGTGCGCATGCCAACACATCTGACCTACATCCCTAAGACGACCTATGAATTGCAATTCGAATTTCAATTTTCTACACTGAAGAACACCTACAGTTATGCACACATTCATCAAAGAAACAAAACTGACAACTAATATAAAAACTTACTAGCCAATCATAAGACGTCCCTCTGCCTGTCTGTCTGTCTGCCTGCCTGCCCTGGACTAGTTGACATTAAAGCCATGTGTTACCTCCTCTGGAGGGTCATATAAAATTATAAGCAATATACAGAACTATATATTATAAGCAATATACAGAACTATACACAGTAATCTGTTCTCAGTATGAACAACAAGGAGGTACAGAACAACCGTCTCCTATTCGTGGCTTGCCTACAAATCAAATCAAAGCTGTGCAACAGTGCCACATGTAAAATTACTTTTGGGTTATTTAAAGGTTTTCCTTATGAATTGTTGTGCGCATCAATGACCATACATCTCCACAGGACCATGTGGCAACACCTTCATATTAACTATATGGTCATATTAATTATACGGTCATATTAACTATATGGTCATACTAACTGTCTTACAAGTAGGCACGCCTATTATTTTGGGGTAGTTAATTTGGCGAAAACGATTGTTGAAGTTCTACTTGTAACAATAATGTGCTATTTCGTCTATTCTGCTATCAGTATAACTGTTACACACTTCATACCAAAGAAGATGAAGAATGTTTTCTCACACATCATTAAAGAAGTACTGACTAAAATGCTTCAGAAGCTTTGATTCAGTCAACAAACAAACAATGCTCAACATCATAGCATACACACATCAAAAAACATCTGGAACTATATATCTACCAAAAGTCTGTCATATGCTCATCTAAATTCAGAACTAATCATCTTAACTTGTAATTCTATTCTAAGTACGCCTTCTGGTAATCGGGGATCATGTTTGATGAAAGTGGGTCAGAAAATGGCCATGAAATGAATTGACCATGTTCAGTGTGTAGACTACAAAGTGTGAATTGACCATGTTCAGTGTGTAGACTACAAAGTGTGAATTGACCATGTTCAGTGTGTAGACTACAAAGTGTGAATTGACCATGTTCAGTGTGTAGACTACAAAGTGTGAATTGACCATGTTCAGTGTGTAGACTACAAAGTGTGAATTGACCATGTTCAGTGTGTAGACTACAAAGTGTGAATTGACCATGTTCAGTGTGTAGACTACAAAGTGTGAATTGACCATGTTCAGTGTGTAGACTACAAAGTGTGAATTGACCATGTTCAGTGTGTAAACTACAGTTGTGTCCTTCCTTGCATAGTTGAGAGGGGGACTTGGGTAACTGGAGTAGTCTTTGAGCATCGTAGGGGTTTGAGCAGTACTATCTCCCAGACAGGAACACCCCACGCCAGTACCAGCACAGTTACAGGGCAAACAGTTACCCCCTCTCACACATCATGTTTACTTCTGAATGTTATGATACCAACATCTGACATGCTTCAAACCAACAAAAGCCAACCGAGTAGAACAATGTATTAATTTGACAGAGTCTTAAGGTATCCTTCCAGTTTGTTAACTATTGACAAGTTTATACATTTGGCCATTGAAGATTTACCACACAATATTAAATGTCTCTCCTCAATTCATCAGACCCATCATGAGTAAGTTCCATTGATGTTTCAATCGGCAGGGCATTAATAATTTAAGAAATATGCAGTCAGTTCAAAAAGAGTGCACTTTTGCTAAAATTATTAAAAACATTTACATTGATTGTTAGATTGGGGAACATGCACAAGTGTGAATAGCAATGTCATAGTATAGACAGCAGCACCATTTTGATCTGTTTTCGCCTAATTTTGACCAGACCATCTAAAAATAATTTAATAGTTTGCCTGACGATTTGACCAAATCTAAATAAAAAATTTGCACAAACCAGCTAGCATGTTGTAGTAGATACTAGAGCAGGCATGTCTTAGTGGATACTAGAGGTAGCATGTCATAGAGGATACTAGAGCCAGCATGTCATAGTGGATACTAGAGCTAGCATGTCATAGTGGATACTAGAGCTAGCATGTTGCAGTGGATACTACAGCTGGCATGTCGCAGTGGATACTACAGTTGGCATGTCATAGTGGATACAAGAGCTGGCATGATGTAGTGGATACTATAGCTAGTATATCAGAGTGGATACTAGAGCTAGCATGTCATAGTGGATACTAAATCGGTTCAATTTTTTTTGCAAAAACGAGATGAATAAAAAACTGAATTGGGGAGAGACCTTTAACAGTGACTCCACCGACATCTAACTAATGCGTAACGTCACCTCCTTGATAGAGACACACGTAATATACAAGATGCCAATGTGAAGACTGAAACACATAATGTAACACTGATCACTTAATCATATTGCTAAAGTTTCGCAATTAAAACTCCTTCCTCAATTCACTTCGTCCATCGCGAACAGGGTTCGTTGATATTCAAATATGTAGTGAGCGAATAGTTTAATATATGAAGTGGTTTAATAAGAGCGCATCCTTTATTAACATCATAAAACGAATTCAGTAACTTGCAAAAGTGCGAAAAGCCTCTTGTTATAGTATGTAGAAACGGTCAACTTTTGCATTTTTTCAAAATTTCGACTGGATCCATTAAAAGATAATTGAACAGTTTGTTCGATGATTTCACCAAAACTATGTAGTAAATTTGCACAAACGAGTTAGCATGTCATAGTGGATTATAGATCAAAATAAAATTGAGAAAGAACCTTTGAAATACACATACCCAACCAACATGACACCCAGCAGGCACATTACTAGCCTACTGCTCTATTTTAAGATTTTACTTTCCGCAGATATACTAGACCATTATACATATAAAAAAGATATTCAAATAAAATCACCCGTAAGACTGTTACATCTTCAGACACTGCCAGATCCTGTGTCGTATGCAGATAATACTTCAGAAATACTTCCTCATGCAACACGATTTTGCATGGATATTTCATATTTGTCTTCTGATCATGCGCAATATCGGACAATTGCCTCATAGCAGTTCTATCTCTTCTTGTGATGCCAGGACGATGAACGATAACACTGCTGCATGTTGCATGAATACTGAGACTTTCTCATCACTGAACATTCCATTTTCATTGGGCGTGCCACTGATGTTCAACTGATCAAATCACTGATATTCAACTGGTTGTGGCGCAAACAACTGGAGTAGCAGCTGCGAAGTTCTCCCCATACTCTTGATGGCATCCGATGACAACACAGAAGTAAAACGTTTATCCACCCACCAACAACCTCATAAAACAACTGGAACTGACTGCTTACCCTGTAGACGATATACGATGTGACTGTCACTGCCGCCATGCCTATCTACGACGTGGCACTTTGTCGAGGTAGATGAAGTGTCTTTGTTCGCTTTATCGCAGTCGCATCACGATCACTGCTCCACATTTCGTTGAAATCGTTCGATATAAAAACAACTGCGAGTCTTTGAAGAGCACCTGTTCACAATGATGGTGTGTGCTTATGCTGATATGAATTTCATGATTGTTTGTCCTCTTCCTCAACATCACCAGTTCATATAAATATATATGTAGACATATATATATATTTAATATTCATATGCTTTCTGTGCAAGACGGTACTATGTACAGATATCTTACAAATGCTGGCATGTCCCGCTGACAATGCCCAGCCCAGAGTCAAACTACATGAACACGCGTTTTCATAAAATGCTGCGACCTCGATATCAGAATGAGGCTTGGAATGTTGTGGCCCTTGCTTTCCGCTGCAGCAGTATATCAACTCGCTGTGTGGGTGAACACTTTTGCCACCACCCATCACCATGACAACACGTAATCATACGAATGCTTACATGTGGGACGATTTCGTTGGCTCATTTTCCCCAAAGCCTTCGTGGTCCCGTCCTAGCAAACCTGACTGAGGCTGCGTTCCATGCTTGATGGCACCTGATGTCATATACGGTCATGAACACAGCGTCAACAGCCTGGTTGCTATGGCAACAGGGCACAACCCGCAAATTGCCATACGTTCAGACATGCCGCGTGCAAGTGGTTATGTTATCAAGATGGTGGATACCGCAGATATCGACTGAGTTCGCGACTGCTTTCGTCACTGCTGCCCCCAAGGTCGTCAAGGCGCGGGAACGCAGGTGTGTACGGATTCAGATAGGTGGGATAGGCCAGCGGGTGATGCGACGGTAGTGGCGGCATTGGCGGTAGGGACAGGGATGTCGGGAGGGACGTCGAGAACGGCGGGATGTAGCTGAAAAAGTCGTCAAGCTCGTTGTCAGACACAGCCTCGAGATTGTTGTAAAGCGACTGCGCTGCGGCAACCGCGCTACTAGACGTGCTACTTGTGTGGGCCAGCGTCGGCATCGACAGCGGGTGGGGGGCAGAGACGTGTGAGTACGAGGGTGGGGGTTGCCGTACCAGGGGCGACGGGGTGTGTCGGGAGAGGCGTGGAGGTGAGGGGTAGGGCGACGTGCGTGATGTGGCCGACATCGGGGTGCGAGGCTGCTGCGGACTGCAGGGTAAGGTTGGGGGCGTGCTGCTGAGATGAGGGGGTGTGTCCAGGCTGATGATGGATGGAGACACGGACCCTTTCATGCTGAAGTTGAGGGGCGCCTTCATTGTAGTGATCACCGTAGGTGATATCGACGCCGATGGTCCCATGTATTTGGGCGACGCTGATGACGTCGATAATGTCGTGTCATTGCTGTTGCCAGAACCGCTGCTGGCAGGAGATGATGACGACGACAGTGACATGACAACGGCAGGTTCGTCTATCACTTCCTCATCGTCGGACTCTGTCAAGTCAATGACGTCAAGTTTGGCTGGTGAATCTACAAACAATGCCAGGCAACCTTCAGTGTCCACAAATCTTCTTCACAAAGAACGAAGAACAATTCCCTCAAATTTTAGCGTTATGTGGCATAATCAGTATAGGAAAGAAAGGAAATGATAGATAATAATAAAAGTATTTATATAGCGCCAGTTCATCATAGATGGTAGGTAGATAGACAGCAGACACCTGAACAGGTAGCTAGAAAATCATCTGAAATGATAGCTACTTTCTACAAAAAACTCACACGTTTTGAAATTGCATCTCTACCATAAATTCTCGGCAGTATCTGGCTCTGACAATTGAGTTCAGCATCCTGATGATTTAGATGCTGTGGAAGTTTGTTAATTTATGTGTTGCCAAGTTTTTAATTTCAGAGTCCTGATCAGTTCAGTTCTGAACTTGACCAAGGAGTCTGTCTTTGCAACAGAGAGGTCGTCCCATTAGAGAATTACCCTCAGGAAAAAAGCTAGTCTGCCTTCGTTTGTACACAGACAAATAGACACTAACTGAACACATGTAATAGTCTAAATTATATCGTAATGTGATTTTATATGAGGCTTTTAAAGAATTTGTTAATGCCATGTTAATAGTTCACAATAAAATATTTTTTTTTGCATACGGAAAAAGCTGGATTTGGACAACATCCAGCATCCCACCTAACCCCCAGACGTCATACTAACACCCAGACGTCATACTAACACCCAGATGTCATACATAATTAATAATGTTACCCAGTCAACAGTAAAACAAATTCTTTATAATTTTAACAACAACAATTCTTGCATTGTTTGCAACTTGCCGTATATTTGTTACTTGTGAAACCTACCTCCAATCATGTGCACCATCGGACTGGGTGATGACAGCGCGGACGATGAAGATTTTCCGTTACTTTTCTCGTGTTCTGGGATCGGCTCCCAGCTGCCATCTTGTAGAAACTGTATTACATTCGAATCAGCCTTCTCTAGGATCTCAGTCAACAACCTGGCAACAACGACCATAAACATTAGAGTCAACCCTCTCTAGGATCTCAGTAAATAACCTGGCAACAATGACCATAAACATTAAAGTCAGGCCTTTCTAGGATATTAGTCAACAATCTGGCAACAACAATTATACACATTAGAGTTAGGCCTCTCTAGGATCTCAGTCAACAATCTGGCAACAACAATTATACACATTAGAGTTAGGCCTCTCTAGGATCTCAGTCAACAACCATACAACCAACAAGACCATAAACATAGTCGGGCCTTTCTAGGGTCTCAGTCAACAACCATACAACCAACAAGACCATAAACATAGTCAGGCCTTTCTAGGGTCTCAGTCAACAACCATACAACCAACAAGACCATAAACATAGTCAGGCCTTTCTAGGATCTCTGTCAATAACCATACAACCAACAACAACTATAAACATGTCTAATCATTATCAGTACGACCACAACATAAAACAGCATTGATCAACTCTCAAGTTAAACAAACAAAACAGCAAAAAATACTGATTTTGCAATTTTTTGTACAAAAAATATTGTAAAACTTCTAGATCTCCCACCTGGATGTCCAAATGGTGTATCAATACTGAAATTTGTCAAGGACAAGAAAAACTTTGTTGATGATGCCCATGAGTCCAACGAACAAGTACATTTTATGGCAACATAGCACCTCATATATTCCCACATTCCCATGACCTGCAGAAAATAAGCCAGAATAAACCCAACTATTTAAAAAAATTAATTTGCTGTTGTAAATTGCAACAAAGTGTAAACAGACCAAATCTTATTGTCAACATTGCATACTTTTTGTACATAATTTTGAAAACAAGGTGGAAATACACTCAGAATTTGCCAGTAATCCTTGGATTAAAGCAGCAATTATCAACAAAATCCTATGATCTAATGCATTAAAGTGGAAGCACCTACCCGTCAATCATGAGGTTGTGGAACTCGGCCAGTTTGTCACAGATCGGACACAGCCACGTTGGTTTCCTCTCATTCATCCGCAGGTAACTCGCCGCGTCGAAGCATTGTAGATGGTTGCAGGAGTTGGCACGGCACGGTTTTGTGATCCGCGTCTTCGCCAACTAAAACATATTGGCTGGAGTCACTACACATCAACATAACTGTCAGCACTGGGCAGAAGCCCATTTTATTATCACAGGAAACAATTTATTATCACAGGAAACAATTTCAAATTATCAAATAAACTATATGGTTTGTAATTTTTGCAAAAAGCTTGAAGAAAATATAATTTTAGGATGATCGTAAAAAAACAAAAAAAGGCTGAAATGTACATCGTGGCTTAGTAACCTCTGAGATCACCAGTGGTTTTCCCTTTCCAAAAATTTGAAATGTTCTATTTATTACCAACTAGTGCAGTTACCCAGTAATGCCTGCTTGTATTACTTCAATGCATGCTTTGTGGTAAACAATGTTCCTTGGTGATGTCTGGGTGTAGTACTTCAATGCATGCTTTATGGTAAACAATGTTCCTTTGCGGAGTCTGGGTGTACTACTTCAATGCATGCTTTGTAGTAAACAATGTTCCTTTGCGATGTCTGGATGTATTACTTCAATGCATGCTTTGTGGTAAACAATGTTCCTTTGCGATGCCTGGGTGTAGTACTTCAATGCATGCTTTGTGGTAAACAGTGTTCTTTGGCGATGTCTGGGTGTATTACTTCAATGCATGCTTTGTGATAAACAATGTTCCTTTGCGATGCCTGGGTGTAGTACTTCAATGCATGCTTTGTGGTAAACAGTGTTCTTTGGCGATGTCTGGGTGTATTACTTCAATGCATGCTTTGTGGTAAACAATGTTCCTTTGCGATGTCTGGGTGTAGTACTTCAATGCATGCTTTGTGGTAAACAATGTTCCTTTGCAATGTCTGGATGTAGTACTTCAATGCATGCTTTGTGGTAAACAGTGTTCCTTGGCGATGTCTGGGTGTAGTACCTCAATGCATGCTTTGTGGTAAACAATGTTCCTTTGCGATGTCTGGGTGTAGTACTTCAATGCATGCTTTGTAGTAAACAATGTTCCTTTGCGATGTCTGGATGTAGTACTTCAATGCATGCTTTGTAGTAAACAGTGTTCCTTTACGATGTCTGGATGTAGTACTTCAATGCATGCTTTGTAATAAACAATGTTCCTTGGTGATGTCTGGGTGTAGTACTTCAATGCATGCTTTGTGGTAAACAGTGTTCCTTTGCGATGTCTGGGTGAAGTACTTCAATGCATACTTTGTAGTAAACAATGTTCCTTTGCGATGTCTGGATGTAGTACTTCAATGCATGCTTTGTAGTAAACAGTGTTCCTTGGTGATGCCTGGGTGTATTACTTCAATGCATGCTTTGTAGTAAACAGTGTTCCTTGGTGATGCCTGGGTGTAGTACTTCAATGCATGCTTTATAGTAAAGAGTGTTCCTTGGTGATGCCTGGGTGTATTACTTCAATGTATGCTTTGTGGAAAACAATGTTCCTTTGCGATGTCTGGGTGTAGTACTTCAATGCATGCTTTGTGGTAAACAGTGTTCCTTTGCGATGTCTGGATGTAGTACTTCAATGCATACTTTGTAATAAACAATGTTCCTTGGTGATGTCTGGGTGTAGTACTTCAATGCATGCTTTGTGGTAAACAGTGTTCCTTGGTGATGTCTGGATGTAGTACTTCAATGCATGCTTTGTAATAAACAATGTTCCTTGGTGATGTTTGGGTGTAGTACTTCAATGCATGCTTTGTGGTAAACAGTGTTCCTTTGCGATGTCTGGATGTAGTACTTCAATGCATACTTTGTAATAAACAATGTTCCTTGGTGATGTCTGGGTGTAGTACTTCAATGCATGCTTTGTGGTAAACAGTGTTCCTTGGTGATGTCTGGATGTAGTACTTCAATGCATGCTTTGTAATAAACAATGTTCCTTGGTGATGTCTGGGTGTAGTACTTCAATGCATACTTTGTGGTAAACAATGTTCCTTGGCGATGTCTGGATGTAGTACTTCAATGCATGCTTTGTAATAAACAATGTTCCTTGGTGATGTCTGGGTGTAGTACTTCAATGCATGCTTTGTGGTAAACAGTGTTCCTTGGGGATGTCTGGATGTAGTACTTCAATGCATGCTTTGTAATAAACAATGTTCCTTGGTGATGTCTGGGTGTAGTACTTCAATGCATGCTTTGTGGTAAACAGTGTTCCTTGGGGATGTCTGGATGTAGTACTTCAATGCATGCTTTGTAATAAACAATGTTCCTTGGTGATGTCTGGGTGTAGTACTTCAATGCATGCTTTGTGGTAAACAGTGTTCCTTGGTGATGTCTGGATGTAGTACTTCAATGCATACTTTGTAATAAACAATGTTCCTTGGTGATGTCTGGGTGTAGTACTTCAATGCATACTTTGTGGTAAACAATGTTCCTTGGCGATGTCTGGATGTAGTACTTCAATGCATGCTTTGTAATAAACAATGTTCCTTGGTGATGTCTGGGTGTAGTACTTCAATGCATGCTTTGTGGTAAACAGTGTTCCTTGGGGATGTCTGGATGTAGTACTTCAATGCATGCTTTGTAATAAACAATGTTCCTTGGTGATGTCTGGGTGTAGTACTTCAATGCATGCTTTGTGGTAAACAGTGTTCCTTGGTGATGTCTGGATGTAGTACTTCAATGCATGCTTTGTAATAAACAATGTTCCTTGGTGATGTCTGGGTGTAGTACTTCAATGCATGCTTTGTGGTAAACAGTGTTCCTTGGTGATGTCTGGATGTAGTACTTCAATGCATGCTTTGTAATAAACAATGTTCCTTGGTGATGTCTGGGTGTAGTACTTCAATGCATGCTTTGTGGTAAACAGTGTTCCTTGGTGATGTCTGGATGTAGTACTTCAATGTATGCTTTGTAATAAACAATGTTCCTTGGTGATGTCTGGGTGTAGTACTTCAATGCATGCTTTGTGGTAAACAGTGTTCCTTGGCGATGTCTGGGTGTAGTACTTCAATGCATGCTTTGTGGTAAACAGTGTTCCTTTGCGATGTCTGGGTGTAGTACTTCAATGCATGCTTTGTGGTAAACAGTGTTCCTTGGCGATGTCTGGGTGTAGTACTTCAATGCATGCTTTGTGGTAAACAGTGTTCCTTGGCGATGTCTGGGTGTAGTTCTTAAATACATGCTTTGTAGTAAACAATGTTCCTTGGCGATGTCTGGATGTAGTACTTCAATGCATACTTTATGGTAAACAGTGTTCCTTGGTGATGTCTGGATGTAGTACTTAAATACATGCTTTGTAGTAAACAATGTTCCTTGGCGATGTCTGGGTGTAGTACTTCAATGCATACTTTATGGTAAACAGTGTTCCTTGGTGATGTCTGGATGTAGTACTTCAATGCATACTTTGTGGTAAACAGTGTTCATTTGCAATGTCTGGGTGTAGTACTTCAATGCATGCTTTGTGGTAAACAGTGTTCCTTGGCGATGTCTGGGTGTAGTTCTTAAATACATGCTTTGTAGTAAACAATGTTCCTTGGCGATGTCTGGATGTAGTACTTCAATGCATACTTTATGGTAAACAGTGTTCCTTGGTGATGTCTGGATGTAGTACTTAAATACATGCTTTGTAGTAAACAATGTTCCTTGGCGATGTCTGGGTGTAGTACTTCAATGCATACTTTATGGTAAACAGTGTTCCTTGGTGATGTCTGGATGTAGTACTTCAATGCATACTTTGTGGTAAACAGTGTTCCTTTGCAATGTCTGGGTGTAGTACTTCAATGCATGCTTTGTGGTAAACAATGTTCCTTGGTGATGTCTGGATGTAGTACTTCAATGCATACTTTGTGGTAAACAGTGTTCCTTTGCAATGTCTGGGTGTAGTACCTCAATGCATGCTTTGTAATAAACGATGTTCCTTGGTGATGTCTGGGTGTAGTACTTCAATGCATGCTTTGTAGTAAACAGTGTTCCTTGGTGATGTCTGGATGTAGTACTTCAATGCATACTTTGTGGTAAACAGTGTTCCTTTGCAATGTCTGGGTGTAGTACCTCAATGCATGCTTTGTGGTAAACAATGTTCCTTGGTGATGTCTGGGTGTAGTACCTCAATGCATGCTTTGTAATAAACGATGTTCCTTGGTGATGTCTGGGTGTAGTACTTCAATGCATGCTTTGTAGTAAACAGTGTTCCTTGGTGATGTCTGGGTGTAGTATTTAAATACATGCTTTGTAGTAAACAGTGTTCCTTGGCGATGTCTGGATGTAGTACTTCAATGCATACTTTGTGGTAAACAGTGTTCCTTTGCGATGTCTGGGTGTAGTACCTCAATGCATGCTTTGTGGTAAACAATGTTCCTTGGCGATGTCTGGATGTAGTACTTAAATACATGCTTTGTAGTAAACAGTGTTCCTTTGCGATGTCTGGATGTAGTACTTCAATGCATACTTTGTCATAAACAATGTTCCTTGGTGATGTCTGGATGTAGTACTTAAATACATGCTTTGTAGTAAACAGTGTTCCTTGGTGATGTCTGGATGTAGTACTTCAATTCATGCTTTGTGGTAAACAATGTTCCTAGGTGATGTCTGGGTGTAGTACTTCAATGCATACTTTGTCATAAACAGTGTTCCTTGGTGATGTCTGGATGTAGTACTTAAATACATGCTTTGTAGTAAACAGTGTTCCTTGGTGATGTCTGGGTGTAGTACTTCAATGCATACTTTGTCGTAAACAGTGTTCCTTGGTGATGTCTGGATGTAGTACTTAAATACATGCTTTGTAGTAAACAGTGTTCCTTGGTGATGTCTGGGTGTAGTACTTAAATACATGCTTTGTAGTAAACAGTGTTCCTTGGTGATGTCTGGATGTAGTACTTCAATGCATACTTTGTCATAAACAATGTTCCTTGGTGATGTCTGGATGTAGTACTTAAATACATGCTTTGTAGTAAACAGTGTTCCTTGGTGATGTCTGGGTGTAGTACTTCAATGCATACTTTGTCGTAAACAGTGTTCCTTGGTGATGTCTGGATGTAGTACTTAAATACATGCTTTGTAGTAAACAGTGTTCCTTGGTGATGTCTGGGTGTAGTACTTAAATACATGCTTTGTAGTAAACAGTGTTCCTTGGTGATGTCTGGGTGTAGTACCTCAATGCATGCTTTGTGGTAAACAATGTTCCTTGGTGATGTCTGGGTGTAGTACTTCAATGCATGCTTTGTAGTAAACAATGTTCCTTGGTGATGTCTGGGTGTAGTTCTTAAATACATGCTTTGTCGTAAACAGTGTTCCTTGGTGATGTCTGGGTGTAGTACTTCAATGCATACTTTGTCGTAAACAGTGTTCCTTGGTGATGTCTGGGTGTAGTACTTCAATGCATACTTTGTCATAAACAGTGTTCCTTGGCGATGTCTGGATGTAGTACTTCAATGCATACTTTGTGGTAAACAGTGTTCCTTGGTGATGTCTGGGTGTAGTACTTCAATTCATGCTTTGTGGTAAACAATGTTCCTTGGTGATGTCTGGATGTAGTTCTTCAGTGCATACTTTGTAGTAAACAATGTTCCTTGGCGTTGCCTGGGTGTATTACTCAAGCGGCAGATTGCATGGTTCCTGTGTTTCTGGTTCCAAAGGCAGCTGCAGTCGGAGACTACACACATCAGTTATTGATGGTTGTCGCAGGGCAAAGAAAGTCTCCACAGTAAACAACGGCAATTAAAACCGTGGTAGTCAAAGCCTCTGGTATTAATCACCATCTCACTGGCGCAATCTACCATATAAGCTCAATAAAACAAATTGTGAACGCTATCAGAAAGTGCTGCCTCCAAGTGGCAAGTGAGATACAGATGGCGACCAACATTCTTCACTCATTTCTTCACTTTCCCATAACCCGTAAGGATCGTTGGGGCACCATTGATGACTTTCTAACCAGCTCTCTCCACGTTTCCCTGTTCTCGACAGCCCTCTGGGAGTCAGCGAACTCCATTCCTGTCCACTCTTTGATGTTGTCTTCCCACCTCTTCTTCTGTCTACCTCTTCGTCTCCCCCCTCTTACGGTACCTTGCAAGATAGTCTTTGCAAGGCCAGATGATCGTGATACATGACCGTACCACTTCAATTTACGCTTCTTAACTGTTGTAAGAAGGTCATCATATGGTCCGATGGCTTCTTTGATCTTGTTGCGGACAGCTTCGTTAGTAACATGGTCTTTGTATGATATGCGCAAGATCTTCCGAAAGCATCTCATTTCCATGGCTTGTATCCTCTTCTGTAGATCTGCTGAGAGGGTCCATGTTTCACAAGCGTACAGAAAGATGGACATGACAAGGGAGCGCATCAGCCTTATCTTCGAACTGACCGTGATGTTTCTGTCGTTCCATAAGGGTTTCAACCTTGTTAGTGCTGCTGTTGTCTGTGCAATCCTGGCAAGTATCTCCGGTTTGGAACCCTCATCTGTGATAATTGATCCCAAGTACCTGAAGCTTGTTACTGTCTGAAGTCTCTATCCATTAACTTTGACCTCTGTGCTGATGCCTTGTGTGTTGTTCGTCATCAGTTTGGTCTTTTCGGCACTGATCTCCATGCCGTATGATGTAGATGTTTTTTCAAGGCGCTCCACTAAATTGACTAGTTCTTGTTCATCTCCTGCTAAGCCGTCGATGTCGTCAGCAAAACGAAGGTTGGTGATTGTCCTGCCTCCAATGCTGACAGTGCCTTGATGGTTTTCTAAAGCATCAGTCATGATCCTTTCCAGAAAAATGTTGAAGAGCGTTGGTGATAGTAGGCATCCTTGTCGAACTCCGACTGTTGTTCGAAACCAGTCTCCTATGCTGCTGTTGAAGGTTACTGCACTGGTGGCATTGTCATATAGGTGTTCAATGGTTCGGACAAGCTTGGAGCCAATGTTGTACTTCCTCATGGTTGCCCATAGGGCCGCATGCCATACCTTATCAAAGGCCTTCTTGAAATCTATAAAGACATGATACAGGCTTTGCTGATGTTGAAGGTGTTTCTCGCAAAGGATTCTAAGGTTGAAGATCTGTTCACTGGTGCTCCGTCCTGCTCGAAAACCCGCTTGTTCTTCAGCGATAATCTCTTCTGCCTGGGGTTTGAGTCTGTTGAGTAGTATCTTCAACATGACTTTGCTCGGGTGGCTGATGAGGCTGATTGTTCTGTAATTTTGGCACATCTGTAGGTTGCCTTTCTTGGGAAGTGTTATGATCAGTGACTGAGTCCATGGGGTGGGCCATTCTCCTGTCTGCCAGATCTTGTTGCAGATTGTTGTAAGTGTGGTAATCAAGGCTTCTCCCCCAGCTTGAACCAGTTCTGCTGGTATGTTATCAATTCCAGCTGACTTTCCTTTTTCCTTTGACCAACATTATAATTGACTATTCTACTTTATCGAGTACAGTGACTTCACATGCAACCCTCCAGCTTTGTCCAGTCAGCAGGCAAAGCTTCTTCCCGATTGGCCCACACATGCGGCCATGCATGGAGGACAACAGACAGACAGACAATCTTCTTTATAGATGAAATATGCTGTATTTTCATTTCATGCAATGTAAGTAGCACCTACCTAGGTTACATAAGATCATATTACACACAACAGGCGGGAACACTTAAACACACAAGAGGCAAACTTTGCTTAGTGAATATTTTCAATAGTACTCTACTTTCCCAAGTAAACAGTTCTCCGTTAACTTCTTTCTCCATCTTGACTAATGTGAATCTTACCGGACACAGAAGTGATATTCGAAGACTAGTTGTGGCTATTTCGTTATCTGGATCTTGTGCGAGTTTTTCTTTGACTGAAACAAAGAAAAATGTACACGCTGCCTTCAGTCCAACAAAATCAATTAAACTCACCAACAGAAAACATTATCATACCTGCAATGTTTAACTAGATAAAAACAATAACCATCTACTGCCGAATTCAGAGCAGACGATAAAATATTAATGTGGTTAATCTGACCTGCCTTTCCATGATCATTCCTGCTGATCCTACCACATTATCATTTCAGTGTGCAGTTTTCAAGTAGCTCAACAACACGGGATTGGGAACGTCCAACTTAAGAGCCAAAATAATCAAGGTGCTCTCGTGAATTAATAGGACAAACCAACTTTGGTATCAGAGTTAGTATTACTTTCCAAGTGTTTGCAGAAAACAACAGTTTTAACGTCAATGCCAGTATGTCCATGCTACAGCCTGAATGTTTAGACATGGGAGTACTTACTGAGGGCGCTAGTGTGGTCAGGATGTCTGAAGCCAGCCTGTTTAAGCCGCGTTAGTAGTGTGTCTGACGTCACTCGCCGCACGAGATACACAGCTATACAGTAGCTCTGCAACGTACACCAACGCAACTTCTTAGTATCTGATGTCACATGGAGGATAAGTGAATTTTAAAAGGTGAGCTTTAGTTGACAATGAGGTGCTATTATATTGACTTAATGCTACAGAGTTGGTGCAACAATTGAGAAAGCTGTAGTTCTGACGTTTGTCTTAACACTGGGAATGATACATATCCACACACAACTGTACAATGTAACACTATCAGAGATCCCAAGTCAGTTTACTTCATATCAAGATCGTATTTTACCATCCCACAATATGCTTTATGAACATTATTTTATGTTAACAGTTTACCCAGCTTGCTAAAAATTTATTGATGCTTGAAATTAACATAAAATCACGTAATACTAATTGTAATAATTATTACAGCTACAGGGTTAATCAGAACAGCTGGCCAAAGAATAACAACAAACACAGGAAAAAGTCCATCATTCCATCGCGATTATTCTGACATTTACGAGATAAATTTATTCACAAAATACTCACCCTTCCAAATTCGGTGGCCCAGGAAACACTGACGTGGTTGGGATTGGTTGGCGAGATGCGACAGAGAGAGGTAATGTTGACGGGACGACTTGGTCGCTTCGGCTCCACACCAGGCTTGTTGGTTGGAATAGGGTTCTACACGTTCACAAGTAGAAACACAGATGTGTCAGCCTCAGGCAGGTCTATAGGGGCCATCTTGGGTGACAGCTATAGCTATGTCAGGGTATGTGGTTGAAACATATCCAGATAGTATCCAGTGTATTAAGTAGCATATAATAGTAGCTAACATTACTAAACAATTTGACATTTATATAATATAGTAGATAATAATAATACTCCCATACTATACATGTGGTATAACTGTCATGTTTTTACCATATGTTTACTATGCTAACTGATAACAAATCATTCCATGGGTGTGACAGCCAGACATATATCTTATTGCAGGATCATGTCAGAGAGGCGTCATTAAACAGTTCTAAATTACATTACTCAGTGGAGCACCTATATACTGTACAATGCGAATTTTGAGAAGAGTGTTAGGTGGGCTGAAACGATAAACTTTTGCATGTCACATACAACTGTATAAGGTTACGGCTGGGCCACCATTCTGCACACCTACAAACCACGATGTAAAATACACATATCACAGGAGCATGTCTAACACCGCCCTGTGTACGAGGATCAATGTGAACAAACATGGCACACAGCCCTCTGTTCTACGCCATCGACACTTACAGGCAGTGATGCCATCTTGTTGTTGATACGGACACAGATACTTGGTGGAAAGTTGTCTTCCTGGAGACAACTTGTCTCCAGCAGACAAAACCTGCAAACACAGAACAATACTCAGAACAAAGGCTCTTTGAACTTTAGCTTCAGCTACATTTGTATTGTGGGTAAAAATAGTGAACAAAGATTTATTTCCTGTATAAAAATTTATCGTTAGTCTACTTTAATTTGTATTCTTTCTCTAAATTGTAGGCCAGTTTGAAGTAAAATGCAACAATGGACAAAACCTTGCTACATCATAATTCTGACTGACAACCCTCCACTGCCATTGTATGAGCATAATCTGTTTGCTATATTACAATGAAATTATGTGCAAGAGCTACTAGAATGGAAATTGTCCATTCCTGATAATCCATAATACAGTAGTTATTATTATTAAGTCCCGTACTAAGAGTAAATAATATATATATATAAAATTAAATATATATAATATTAAATTGAAATACAGTGAAACGTAATACGACACCACAACATTTGTGACCCGCTCCACCAAAATCAGGAATAAGTTAGAAACGCTGAGCCTGGCTATTCCACTTCGATGTTTGCGAAGGGGTGAATTTGGCTGCGATGGCAGATTTTCAGGTGTTGATGTTTTTAATTAGCCTAACTATCCTAGATTGCTGTCCTATTCCAACGCATGTCATAAAACAATTGATAACTTTGAAAAAATACGATGTTTCTAAGAGCTATGAATATCTTGATGAACAAACACAAAGGAAACTTCGCTCAATTCAGATGTATCGTATCCACTATACATCGTATCCACCCCCACTATACTGGTATCGTTGGAAAGCTGATCTATTATGGGATGCATTTACTAGGGCAAAATCAGTCACATGTTACTATATAACCGTTCAGATAGGTTTGAAACAAACCACATTATTTGTTGAATAATAATGAGGGCGTAATCACGTGAAATGAATCACAATGGCTGATTGGCTCAGATAGAAACGGGCATGCTCTGAACATTGGAATGCGACCTTTACCCCCATGCGAAGCCATCTTTGTTTTGGTTTGAGTTTGATGCACTGAGACTGTTATTATATCAAATCCAAGTTTATTAATAAATTATTTAATTGCCATTGATTGGGGAACTTAGTCGAGTCAGATGGATCAAATAGTGATAGTGAAATGAACATAATTTCTGAGGAAGACCACGATCGAGTGACAGTTGACACTGACAGCTTCGAGCGAGTGCACAGACAGCTTAGCGGCAACGTCGCTGAGAATGCCATATCTTGCAAACTTTCACAGCTATCAAAATGGAATTCCACCAATATATCCGTGTTGATGTGTACTATAGCAGTGTATGAATATATTTTAGTAAACTTCAACGCTGTTTTTCTCAGATTCGTTTTTCCGTCAAATGACCTGGGGAACCTTCTCTTTATCAAACGATAACTCAGCAACTAACAGAGCTTGGTAGTTGCCTTTGGCACCGTTGGAAAGTCCATACAATTGTCTTTCACATGGTACCTTTATCTCAAAATGTAATTTTCCGACTTATTCCTGATTTTGGTGGAGCGGGTCACATTTTAACAAACAGAATGTACTCTAGTACTAGTAGTTCCATGCATGGCTTCAAAGATTACGTGTCTCTCACCTCAGCTGTACCTGTACTGTATATTCTACCCTGCCCCCAGGAAACATATCCCTGCAAACCACAATGTAACCACAATGTTACAAACACTCAATACAAGATTTTTTATTCATAGTCATTATATATTGTTAAAACACCTCTTAAGTTTGTAATAGTAAAATTAGTTTTTCATTGTAAAATTATTTCATTTATAAGTCATGAGTACACTGCAAAATCAGCAACACTCATGATGTGTAATAGACAGGTGTCATTCATGTAATAGACAGGTGTCATTCATGTGGTCTAATGGTTCATCTTATTCAGATTTGTCATGACAAACCACTGAATTTCTGCCCACAAGTTCAATTTGCTGCTATACATGTTATGAAATAATATTATATAATATAAATAAAAAAAACCTTATCCAGCTTGATAAGTTATTTCTTAAGTTGAAATCCAGGCATTATTTCAATATATCTATTAATGTCATACTCATCAAACTTATATGACTTTTAGTGCAAATAAGCTTACCTTAAAAAGTAATGCAATCATATGCAATCGGTAAAAAATTATGATAACAATCATGATTACTTACCAGGCAACAATGGCAGAATACATATTTTAGAAATAAAAAAAATAGACAATGGGAATGGGTAAATCAAAATCACATATTATAGAAATGCATACACATATAAAAAAGGCTACTCACAACTAGCATTTATTGAAAAATAATTTATTTTGTTCATTTTCACAAGGACATGACATGTGGAGGTCATAACGATGTTAAAAACTTGGCTTTCTCGACTGTTCTTTTTGGTCATCTGCCCATTAACTTCTACGATTACCTGCCTGTATATGCACTCATGTTGCCTACAAGGTACTCAATATCTGCAGGTGTGAACAATGTCAGCTTCAATTATCTCTATCTACACTGTGCAAGTCATCCAAATCACATCACTCATCACTCAAATCCATCTTGCATTTTTAATAATTAATAAATATTTCTATAGCATTGTCTTTGAAAGCACAAATAAAAGATGCGTTAAAACTAATAAAATTCATTTAATTAAAAACTAACTGTGTGTGTGTATGTGCACGAGCATGTGTGTGCATTTGCCAAAGTTAGAAGCCAATATAGCCACATAGAATTATTTTACCTAAAATTGTGTGAAGTTATTACAATGAACATTAAACATCAACTATGATTCCATTAGCAATGTAATCTATTATAATACTTGACAAAAAATCATGATTATGATTACATTTACAAACTACCCAGGGTCTGATTGAACCTGAAGTGTTATTATTTGAGACATACCAGCAATGCCCCCTAGTGGCCTACCTGGACATGGCGATGTCCTGTGCCTGCTGAGGCGTCAGGTGAAACACAAAGAATGTCTCCTGGAACCTTGAGTTGCTGTGAGGAACTGCAAAGTACAGGTACAAAGTCAGGGTTTGGAACATGTAACAAGTTACGGTGTTTGACATGTAACATATAACAAGCTAGGGGGTTAGACATGTAACAAGTTAGGGCATTTTACATGTAACAAGTTAGGGGGTTAGACATGTAACATGTTAGGGTGTTTGATATGTAACATACAAGTTAGAGGGCTAGACATGTAATGTATAACAAGTTTGTTTTGACATGTACTCTGTAACAAGTTAGGGGGTTTGACATGTAACATTTAACAAATTAGGGGTTTCACAGGTAAAGTATAACAAATACACGTTACAATCTGCTCCTGAATGAACAAGGGCAGACATCTGCTGTACCTTGTGGGTCCAGGGTGTGAAATTAGCAGAAATTTAAACTTTATTTGTTTGACCCATTGACCAAAATGTCTGATGACAAATCTACTTGTACACCAGGAAAAAAGGTATTTCCACTTGTCCAAAAAACCAATAATGATATATACAACTTGACTCTTTCTATCCTGACTATGACTTTTTACGTAGTTACCCATTCTATACCGACTACGACTTTTTGTGTAGTTATAGCGCAGGCACATAGGCCTATTGAATTACTTCAAGTACACGAACGCATATTCCTGTCACAAAATGTGTGTATATATACTGGCTCGGAACACTTCCCGTTTTTATACACTAGTCTGTTTAAATATTTGACAGTGATTTTGAGCATAGTAAATTACTAAATAAAGTTTTCATTTTCATTATTATTGCAAATAGCTCATGCCATTCACGCCTTGCATGATGGCAACAGTGTTAATGCGTTCTTAGATGATTCAGATGTTATTTTAGACAGTAATCAGTTCCCCACGTTTGTCACAGAAGGGCAGGGACTAGACTCACCTAGACTAGAGGGTTTGACCAGTTCCCCACGTTTATCATAGTAGGGCAGGGACTAGACTCACCTAGACTAGAGGGTTTGATCAGTTCCCCAAGTTTGTCTTAGAAGGGCAGCGACTATACTCACCTAGACTAGAGGGTTTGATCAGTTCCCCAAGTTTGTCATAGAAGGGCAGCGATTAGACTCACCTAGACTAGAGGGTTTGATCAGTTCCCCAAGTTTGTCATAGAAGGGCAGCGACTAGACTCACCTAGACTAGAGGGTTTGATCAGTTCCCCAAGTTTGTCATAGAAGGGCAGCGATTAGACTCACCTAGACTAGAGGGTTTGAGCAGCTCCCCACATTTGTCATAGAAGGGCAGGGACTAGACTCACCTAGACTAGAGGGTTTGATCAGTTCCACAAGTTTGTCTTAGAAGGGCAGGGACTAGACTCACGTAGACTAGAGGGTTTGAGCAGTTCCCAAAGTTTGTCATAGAAGGGCAGGGACTAGACTCACCTAGACTAGAGGGTTTGAGCAGTTCCCCAAGCTTGTCATAGAAGGGCAGCGACTTGAATCTGACATCTGGGTGCACAGGCAAGGTGGGGGGTACAATGTCAATGCCGTCTTTGGCATAGTTCATCGACTGCGGCGAGCCTGAAACAAAGACATCTCTGGCTAATCAGGACCAGATGTCGGGACCAGTAAACCAAGTCACAGGTAATAGTTGGAATTATCTTGCATATGCAACTTCTACTTGTCTTTAGTAAAGTTTTTTTGCATTGTCAAATATTTTTAGTTAATGCTTATTCAGAAAAATTACCACACGAGGTGATGAATATGATGTTTAAAATGAATGTAATTGTTATTACAATTCCAATTTCTTCCTATTGTAAGAAATGGGAATAATTAATTTTTTATCCGGACAAAAGAAAACCGGAAAATTGCCCCTAGGTGAAGAAACAGCAGATCCTGTAAATAAAGAATTTGTTATTCAGAACAGCTGTGAGTCTTTCACTAAACATAATATTATGTACTAGCTTTAATAGGAAACATTGCTTATATAGTCGTTTCATATAAAGTTGTGATTTATGCAAATGGCGGTAGTTGGGCAGGGCAATGAGAACTGGGTGTGTCACTAGAAATGTTCACACTATCAAAATGTGTAGCCACTGCAGATAAATTACTCATAACTTCCACGTACACAAACAATATGTTGTGACAACGGTAGAAAAACACTAGCAGTCGCCACACAACAATCTCAGGACACGTTCTAGCAGGTAATCAGTGTTTCAAGTGATACTTTGTGTAGGCACTAGTCGAGTTGCCCGGGACAAAAAGGCAACCATTGCTGGAGCTTATGATGACTCCTTGCGCTACCCAGTCAAGTTTTGGCAGGGCAATGCCAATGGCAAGGATGGATACAACATCATGCCTCAAAAATGATGTACCACTGGCGCTTTCACAAGTGTTTGCACCATACCAAGAAACTTACGTAGATGTTTGATGCGAATCACGTAACATGGAACAATTGTAGAGAACATGCAAATAACGTTGCAAACTATTATATATAACTACGAACTGCTGTTAGATTTAGAGTTCCCATCACAAGAACCTGTATTTGCACCAAAATATTACTCATCCTGTACAAGATTATAACGAGCAGTCGCACCTAGCCCCATATTGGTGGTTAACACCCCTAACAAATGATTGGTCTTTCAGCCAGTGGGTAATCACAAATGGCCACCAATCGCAATGTATCAACCAATGGATCCATCCCAGAACAGAAAATACCATTACTATTTGTTTAACTTGCCTTGTGTGATAGTCATCGTACTGGTGACAAAATAACTGGTCAACAGTTCTGCCTCCACGATGAATGAAATTATGCTGGCGGGAAATCTGCTGTGATTTGAAACGTGATCACTACTATAGAAATACCCTGTAGATGTTTCCACGAATCCAACAGGTATTTCCACATAGATAAGTAAAATATTCATTTTAGGGTGATCCATGGGCGTTCAATATTTCCTGCAATGTCGTGACAAAATTAGCGGGGTCCAAATTAGATGGGACAAACGCCATTCTTGCATGACAAAGGATGTGATATTCAAGGACAGCAACGAATATGATGCAATGTTTGTTTTTTATACAAAAGTCATTCTATTACATGACTGTGCTCAGCTAAAAACAAAACGAAATTATCAGAACAATGGACATTTAAAAAAACTAAACAACTGTATATCAATTTCGTGGCTGTGTCATGGGTTTAACAGAAAACACCTAAAGATATATTGCTACCTGCGCATGGTGGGTGAGTTAGCATCATTGTAGCATAGTGACTACATGTATCATTTATGATACGATCAATTACTGTGCGCCCTAACACACCTTGGAAATTGGCACACAAAATAACTATTTCTTGCTAAGGAAAAGCTTAGGCAAGCCGAGTGGAAATGGAGGTTAACAAAACTGCAGGTCCATCACGAAATCTACACGGCACTCCGCGAGTCATACAAGCAACGAATACAATCTGCCAACGCCAAGTTCTACTCAACGAAACTTGACGAGTGCACACGAGACAACAAAACACTTTTCAGGATTATGAATGGCTTGAAGGGAAAAGCTGCTTCGAAACTGCCCAATCCTGCAGTTGGTACAGCTCAACTAGCAGAAGATTTTCTTGAGTTCTTCACAACCAAAGTGTTTGACACTCGCAGCCAATTAGCGAGTAAACGTCTGCAAACTGTCAACATTGTGGACAGACCCTGTGAACAAACTGTCAACACCGTGGACAGGCCCTGTGAACAAACTGTCAACACTGTTGACGGGCCCTGTGAACAAACTGTCAACACTGTGGACAAACCCTGTGAACAAACTGTCAACACTGTGTACGGACCCTGTGAACAAACTGTCAACACTGGACTGGCCCTGTGAACAAACTGTCAACACTGGACTGGCCCTGTGAACAAACTGTCAACACTGGACTGGCCCTGGGAACAAACTGTCAACACTGGACTGGCCCTGTGAACAAACTGTCAACACTGGACTGGCCCTGTGAACAAACTGTCAACACTGGACTGGCCCTGTGAACAAACTGTCAACACTGGACTGGCCCTGTGAACAAACTGTCAACACTGGACTGGCCCTGTGAACAAACTGTCAACACTGGACTGGCTCTGTGAACAAACTGTCAACACGGGACTGGCCCTGTGAACAAACTGTCAACACGGGACTGGCCTTGTGAACAAACTGTCAACACAGGACTGGCCCTGGGAACAAACTGTCAACACTGGACTGGCCCTGTGAACAAACTGTCAACACGGGACTGGCCCTGTGAACAGGCCTGCACAGTCAGTGCTTCTTCTGTAATAACTTTAGATGCTGTGCACTGTTTATTGAGGAAGAGGCCAACAAAATCAAGTGTACTTTATCCACTTTCTACTTCACTTATTAAAGCCAACACTGACCTTCTGGCGTCGCCATTAGCTACGACCATTAACATGTCGCTCGAGTCTGGAATACCATCTATAGGCAGAGGACACACAGTTGTATGCTGACTTCACCGGAATGCAGGATGGAGAAGCTTTGGATGTAGTCGATTGCATCGAGCAATGCATCAAAGTGAGGCAGTGGATGACTCACCACAATCTCCTGCTAAACAACACTAAGACCGAGGCTATTGTCATCGCAGCACCAAACTGGAAACACTACACATCCCGTGTGTCAATGCATGCGGATGCAACGTTGCACCCTTCATTGACAATCTGTAACATCGGGATTACCATCGACTGTGGCTTAACAATGTCGACACACGTGTCTTGCACATGTCAGTCAGCTTACTTTCAACTATACATCTCAAAGATCAGACACAAGCAAGCCCCAGTGACATCTTATGACCGATAGACTAGTCCACGCCCCAGTGACATCTTATGACCGATAGACTAGTCCACGCCCCAGTAACATCTTATGACCGATAGACTAGTCCACAGCCCAGTGACATCTTATGACCGATAGACTAGTCCACGCCCCAGTGACATCTTATGACCGATAGACTAATCCATGCCCCAGTGACATCTTATGACCAACAGACTAGTCCACGCCCCAGTGACATCTTATGACCAAGAGACTAGTCCACGCCCCAGTGACATCTTATGACCAAGAGACTAGTCCACGCCCCAGTGACATCTTATTACCAAGAGACTAGTCCACGCCCCAGTGACATCTTATGACCGATAGACTAGTCCACGCCCCAGTGACATCTTATGACCATGAGACTAGTCCACGCCCCAGTGACATCTTATGACCAAGAGACTAGTCCACGCCCCAGTGACATCTTATGACCAAGAGACTAGTCCACGCCCCAGTGACATCTTATGACCAAGAGACTAGTCCACGCCCCAGTGACATCTTATGACCAAGAGACTAGTCCACGCCCCAGTGACATCTTATGACCAAGAGACTAGTCCACGCCCCAGTGACATCTTATGACCAAGAGACTAGTCCACGCCCCAGTGACATCTTATGACCAAGAGACTAGTCCACGCCCCAGTGACATCTTATGACCAAGAGACTAGTCCACGCCCCAGTGACATCTTATGACCAAGAGACTAGTCCACGCCCCAGTGACATCTTATGACCAAGAGACTAGTCCACGCCCCAGTGACATCTTATAACCAAGAGACTAGTCCACGCCCTAGTGACATCGCGATGGACTACAGCAATGCAGTGTTGTATGGCACTACCGAGACTCTTATGACCAAGCTACAGATGGTGGAGAATTCAGCAGCCAGGTTAATCGTTAGACAGCATAAGCACCCACATATAACACAGATGCTGACTGAGTTACATTGGCTTCTCATTCACTGGAGAGTCCAGTACAAACTACTGGTCCTTGTTTTCTCCGCTTTGTATGGCCCCGCACCACGTTACATGTCTGACTTACTGACCCAGTATGCACCTTCGATCTGAATCTGCTGGTAGTGCCCCGCTATAAACTGGAGGGCTACGGCAGACATGTTTCTCAGTGTCTGGACCAACATTATGGAAAGCTTTGCCGGATTACATAAGACAAAGCAGATACGCCATGTAAATTTAAGAATATATTGAAAACCTTCTTATTTAGGCATACATATTTCCACTGAGGAATAAATGTGAAGGACACTTCTTACGAACATGTATTTTATGTATTTATTTACTATAATTATTTATTTATTATATTAATTAATTTTAATAGAATACTCTGTTTTTAATATATACAGTCACGCCTCGTTATAGTGCACCCGGTTATTATGCAGATTCGGATATAAGGCAGTGTGTCGTGGATCCAGATTTTCTGCCGCCGGGGGGAAATGCCAAATGGGCCTGCTTAAACCTACTTAGAATTGATTTGATCATTCTCAAGAAACATTAGGTGAACAATGTCAATGAACAAGTGTCAACGTGTTGTTTGTTTTGTGCTGTCGCTGACATCAATCGCTGTCGCAGGCTTCGATTAGGCGTTTTGTAAATTGCAATTGAGATTCACATATATGCCTTGCATAAGTCTTAAACACTCTTAAATGCAATTTAGTATACAAAACCAATATAACACTGGGGTGAAATAGCATGCTTAACCCAAGGTGCTACTGGTGAGCAAAAATACAAATTCGTCATCCGCACATGAATCGATGTTCAGTTGTGCGTCAGGAATTTATGCTTTGTTCAAGATCGGTTGAAAGACCAAGTGAAGAATCATTGGTTCTACCTACTGTCGTTTTCTATGTTTAATCAGCTTACATATTGCATGTGTCAAATCATACATTTTCGGCTGTTCAGACCCAGGTTATTATTTTCGATTCGTAGGTCTATTGGTCCAGTACATCATCATCATAGCAGATCTATTCCATAACGGTATACGTACATGTATTTTATTCATTTTAAGATTCAACAGGATGTGACATTTAAAAATAATACACGTTGATGCTAGTTGACACGTTTAATAAGCTATATAAACTGCGTATTGGCACATAAGACATTGCTGCAAGCACACAGTGCCTTTGACAGCGTTCCTGGACTTGGTGCAGCAGGTGGCGATCGCTGTTGTTTAGTAGCTCCCGGTGGCAGATATGGGAACACCTAATATGCCTCGCATACAGCACGGTCCCAAATCGTGGACCCCGACCACCGCGTTACAACGAGGCTCGACTGTATTATAATTTTAACAATACAATATTATAGTTATAATTTTATGATTACATGTATGTACGCACCTATGAACAGGCTTGTCCCAGATATATGGAGCGTTCTAAATTTTAGTAAAAATAATTAGTACTAATATGTAGCTAGTTGGAAGGTTTCATTAAATGCCTCAATTCTTTGAGGCATTTAATGAAACACAAATTTCAAAGCACATCAAAATTAAAAGTGTACCTTTTTGCTGCAGTATATTTACAGTCAGAATTTGAATAAACCAGAAATTCAAAAAGTAGCATAAACCATTGATCTGGCCAATCTATGTCATCGCTCTTTTTAGTTAGAGCAGCGACTGTTTCATGGGACAAACTGCGACACTACACTCAGTTTATTGGTATTAATAAAATCTTGATTGGTTAAAAATAATATCCATATACAACATGTTACTATCGTGATCTTTCATATCTTGATTTTTTTTAATTATTTTTGCTGAAATAAAATAAGCCAGTTTCACAACATGTAAAGATCACTTTATGGTGATTACTTTCAGACCAATCAATCATAGAATGAAAGTTGTTGTACACACCCTTTAAAACTTCCCTATGGAACAGGTCTACACCGTTTTATTGAATTGAATGAAATCCATTTGCCAGACACATTGCTAGTGATAAACCGTAGTGTTGTTCTGATAATTTTTTTCCATGATTGGTTGATTCATGCTTCTGATTAATTAACCAATCAATCATTTTTAATTATATAAAAAAATCATGCTGATTTTCATTCCAGTTCCTGAATTATCTGGACTCAGCAGGAATCTTGTGTGACAAACAGTGGCACCACATCACAGAGCCAGGATAATTAAGTTAATTAGCTGTGGCATCAAAAAGTTTGGCACTGTCGAAAAACTATTCTTCAATGACCATTCCTAAAATGCGACCTCTGATAAGTAGCCGCACTTTATGTCAAAATCATGTCACCCACAAACCGATCATCTTCTGCTTCGTTAATTGGCAGAGTCCATCAGTCAGAATTTTTACGCCTATTGCTTTCTAGTTTAAAGAATGAGATCATCAGCTCTGTGAGTCCACAACAGGTTTTTTCAATTTGTGTGAGGTCCTTTACTTCCCCTGGCATAGACACCAGGTAGAAGGGACCAAAGGCTTTTACTCTCTCTTCCGAAAGGCACAGGCAAAGTGGGGTGAACGAACTTGTCCAAGCTTCGAAACGACAGTAGATAGTTTTGAACCCCGGTCCCTTCGACTGAAAAGTCAGATGCTCTACCATAAATGGTTTTGAACCCCGGTCCCCTCGACCGAAACTTCGACGCTCTACCACTCAACTACCACGCCTAGATCAGTATGGCCAAACAGATGATTGATTATGAAAATCAAACTGGTTACCAACACTAATAAACTAAGTGGCTATTGTGTACTTTCACCAACATCCTTAAATTATTTCAATGACAGCTCCCACACATATATTATTACCTATATGAGAGTCAATGCCATGACTAATCATTAGTGTTACTGCTAATGCTATGTTTGACATGATCACGGACTGCCATGGTAACTCTTGGAAGAAAGATCAGAGTTGATGAAAAGTGAGAAAGAACTTCTTTGGCAAGAAAATGGTAGATCTGTGGAACTCACCGATTGAGACAGTTGTCTCAGCCCCATCAATAAATTAACTAAAAACTGATTATGTCAACACTGGGGAAGCAACCAAGTTGGCTGGCTCATATTGCACATGCAGTAATAGGGTGGTACAAAAGCATATACCTGAAGATCAACAAGAATATATGTATACATTAGTAAGCCTTAACTCTCTCATTTCAGACCACCAAACTACATGTGTTTTATTCAGCTAGCAAACCTACCATGTGACTGCAAGGATGTCCAATCAAATCCATACGCCAGATACATCATCAGTGTCAAACTATATTCTTATTCAACAAATGTACTTCAACAGGTGTACAGGTGTGACAGTCAACAGAAAGTGAAATCCATCTGATTAAAGAAACAGCTTGCCTCTTCCCCTGCCATTCAAATACTGGCAGTGGTCATGTGACTGTGCTGACAGTGACTGTGCACTCATGTGTTACTGTGTGCACTCAAGCATGTCATAATGTTGATGGCCATTGTACATGTGCTGAAGTCACCGCCCACTTATACCCACAACTGGATGGTGTGCAAAAGCTGAATGTAGCTGTCAGGTTTCTAGGATTCCGGAACAGTTGGGTGACATTTAAACAGATTTAGTGAGTGTCAGTTCTGCAGGGACCCGGGCAGAGGAATTTCCTTGCTTGAACATGCGATATTGGAAATTTTGAGGTGTAACTGACACTGGTAATTGGTATTTGTAACTGGCATTTGTAATTGGTATTTGTAATTGGTATTTGTTACTGGTATTTGTAATTGGTATTTGTTACCGGTATTTGTAATTGGTATGTATTTGACCCCAAGTCTGTATACAAAACCAACAACTACTGCACCAGTCATAATGGCACCCATTGCCAAAGTTCAATGGTCTTTTTCTTTGAAAATATCGACAAATTCACAGATTTTAGCTGCCCAAATAATGCCATACACTCAGCAGCCAATTCAGGACATTTTGCATCTAGGCTGGACAATTCTTGTTCTTTTGAGCACTGAATTTATTTTATGAATGCAAAGTTTCTTTTCTTTATGAAAGCAATTCATAAAAAAATTGTTTTTATTAGAGTTCACTTGTTTTTGGATTACTCCAATAAATAATTCCACATGATGGTTAACTAGCATGCACAATTTCAAAGCTGTGTTGAAATTACATGATCATAAAACATGCAAAAAAATATTTTATTCTTAGGCAAAACAGCCATCAAAAAAACCTACACTAGCTCAAATTTCAAACATATTTATTTGAATAGATGGGCAAATAGTGGTAGTTAAAAACAGTTTGATTTAGTGGTCTGCACGCAATTGGTGCACTGTTTCATTTACACCTTTTGTCCAGTTTTCTTTACTGCAGGGAGAATGACATAAATTGTAACATTTTATCAAGTAAACAGTTTTAATGCATCGTATCAACAGTAATTCACCACCCACTTACCAGTCCTACACACAAAAAAGATGAAAGGAAGACATACCTGATGTGCCATTGAAGACTGCCGAGACGGCTGCAGCTACTGCCGCAGATGCTGATGGTCCTGATACAACAGCCAACTTGGTCGGAAACCGTCGTCTATAAACATACGTAAAAAACCAGCTAAGAACAATCAATCTGCATTAGAAGTCTTAACTGTAGCTGGGGCGGTTAACGTGTCAGTTGTTTTTTTTGTTTTTTTTTCATAACATGCTAGGAAATATTGAACTGAACGTTGACACCACAAATAATCACCTGGCAATAACGTCGTATTTCACCAATCCATCCTTTAAAAAACAGTCCTTTTGGAATTACCCCTGACTTCTTAGAAACGCTGACAATGTTTCCATAGTAACGACTGCATATGTGTCATTCGTCCTGAACGTGAAATATATCGTCTGGTTAATGTGATTCCAGTACACATCAGTACTATAACTACTTGCTGGAACTTGTCCTGGGACCGTGTGTTCCATTGTTGTCACAACTTATTGTTTGTGTACGTGGTACTACGTGCATGTTATGAGTAATTTAGCTGCACTGGCTACAAATTTTCAAAGTGTGAACATTTCTAGTGACACACCTAGTTCTCGCTGCCCTGCCCAACTACCGCCATTCACATAAATCACAACTTTACATCTAAGCAGTGTCTTCAATTAAAGTTAGTATGAATTGAATCAACAACATAATACAGGTGCATGGTATGGTATGGTGTGCTGCTGCTGCTGCTGCTGCTGCTGCTGCTGCTGAAGGGACATAGCTGAAGTCATACGATTTATAAGGCGCACATTTTTTGTGAACGACTCACAGCTGTTCTAAATAATAACTTCCTTATTTACAGGATCTGTTGTTTCTTCACCTAGGGACATTTTTTTCTGTTTTCTTTCGCCTGGGAAGAAATATATTAGTCCCATTTCTTACAGTAGGAAAAAAATAGGAATTTTAATCAAAATTACATTTATGACTTTTACTCATGTATTAAGGTAGCTGTGGGGGCTATTGCATCAGTTGATTTTTTATTTTTTCCTCATAACAAGCTAGGAAATATTGAAATGAACGTCTACACCACAAATAATCACCCAGCACAAACATCGTATTTCGACAATTCATCCCTAAAAAAAACCAGTCATTTTGGAAATCCCCTGACTTCTTAGAAACGCTGACAATTTTTCCATTGTAACACCGATAGTGCACCGATCTTCGAACCAGCTTTATTTATTCGCTGTGAATGTGGAACATATCGCCTGGTTACTGTGATTGCAGTACACATCAATATTATATCTACCTAACTAAATCATGTCCTTAAACCAGAAAATATCAGCACTAATGTAGTTTATTGTGCCTTTGAACCTATAACGTAGATGTGACCTGGTGTCCCTGCGGATAATGGACCAATCAAAATAATCGTAAACATGCCCTGCCACGTGTCTGTTAGATGGCTGGCATAACCTGATATCGTAGATAACAACACATTATAAATACAGATTCAAGGGCCATTGTGGTGGCAAATTAAGGGAACATGTAAACATTAGCAATTGCCATTGTTTTCTCAACAATACATAAAACGCCAGTGAAAAACCTCACATTTCACGTATGATAGATATGCATATCTATTGGCATTTCTGTTATCACTAACAACCAGGAATTGAAAAACTACAACACTTACTAAGCTGCACTTTGGCGTATGGACGCATCTTAAATGTAGACAAAATTACACAAATTTTAATTATGATTGGTGAAGGGTTTGTGTCAAAAATACACTGCCACTTTAGGCTGTCATTCAACTTTTTGTGAACTTATTCATGGTGGCGTAGCACATGTAATTTGTTTATGTTAATCAAAATTTTCAGTAAAGTTATCAGTGACACTGTCATACTTTTATGTATGTCATTTATTTATTTGGGCATTTTCTCAAAACGATATAATTTTGCATTTTGTGGCAATTTTTCCACATTTACAATATTTTTTTAAAATCTCGTAGCATAACCAAATAAATGAGAAACTCAAGATTTTATTAATCTGGAATATTATATAGTATTTCAACTACAATCTGTGAAGAAATGGTTAATTTATCTTAAAAATGTCTACTGACACTACTCAAGTCAGGCATATAATAGCCACCCTAGCTACCTTAATGGACACTCATCCAAGAACAATGTTCTGTATTTGGATTTAACCCTTTACTAGGTAGATCGCCCATAGGCGCATTTTCCCTCTGATTCCCTCCGGACTAGTTCAACCTGCCTCCCCCTAAAAGGTGGTCATATGCTATTTTAAATTAGCAAATTATAAAGGCATTATTAAAATGCCACAGACCATTCATGTCACAGAGATCTTATTTTTATCGCAAAACGTAGATATTTAATTTGTCTTGAACTTTTGTGCTCACATATTCAAAAACAAGAATGCTATTAGCGGACTATGGGGAAGTTCTCACAAATTTTACAACATGATGATTAATTTGAGAGAAAATTCCAAAACAGTAAATCGCCAACTTTTGAAATATAGTGGCAACATTAGTTTTACTTAGAACATAACACTTACACATACACGCATCGTATGCTATTGGTCTACTTTGGAACACATACAGATAGTTCAGAGCCAAATTATCAACATTTTAAAAACAGGAAGCTACGAGGAAGAAGCAGCAGCTGTAAGGGAACATCTCAAAATAACCGCTACTGCTCTAAGTTGCCAATGCAACCTTAGTTTGGTCTCAGCAACAAAATATTTACC
Organism: Lamellibrachia columna; assembly: GCA_963662155.1. NCBI lineage: Eukaryota > Metazoa > Annelida > Polychaeta > Sabellida > Siboglinidae > Lamellibrachia > Lamellibrachia columna. The sequence goes on from OY759273.1 coordinate 3,918,961, forward strand.
AGTCATCACTGATGAGGTATTACTTTTAGTACAAAAACCCACATCATTATTTACATAAATTTATAAAATAAGACATTTTAATTTGGTAAACACTTTGTTTCTGTTGGCAGTGGGAGCATTTGTCTTACTACAAGTGTGGAATTGCAATGAAGCGATCTTGGCGATTGCAAAGCGACTCCTTTGTAGTCAACTCAAACAAATGAAATAAACCAAAACATTTTGCCACGTCATGACAGAAAGAAGGTAATGTCACTGCTACGACGGCCTAAGTAAAGGCAGTAAATCAATGTTTATACAAACTCTGCCAATTACATGTTCTGTGGGGTGTGTGAGAAGAGGACGTCGGTAATGTGCACTGCTACTTGGCATTTACACAGACATCATCACTGGTAGCAAGACATGAAGTAACACACATCTTATTTCACTTCTGTGCAATAACCTTGATGTAAATGTAGCAATCGCGATGTTCTGATGAAATTTTTTATGATCAGTCGACAACTTGTTTGAAAATCTAAACTTACACTACAGCACGTCGCTAAATTAAATCTAATTTGCACTTCTGGGTCTACGTTTCATTACATTTTAATTACTCCATTGTCTGCAAGTCATCCATAGCTAAATTTACAACACAGGTAATTACATTATAACCAGTAGATAAATACCTCCCAATAGTTTGTCCATTTCTTCAGGAGTGATCTAGTTTCAATTCTGTACAGAGGAAATACCAAACTTCTGGTAGTTGGCCAACACTGAATTACACTACCATAAATAGCTGCACTTCCTTGTCCGCAGGACAAACTATTGTTATGTACATGAGAAAAAAACCTAATACTACGTTTAAAATTATTTATGAAATGCTGCCTAAATTATTCATGTGCCATATCAAACACTGGCTATCAATGAGTTTTATGTTTTTCAACTACTGGTAATTCATTCTTAGGGTTAAGTCATACAATTACACTACACACCAATCGGTGCGTCATCAGGCCAACGCAAACGTGTACTAGCACATCCCTTGTTGTCAACATTGCTTGGAATAAAAAACCTCAGTGTGTGACAACTTACTTGTACAATTCCCTGATTTTGATCTGGATCGGCGTAGAGCAGCCTTTCTCAATGAGGTGTAGACTGCGCTGTAGGAGTTCTGTCTTCCGGCCACTCTTGTTGCGTCCGGCGAATCCGAGCAGAACTTGAAGTTCTGAGACTCGGAAGCCCATCACCATGTTCTGTAGATAGAGAAAACATTTCCATAACAAGTTGTCACATTCAGTTCTGAGACTCGGAAGCCCATCACCATGTTCTGTAGATAGAGAAAACATTTCCATAACAAGTTGTCACATTCAGTATCCTAACTGAATGTTCTCGGGACAGAGGGAATCTCTGTCTTTATACAACAGATTCTAACATTCCAACTCACAGTCGGAGGCCCATCACTGTGTTTTGTCCATACACAAAATTTTCCATTGCGATTTCTGACATTCAGGAACCTAATAACTATGAAACAAACACAAAGTGTCAAATAGAAATGAATAGAAAAGTAATCACTGAAAGTGTCAAGGACATTTAACAGTTTAATAAGAAAAATAAAATAAATCCATTGATTAAGATTTCATAACACATCAAAATATAATACATGACCATAGAGCATGTACAAACAGGGATGATGCAATGATTTAGTGAAGAGCACTCCTTCATATGGGCCTGATTAAACTTTGCATTTCTTTCAAGTTACAGTCAAGTATTTTAGCAAATCATGCACAACACCAGTAATCAGTAAAACATGATCCATTGTGATAAGCTCTTCCCTGCTCACATTTCGGGGTATTGCTTCAAACGACAAAAGAAACAAAATAAAAAAATTGTCAAACATCTCAGATGGGCGGGATACAAACAGACGAAAAACCGATGCACTCTGGGTAAGCCAACGGCTACCTTGTGGTGATTTTACTTTAGATGGTAATCTTGTTAAATATGCTTTCCATTAAAGTTGTCAATTAACAAAGTTGTCATCAAAAGTATATCATTTCAACATTAAACCGCAATGCATATGCGTCATTCCATCTCAGATCAACCAAGGCATGTTGCACTCATGTTTTTGAATTCAACAAAAATTTTACCAATTAATCCACAGGTCAATATAACCACATATGTCAAACCATAGGGCTGTAGCTCGAATATTTCTGACTTATAACCATTTCAAATTTGGGGGATCCTGTCGTTTTTGCTAATTTTCGGGAATCATGAAGACTTCTTGTTCTACTACCAATAACTCAAAAACTATTTGTGCTACAACTCTTTCGGGTCTAAAATAACTTGTTGGCTCAATTTCGCACATCCATCCAAATGGCAGATTGTGGGAGAACTAATATAAGATAAGGAACTATCATATGTATGTTACTATCTATATAATAATGGAGAATAAGCAGGCCAAATCTGAGAGTTCTAGCACAAATAGTTTTTGAGTCATTGGTATTTTATGTAGAACAAGAAATCTTTGATTTCTGAAAATTGGCAAAAACAACATGATCTGTCAAATTTGAAATGGTCATAACTCAGAAACTATTTGAGCTACAGCTCTATGGTTTGACATTTTTAGTTATGTTGACATGTGGATGTGGATTAATATGAAATTTTTTTGTTGAATTAAAAAATATGAGTGCAACAAGATCTTCTTATTTCGGTTGATTTGATACGGAATGCTCCATATGTAAATTAGGTATATGATTACACGAATTGCTGCAAGACATTACCCCCCCCAAAGACAACGCCCTAGTGAGACAATGGCCTGGGAGAACACTGTCCTATTTGACAGTGTCATGCACCGGAGGACACATTGTAATGTAACTGACCAGTACCCGTTCAACCAGTAAACCCAGGTGCAACACTACAAGCACAGGTGCAATTCATGCTATAAATAGAGTGATAAATGCTGTCATAAAGACCTATATGGCACAGATGTAACTATTCTTTTTTTTTTTACATAACTGAGGGTCGTTCCTTGTTAAATCAACCAATTTTCAGGACATTTCAAAAGTTGGTGTCTCAGAATTTGCTTAAATTTTAACAAATAAATAAGTAACTATACCTGACACTTCTGCAAAAGAACTTTAGCATTTACATGCAAATTGTGTCTGTAAAGTGACGTGAACAGTTCAATTCAATTCAGTTATTTATTTCCAAGTGAAAAAATACAAATAAAGAAACTACAAAGCAATATACAATAACATAAAACATTTACAAATGGGAATGGGGGAAAATTGAAGTACAATACTTATTAATCACTTTCCCCCAACACTATCACAATTTGTACAAGTATAATAACCATTGTTAGCAATATGGAAATAAATCTTTAGAAAACAAAGTTTAATTTCATTAATATTTTCCATTACATTTATACATAATTACATACACCCTTTCCGAATTATATGTTTGCACGGTAACCATGAATAAATAAGTGCTTAAGCATAAAAGACGCACCTATTTTTTTCTGTTTTCAGGTGCTTCTAACTTGAGAAGTTTACAAGCTACATATTTGCTGAATATGTAGACGTGTTGGTGCAGATTATCTATGCAAAATTGAAGAATGATAGGACAAAGGACAATGGGTATACTGAGAGCACAGAAATGGAAAAGAACATAAAAAAAAATTCCCAGAAGGATTTCAGCATGCTATATTTCATTATTGTGTTACAGTAGACTGTCCAAATTGCTACCATCTATTGTCAGGGCTACTGGCAGTAACCTAGTTCAGTAGGCTTCTACTTGCTGTACTTTCAGAACAATTCAGCCTTAAACTTTTAACTTAAACTACGATTTTCAGACCGTCAATGAGAATGCGGGACAGGTCATGTGACACTTGTTTAACTCTGTGTAGTCTTTTATTAGGTAAACAACATATTATTTCAGGATGGTGTCCTGCAGACCGGGGAAGAGTACATTTTCATGAGTACAAGTACGAGTACATTGGTGATGGATGAGTACGAGTACGGGTACATTCTCACGAGTACGAGTAAAAGTACGAACACTTTTTTAATGACATTTCCATTCCCAAACATAGTTACCTTTTACGAACCCCTCCATTTTACAAACATGACTCATAAAATCAGTTTTTGCTTGGAGTCCTTTCTTAACTGCAATTAACAATTCATAAACCACATGCTTTGATATAATAATACCCATTAAACCAATATCTTTGTAGTTAGTCTACCAGTGACTAAACATTACCACCCCCTAAACATGTACATCATTTGAAGGGGTAGAGGTAAGAAAATTTGTCCAAATTGCAACAAAGGGGATGTGTGGCAATTTGAATAAAGTTCGTTTGTCATTGTTTTGAATAAAGACCACGAGACCAATTTACCTGCTGATACATCAGTTCAATTTGTCTTCTTTTGGTGACAAAGGCAGTGTTGCAATTTGTAATCTGTTTATATTAGAAGTTTGCAATTTTTTGCAATGCTCTAAGTTAACAAAATGAAACTTTCCTGAATTATTTGAACGTTACATTTTTTTTTAAATATGTTATTTGTTATTTCTGATTAAGCACCTCCTGAGACAGTTACCCCCTTACCATCCCTACACCCCCCATGGGGGCATTCTCTCATGACCATGACTACGATACCAAAAAAAGCAACAGGCAGCATCTTTTCCCAGTCAGAAACACTTGTTGAGCAAACAATTGTAGGCTATCAGTTCAGGCCATAATCCCTGTTTGTTTAATTAAGCCACTAGGATGTCCACAAACCACCATTCATCAGTTAACCAATCAGTTAGCCACGAAATGCCTCTAATGCAGTCAGGAGACCATGCCACTGGGCACTGGCTGACAATGCTGAGTCTTCCTCTGTAGAAGTAAGGTGACTCAAGTCAGACTGCCTGCAGCCCTACATCAGTATAAGTATAATCTAGTGCCAGCAGTCTGACAAAAAGTATGAAGGGGATTTTGAACATGTTGTATTGGCATGTGCTAACCCTCTCTAGTAGTCTACAAATAAATTAATTATCACAGCATATAATTATTGAGAAAGTACTCAGATGTACTCGTAAAATCTGAGTACATTGAGTATAACTATGAGTACAAGTACAAGACCAATAAATTATGTGTGACCCACCGTAACAAAATGAGTCGGATGTCGGTAAACATGGAACTTCGCAAATGCCGTTTTTATCAAAAACTGGCTAATCCAACGATTTTGAAATTTTCCCTGAAAATGGTTCCTTAGTATTAACCCATTAGACCCCACAACGGCCGCGGCCGGCCTCTCTGTGCAGTCCTGGAACGGCCGCCGACGGCCGCATACAGGACCCACTATTCAAAGAAATCCTGGCGAATAACTACTGAACTAAACGCTACCAAATTTTGCCACACCCTAGCGGATACATTTTGCAACAACAACAGCTCGTTACATGCATGTGTTGCCCTTTCGGAAATCTTGATTTTCATCAGTTTTGTTCACGCTATCTCTAAAATTTTTATTTCTATATTTGTCATGATAAAATATGGTGTAACCTGAAAAATAACCGTCAGAATTTGATAATGTTTTCAGTGGTGCAAAGCTAACACATATAGCTACATTTTCTTCACTGGGTTGCATAGGGTTATAGCATGGGATCATTGTCAAATGTCAGTCGCAACTTTCAATGTTTTAACAAATGTACTATTTTGTCTTTGCAAACTGTGATCAAATGTCAACATTTTATTAATATATCCTATTTCTATGTATACATGCATGTGGAGAAATTACTACTCTTCAAAATAAACACAACTTGTAATTGTCAATATTGAATAGTTTTTCTACAGATTTTTGAACACAAGGAGGTAAAATCGCTCGAAATTTGCCAGAAATCCTGGGAATATGGTGGCATGTTTTAATAAAATCCTGGGGCCTAATGGGTTAATTTTAACGATTACCACAATTTCTACGGTATATTTAGTTATGTTTAATGTATTTTAGTGTTATCTTTGAAGAGCTGTTCGATGTGTTCTGCTTGACTTCCGTAAAACAGCCGAAAACGCCGATAATTAATCGCTTTTTTCGTCCGTAATTTTTTGATGGTCCCTCACAAATGTGGCCTCATTGCAAAGCTTTGCATCTCATCTTTCCATATATGGTCATCGAATTAACATATATTACGGATGTGTCGAATAGGAGGGCATGAGGGGTAGGCACTGTTTGTCCAGCTGTGTAAACAAACCCGGCTTGTTACTATCACGTGATCCAGGAAAATTATTTTATTGGCGCAACAACGAAGTCATTTAAATAATGTCCATGGACGAATGTGCACTATGCAGTTCCATCGTGTCACACACCTGACCCACATGTCGAGTAAAAAATGGCATTCGATGTAGCGGGTTTGTTGACATCCTGCCCGAAGTTATATATCGTGACCAGATCAACACTTTGTTAGAGAAGTGTTTACTAGAGGAAGACCAACAGGACAGTGAGCGAGACAGTATAGTCGTTTTGCGGGGCATGGGGCGAGGTCGTCAAGCCCGCAAGACGTGTCCGACTGTGCTCGAGACTGTCCCCGTTGCTGGGCCATCCGACCAGCGGGACAGTGAGCGAGGCACAACACTCGTTTTGTGGGGAAGGGGGCAGGGCGCGAGGTCGTCGAGCCCATTAGCTATCCCCGTCATCTGCACTCTTGCTGACGTCATGAAAGAGAGGACGTGGCCGCTGTCCCACAGATGATTAACTGTTTTGAGGTGTAGCTATTTATGTATGTGTTGTTGTTGTTGTTGTCTTGTATTAAATATGCCATTAATTGGCATTGACATTGTTAAGAACCTCTTGTGCATTTTTTAATATGAAAAGTATCAGATTGAACAAATATTATTATAATTATTTGAAAAACTTTTTTCAGTATACAATTTGGTACACAACTGGTAGAAAACATTTTCAAAAAAGTAGTTTATTTAATTCATTTGTGGGTAATTTCCGGAATATATATTTTTGCGACAAATATTGATGTAGCTTTTAGTTCCACTGATGTGTTCTACCAGTTGTGTAAAGAAGAATAAGCTGCATATAACACTAAACACCTTACTTTGTTAGCGTTATTACTTCCAGAAATATGAGGCGTTTTTGAGAAAACAGGATTATTTCTTGGAACATGCATGCTTTACGCACAAATAAAAGTGATTTAGAGGTATGTAATTGCAAATGAAATGAACGGTATGAAAGCAACGCTTTCAAAATAGGGTGGACACATTTTGAATAATAAAATAATATGTTTTTTTAAATCCACTTGCCGAGTCTCCCCTTAGGCTGAATAAATATTATTATTATTATTATTTAAATCACAAAAATCAAGTATGTTCTTATTGCCTCAACTTTGCTTTACAAAAGAAGGTCATTAGTAACCATTATCTCAACTAAAATGTGTCACATTATGACACTGGTGGCATAGTGCTGCTAGTTTTGACATTCCTTAACAATGGCGGTAATTACAAGGCAATTAATTGTATTTTTTTCTGACAAAGATCTTGTTATTATATTAGTAGAATGTCATGAGGATGCCTTTATCTTCAAGCGGTCCAAATATCTGCCAGATATGTACATGGTAACTAAGGTAGCTTTGGTATCCCTGACAATAGATGGCAGCAATTGGGACATTGTACTGTAACACAACAATGAAATACAGACTGTTGTGTTGAAATAACTAGTTATGAAACGAAATAACTAAAGTAATGTGTTCCATAATGGGTTGGGATAATTACGTTTCCAAACCCCGTTTGTCCAGAGCTGCCCCTACTCCCTTACCATCACTACCCCCTTTTAGTCAAACAACAGCATTCCTAAAATAATGATGTCTGATAATTACGATACTGGTGAAGTGTTCCACATTTGAAAAACTAGGCAACAGCAGTATATGGAGTTGTGCGATTTAAATTTTTTTTTTTATTGCTTGATTTATATGAATATAACACAAATGACAGTTCTTACAAGCATCTCAACAAAGTTATCCATGATTTCTAATACAGGTGTATAAAATCATAATGCGCAGTTTTGAGCGCACACTTGTTATTATTACCAGTATTTATAGTCAAATATTGTGTGACATTGGGTATGTTTGAACTGTTCCCTGTCTGGTGGCAAAGCAGGACTTCATATTTGAGGCAAGCGATCGCTCTCGCTCCCCATCGTTCGCGCAAATCAATAATCTAAGGCGCGGTTTATCACTCGCATCAATTGTTAAAATTGCTCACTGCCTGCAAGCGTTCGTCTTGACAAGTACTTTCTTGAGTATTAGATTCACTAGGGAAAGTCTCTCCTCTTTATAACGCAGTGTTCGGGCTCCAATATTCGGAGTTCACATATCACCGGCGATGGCGATCGTAGCCAGCTGCACCAAGATTGCAAGAACGCCATCGAAGCTATGCTGGCCTCGCGGTTTTAAAAAATTTATCAAATGAGTGGACTAATGTCGATTTGTATTATGTGTAAATGTCACATAATGTCGAACTGAATAAAATACATGTATACATGTACAGTTATGGAATCGTTAAGGGATCAACAATATTTCTCTACGATACTATTGATCGACTATGCAGTAATTGGAATCGAAAATAATAACTGGATCTGAACTACCGAAATTTTATATGAGTTGACACTGAGTGTAAAAATTGATCAGACATTGAAAACAATAATTTTAGTAATTGTTCCACTTCGTCTTTCAACCACTCTGAACACATAAATTCATGACGCACATCTCCGGTACCATTTAACATTGATTCACTGTTTCATGTGCGGATGACAAATTCATATTTTTTGCGCACCGAGTTTGAGTTGTGCGTTTGGCATTGTGATGCAATGGAAGTATGCCATTTCACCCCAGTTTATATTGGTGTTCCCTACTAAGCTGCATTTATGAGTCATGACTATACATGTCATTCTTATATGTGGCGTATCTGTGAATTTCAATTACAATTTTCAAACCGCCTAAACGAAGTCGCACACGAAACCAGTACTGTGCCGTGGCCACGATCCGGGCACAGTACCACAGCACAGTCACTGGCTTTGCCCAGGCTACGGCCTACAGTAATCGGTGACATGTTGCAATTCAAAACCGTTGGTATTGTTCGGGTTTATAAAATAAATAGCTTTGATGGTGTTCTTGCAATCTTGGTGCAGCAGGCTGCGATGGCACCATCACCGGTGATGGATAATATGTGAACTCCGAATATTGAAGCCTGAACACTGCGTTATAAAGGGGTTAGACTTTCCTAGTGAATCTAATACTTAACAAACTACTTGTCAAGATGAACACTTGCAGGTAGTGAGCAATTTTAACAATTGACGCGAGCGATAAATCGCTCCCTAGATTATTGATTTGCACGAGCGATAGGGATCGCTCGCCTCAAATGTGATGCCCTGTAAACGGGACATTCAAAAGGATTTAAAAGAATTGTATTATCAGCATATAGAGGTTAGCCATGGTAACAGACTGCTGACAGTTCTGATACAATATTTTTAATGACTTTCTGGTGCTGTTTTAAGTCAAACTAAATTACAAATATATGTATGCATGCATGCATGCATGTATATATATAACTTATACAAGTATAAAATCACATATTTTTAACTGGCCCAGTTCTATATTGAACTGGCCTAGGTGAGTTTGAACTGGCCCCATAAAAATGTATTAAACATATTAGTGTACATAATAAAGTTTAAATTTTCATGCATAAAAACTAAAACAAAATTAGATAAATAATAAATACTTTAATAAATATAAACCATGCCAATTATTGTTGTTTATTTGTTATAACCAGGAGACCAATAAAATAAAGTTAATTAATTAATTTAATAAACATTTCAATGTGAATTTTATTTGTGAAACAGTTACAATTGTTGAAAGTAATATTATGTTTGATGTCAACATTTTACGCACTGCCAGAATATCTTGGCACATTATATTGTCAATTGGACTGTCTGCCTCCTTAGTATCACCGGTATGAAGTAAACTGGCGTAATATCCTTAAAATTTTTTCTGATTCTACGATTCTCGCAACTTTGTCCGCCATCTTTGCTTTAGTGTATCTCTGGTATTCCCCAAGATACTGATGTCATTAAATGGGAATCATCCAATAGGCATCCATGTTACAAATGCAAGGGGCTTAACGTGCAAGTGCGGACTTTGTGTTTGCTTTGGCAGTGATTTGTTGCTAACAAGGAAGAAATAGTTTGTCACAATTGTACTTTATATCGAATTAGCATGGATTAGTAAGTACTGTAATGTGCATCACTAATACAGTCCGACCCAGCCATGGCTGTCGACAAAAAGGCCTTAATTTCGAACACTGATAGCTGTCTATCTACCCAGGTATACATCCAATTTTTTTTTATTGATTTAATACAAAGAAATCTAATTTTTTATAAATATTTTTTCCAGCCCTGGCTGTATACAATTATGCATTTACCAAACTAATTTAAGTAAGCAATTTTGGTTAGTTTTGTTAAACATGTCTCGCGGTGCCACCATTCAATTGAGTCACTCTAATTTATCCCAAAAAATGTATGTGACCATATCACACCAGCTGTGACTAGCCTGACATCATCACTTAATGTACATTTCGCAAAGGTCAGCAACTGATGCTGTTGCATTAATATTGTCACCATTCGTGATAGGCCTAACTAATAAATTCAAACAAATTCTGGATTCGAGCAATTCTAGCAATATACATGAGCAACAGATTGCCCCCTTGATAATTGATTAGTGTGAGCGATATGAAGCGCAAGCAACAGTCTACCTAAAATATGATGTGCTGCAGTGCTAATGTGATTTTAAAATATCTACTTTCTATACACCTCTATGTGTCATGGATTATTTTCAACATAATATTATTCAATTACATCAAACTGTAACTTGTGTAGATTTTGTGGGTTATCTGTGTACTTTTAAATAGAACATGTTACTATAAATGCCCAGTGTGCCAACACTGCCCTACATATCCATTTACACCACCTGCATCCTTATGCTACAGTTGACATACAACAGCTGGATATGTTGACTGCATAACTTTACAAACACATTCAGTGGATTCATATGTACTGATCTATTCACAGGAAACTAAGTTTTAACTCTCAAAAAATAATTTCAGCAGCCTGCAATACATTGTTGTGTTACAGTACAATGTCCAAATTGCTATCATATATTGTCAGGGCTACTGGCAATAATCCTTTAGTTTAGTAGATATCTACATACTATATTTTCAGAATAATTCAATCAATAGTTTATATTGAAGCTGAAAATCACTGTTCTGCCTAAAGACGTTTTCCCCTAAAAAAAAAAAAAAAAAAAACACATCAAAAATAAATGTGGCAGAACACCTCTCAAATTTATATTATGTTGTTTACCTATAAAGAAAAAATTGCAGTCATAGGATCACATTCTCATTTTGGGTGTTGAAAATTGTAAATTATATAAAAAGCTAAAGTTTAAGTTTGAATGACATTACATGGTATTTTAAGTAGAACAAAGAATCTTCACGACTTCCCGAAAATTTGCAAAAATTATAAAATCTGCCAAATTTTAAATGGTAATAACACAAACTATTTGAGCTCCAGTCCTGATAGGACGTGTGGTTACACTGACTTTGTGGATTAATTGGTAAAAAAAATTGTATTAAAAATATGAGTGCTACATGTCGTGGTTGAACTGAGATGGAATGCCCCCACAGTATTTTGTTAATTCTGCAGGTGACAGCTGTTACTATGTCAGATATTTCAAGTTTAATTACTTTTATTTCTGGGCAATCGGCCACCCTAAAATCAATTTGTCAAAAGTTTAGCAATATGGCTGATTTCAGAAGTTGGTATTTTAGTGACATAACTAAGTCACGGTATGCTGTGTATGGCAATATGGATTATGGTAGCCATCTGTCACAACGACAAATTATCTTACTGATGTTACTACTTCTTGAAGCCTATGTTGTGGCAAATTTCAGAATTCATCCTTCAATGGAATTAAATAAAACACTGTCCAATATATAAATTTGTTGTGTCCTGAAAAATATTTGAAAAGGATTGGAATATAAAATATGGGATCGAAGCTTGTCAAATAAAGGCTTCTTTGGTTTAGCGGCAAAACATGTGTGCTTGTTTACATTTGCGGGATTGGCACTGTGTGACATCACCCGCGGAAAACAAGCCTCGCTACGATCTAGCTACACGTGGAAGTTTCGTCGCATTGTGTTAAGGTGGCAAATCCGGCGGGATTTCGGGACGATTAGCATTTTCACGGACTGGTGGCTCGAACATATAAGGACTAACATCACAACTGTCTAGTATTGTTGGCAAATTACAATCCGAAACAGCTTCATCATCGCTGAAACATGACTCACTACTGTTACATTCCATAGTGGTGGCCATGTTTTCCACGCATGACGTCATGGCTTCTTCAGCCCACTATGAGGCAGTTTCCGGCATGTGCTCGGGTCCGGGGTCACAGAATGAGTCCATTGGCGAATATTTTTCATTATTTCATTAATTTGGATCGACTTTTCTGGGAAAATCAATTAGAATATGATTTTATAACATCATATGTGTAAATTAAATCAACCCTTGCCAGCGGACCACAACATAGGCTTTCAACACATTTCAAGCTGATGAACAATCTTGGTTTTGACTGTGGCATTGGTAAAAAATTAATCCATGTATAGCATATATTGAAAAGTTACATGCTGGAATACAATATTTAACTAAAATGAAATGATTGATGTCTAAAATTTTTTTTAGGATTCCAACATCAACCAGTGTTATCACATTTTAATATTATTGTGGATAAAGTAAATGCATTGATTGTCGAAACGAGTTGCGTCACGTCAAGGTTTAACAGAAAGATGTATTTATTTAGCTAAATTAATGGATTGACATTACTCATGCATAAGCATAATCTGTCTTGCTAGCTCTTAAGTGATTTTTTATTTACTTGTATAATTTTTTACACTACAACTTATATTAAGTTTTAGTTTTTATTGTTTGGAATAATACAATTTTATATGATGACGAGGGGGAGATAGGGCTATATAAATTCTGTATTATTTAAATTATGAATCTGCAAATTAAACAAATACCTTCCAACATCATATTTAAATATTTAATCTGACAGGATAATATGATGTTGGAGTGTTACAATCGTTCCAAATTAAGTATTTTGGCGCCAACTGTCCATTGTGGGAATGACCCCTTGCCCATGCTGAGCTGCGTTAGTAGAGTCAAAAGTTCCACACACAAAATGTGTAGGCCTTGCTATCTGGCAAAATACTGCCTGATCTGTTAATAGACATCATTGTTGATGTGAACATATGATACATTTCAATTTATCAGACACAAATGTGAACAACTAAGTTACTGATTTATAAACAACAACAGTCATGTGATTGTCTTTTTATACAAGGGTAGACATTTTTTTTACAATTTGTTTGTACTCAATTGGGAAAAATAATTAATAGTCTTTATCTCTTACACATAGGTTACTTCAGATTTGTTTGACAAAATGGCATATTTGGTGATATTTTCTCAAGTACAGCAAACTTTCTCCAAGGCCAAGCAAGGCCACGACCCAACCAGTAATATAAAAACCACAAACGTCAATAGTTATGATTATTTATAGTCTAGCCCTACTCCAGAGGACCATATAAAACTTAAATCCAAGACAGAAAAATTTGTTATCTGGCATTTCCCCATCAGTCTTTATAAATACCAAACACGATTGCTAAACATTTAGAAAACAATGGAACGACCGATAGAATGGACATTTTCTCCGCACTTTCTCGGTCAATTTCTCGATCACCAAAGTTCCTCACCGGGAAGCAATAATCGGAACTTTTCTATTGAAAAAGTATAGTTGTGGTTAGTTGTTAAGTCACATACGACACGTATCGTTATGAGTTTGGGGTACTGGTACATTTCTATACATAAATCGTAAATCGTTAACGCCATCGACAAACGAGAAAGCCACTTTTTCGCTTCGAGAAAGTGTCTGCTGCTAATTTTCCGTCTACAACTGACACAAAATCAACTTTTTCTGGCCTGCAATTGTCTATATTGACTATGCCTGAGTCATAAATTACAAAATAATTCATCACGAATCGGCTGATGAATTATGTTGCCATACAAACTTAAAACGCGGCGAAATTCATAAAAGAAACAACGATCACCCACCCGCAACTCCAGAGAGTCCGCCATCTTGGTCATTAGCTCTTACGCATGCTCAAAACAACCGCTGCCTCGTTTCCAGCGTAGCACCGACTCAGGGTGACCATGGCTGGCGCTAAAGGTTCGTAACCACATGAAATACCCAGTTAGTACAAAGTAGACTTTACTTCTTTGCATTTGTTTACTTGAGTATGTACACGAAGAACAAAAATAGACATGATGCTGTATTGTGGCAGGCGAAATGTCGCACATGTTATTCTATTCTCTTGACTCTTGTTAGTGATGCCGGGCAATGGCCAATGAGTGACAATGTCACGAAGAAAACTACGAAAGCACCCACTCAGTAAATTTGTAAAATTGCCAGAGTCAAGTATCTGCATGATGAGGCAATTTGAAAACTCGCTTTTTATCATCCTTGTGAACCATTTCTGAAAAAAAATTGCAACGGGTTGCCAAAGGCAAAATAACGTCACTCAGACATAATTTGCATCTCGTTGCGCTTTGAAAAGTCGCTTTTTCACTATCGACTATCGTGAACATTTCTGATATTTTTGTATTTGCAAAGAATTGATAATGTAAAGTATCTGCATTTCATTAAGATTTAAAAACTTGCTTTTTATCATGCACTCATGATATTTTGGGGTACAAAGCGAGTTGGAGGCCTTTTTTATTCACAAAGCTGAAGGCAGCGATGGGTCAAATGGAACAAACATCTGAATAGAGTCCTTTCTGATTCATCCATCTTGAAAACAACTTGGAAGTTCCGGTCAGAGAATGCTGGGAAATTCGAGCAGTTTACATTGCAAAGATACGCGTGTTTACGAAAACGAACTCGTGTATTACCTCGAATGGTAAGGCAGTGTTACGATTAGAATTCAAACAAAGTAGTGTAATCGACTAATTATGATCTGAAGAACATATGTTATGTTTATCTAAGTTGAAAGGTGTAAATTAAGCTTGTAGCGCACATCGACATTCACTGTGTTTTTCCTGGGTTACTATGACAACTTGTACAAACATCATAGTTGGCTTGCGTAACTTTGTAGTACATATTCCAAAAAAGTATTAACATCAGATGGTTGCACCGAATGCAGATGTGTCAGCCAGGTTTACAGACAATTGTAACTGCCAGTTTAGCATAAAGTGTGACACAAGGATCCAGCCGCAAGCGAAAAGATGATACACTGTCTAAGTGACACGAAAATGGGCGATGCAGGAAAGTTAGAACATGCAATTATATGCATCCATCCATATATAATGTATTACTTTTGCCGATTTATATAGCTAACACGTAGTGTGTATGTCTCTTTTTATGTTTATAATAATTGTTTGCATAATTTGTAAAGCCCAGCTCGTAAACTAGCTGTGAGCCGTCTGTTTTTTTGGAAACTAAATCAGGCCCAGCTAGTATGGCTATGGGGGTGTTGCAGGAGGTGGGTGGTTGGACCTAACACAAATGGTGGGAGGTGAACTTTAAAAAAATGGTGGGAGTTTAGATTTCAAACATTTATTGTAAAATTAATTATATCAATAAATGACGATATAATAAAGTATTCATTAACTATGCATATGTAACTGACATTTAATTAAATTATCAATTAACTTAAATCCACAATTAAATTAAAATCACCATAAATTAACAATAAATTAATAATTAAATTCACAAATAATTAAAAGAAAATAAGAATTGATTAAATTAACAATTATATGAAAACCACACAACAATGACCAATAAAATATAGTAAATAATTTAATATAAATAAACAGCATATAAAATCACCAATGTACACAATAATTAAACTAAACATTAAATAAAAAAAATAAGTTAACAATATTTATACAATTGATCACATTTTATTAAATAATGATCTGCATAATTATTTTACTTCACAGTTCATGGGTTCTATTACAAATCCTATATTACTATTATTTTTTTATTGGTACAATTATTATTACATCATTAAACCTTATATACAGGGTGATTCAGAATAATGTATTAACTATAAAGTGTTGTATTAAATATATGGGATGTGCAATTAATTTAGCTTTTAATCCTAACCTTAGCTGTGAATCACATTGCCACACATCCACTAGTTATGTAGTAACTGTGGGTTTATGTTCAATCAATAATTGTTTGTATAAAACATCACAACGTGTTTATATATTATTCTTATTCATGCTGTGCGTGAGTATGTGTATGATGTAACATATACAAATCCTCATTAAAAGTTACACTAATATAATCAATGCAAAGCTGTTCTACATGTCTGGTGTTTATTTTACAATAAAATATTCACACTCGCCTATCTCGCCAAACTGAAAGAGTGGGGTACGGAAATTAACAACATTCCCGACATCATGGACTATGTGGTAACGAAGTACCTGTTGCGTACTAAGCACTTGAAGGATGAAGAGGCAGCAAGAAAATACAGGGTGTCTCGGGCATTCAAACTCAGACCATTTATACACACCATGCGCATTAACCACACTCCAGCACCAGCAGACATAACGAACACATTCTTCATCATACAAGCCAAATGCAATTCATCCTACTAGTCGGGAGACGGAGAGGTTAAGAACTTATCATAATGCACACTGCGACCGGAGACCCCCTAGGGGGTACTTCACCTGTACAGTCGGGTAGGTGAAAACAGCTTACCTTGTAGGATATTGCAATTATAACACTAATATTTCAAATTGGTTCTCTATTTTATCATGTAAGTTTAATGTATGTTGCTTTAATTGATCCCCCTATTTGTTTTCAAGTCTGGGATAAATGTTAACGTGCACTTCTTTGCAATTTAAAGTTGCATATGACAACATGCATAGCCGGATTTTATGATACAACAAATTGAACATTATGTTTGTTAACTATAATACATTGATAACTGTAATATAATTGCACTATACTATTTCTGTGCATGGCATTAAAAATATTTGATAAAAAGTGTGAGCAATTGTATACATTATTATTGATGGACCCATATGGTCTACATGGGCAAGAACTCTGTGCAGTGGTGACTTTATATCATGTTTATTTATATTGAATGAGTATTTTATATTATAATAGTACATTATTTTTTATTTTCATTTAATGAATTGTTAATTAATTTGTTATTGTTTTTATTTAATGAATTGTTAATTTTATTATTTGGTGATTTTCATTTAATGAATTGCTAATTTAATTGTTAATTTAATTTAATTGTTAATTTAGTTAAATGTCAATGAAATTTACATTTTTTATTATATTGATTTATCATTGTTTAATATATCGATTTATAATTTATTTTAAAATTAATGTTTGAAATCTCACCTCCCATAATTTTTTTAGGTCAACCCCCCACATCCCACTAATATTTACGACCCACCATCCACTTTCTGCAACACTCCCTTTACTTTAGAAATTAGACAGTTTATTAGGTAGGCCTGAATTAATAAAAAAAAATTAATTGTTTATTTAAGTTAATTGTTAATTTAATTAAATGTCAGTTACATATGCATAGTTAATGAATACTTTATTATATTATAATTTATTGATATAATTCATTTTACAATAAATGTTTGGAATCTCAACTCCCACAATTTTTTTAAAGTTCACCTCCCACCATTTGTGTTAGGTCCAACCACCCACCTCCTGCAACACCCCCATAGCCATACTAGCTGGGCCTGAATTAGTCCAAAAAAAACAGACGGCTCACAGCTATTTTAAGAGCTAGATTTTACAAATTATGCAAACAATAATTATAAATATAAAAAAGAAACATACACACTACATGTTAGCTATATAAATCACAAAAGTAATACATTATATATGGATGAATGCATATAATTACATGTTCTAACTTTCCTGTATCGCCCATTTTCGTGTCACTTAGACAGTGTATCATCTTTTCGCTTGCGGCCGGATCCTTGTGTCACACTTTATGCTAAACTGGCAGTTACAATTGTATGTAAACCTGGCTGACATATCTGCATTCGGTGCAACCATCTTACGTTAATAGTTTTTTAGAATATGTACTATGATGTTTGTACAAATTGTCATAGTAACCCGGGAAAAACACAATTAATGTCGATGTGCGCTACAAGCTTAATTTACACATTTCAACTTAGATAAACATAACATGTTCTTCAGATCATAATTAGTCGATTCCACTACTTTGTTTGAATTCTAACCGTAACACGGCCTTACAATTCGAGGTAATACACGAGTTTGTTTTCGTAAACACGCGTATCTTTGCAATGTAAACTGCGCGAATTTCCCAGCATTCTCCGACCGGAACTTCCAAGTTGTTTTCAAGATGGATGAATCAGAAGGGGCTCTATAGTCGTTACCTGGAATATCATGTTTTTTCGCTAGACGTGCATGTTGACGCAATGCATTGAGGGATCAATTGTTGATGGAAGTACAATTTATGAGTAATATTTTTACTTTATTTCACAGTTAGTTTACCTTTTTCCCATGACATTTTGACTGCTATCAGCAATCTTCTTCAGGCAACTACCGGTAGATGGCGACAAAGACTACATCGTACCAACAATAACACTTACTGATAGTAAACGTAAATCACAATGCTAACTTTGCAAAAATTGGCTGATCAGATATTTGTATAACTTTGCACGAGCGTGATTGAGCATGCATTTGGCATTGATACACGATTGTTTCTGCACATAGCAACAAATTCATGTGAATTAATTAATTGGTCTGTGAAAATGTCGTCATCCTTCAGGCTTTATCCATCACATACCACACAAGCATACGTGATGAAAGTGCAGGGGTCCACCCGGTCCAGAACACAGCTGTCACATGGGCTGTTGTTCCACCAGGTGGCAGTTCAGGTGGCTCGTGTCTGTTCATGTTGGCACCTGGTGGTAGGACAAGACTTGTATTTAAGATTAGTACTTTTTGTCATAGAATTACACTTGAACCATTATATATTATCAGTTATTAATTTAATACAAACATTTAAATAGAAATCTAGAAAATATTATTTATGTGATACATATTCAATTGCACAGTATTGGTTAAAAGATCTGTGTATGCAAAGGCAGTGAAGTCAGTGATGGGTCATCTCGAACAAACATTTTAAATTTGTCCCAGCTGCTGCATCAGCCAATAAAATCATTGTTGATAATACAAATATCTTCTGATGTTGAGGTAGGTAGAAAGAACTGGTAGTAACCAACTCTTGTGCATTCGTATAAATATATTGTAAGATGGAGGTGTCTGTTGGTGGAACTTCCTTTTTAAACTAATTTTTGCTACTTCCAAAGCCTGGAAAGGTAAATAAATGATATTATGATTGTGCTGTGATGGATGCATTGTTTTGCAAAATTCAACAGTGCACTATGCTACAAGGAAATAATCACCCCCTCAGATATATTGTAAATCTGGAAAACAATGCTCATGTCATAAATCTATGTAAATGCTATTCAAACATTGTTTTTCAAATTAAGAACGTTCAGAATTAACATGAAATGACCTTGGTGCTAGATGATGACTGCATAAACATTTACATTGTTAGAATCCATGATAGTCACAATCTTCATTTGATGGGCCATTAGTTGATAAGAAAATTATTTATATTTGCACTTTTTTCGTCAACATAATTCAGTGAAATAATAATGTACTTAATTAGGGGCCAACTCAAAACATCAATGCCATTTAATCTCAGACCCCCACATGAAACTGAATAATTAACCCGTGTATACCCGAGAAAATGTCCTTATCCTTCAGGCTGTATCTATTATATACCACACAAGGGTTCAGCCTACTGTTACCACAAGCATACATGATAAAAGTGCAGGGGTCCAGAACACAGCTGTCATGTGGGTTGTTGTCCCACCAGAGGGCAATTCAGGTGGCTCATTGCTGCTCATGCTGCCACCTGGTGGTAGGACATACAGCATTCTGATTGCCAAAAAAGTCTATGTAAGATGTATGGCCAGTAGATTCGCAGTATCTTCCTGAGGCACTTGTTTTATAAAACTTCCAGCATCTGGCATATGCCTTTGGTGACCTTCCATGATTCCGCCGCATATAGTAGCACACTCAGGACATTGCTCTTGAACAGGCGGATCTTTATTCTGTTGCTGATCTTCTTTGTCCCACATGTATATCTCAGGGCTGGGGTGAATTCAAAAATGAATTGGAATTATTCAATTCAATTCCTGAATTGGAATTGATATATGCGAAACAGTTACAATTGTTGAAAGTAACATATTTGATGCTGCCGTTTCATGTGCACTTCCACGGCCCTGGATCTGACACTGGCAAAAATGTATCTAAATTCACTCCAAATCGGAGCCTCTAAAGTGCACGTTCACAGTGAAATATCACATTAATCATTATATTGTCAATCGGATTGTCTGCCTCCTTAGTATCACCAGTATGAAGTAAATTGGCGAAATATCCTTAAAAAATTGTTGGACTTCAATTCTCGCAACTTCGTCCGCCATTTTTGCTTTGGTATTTCCCTGAGATTCCCAAGATACTGATATTATTAAATGTGAATCATCCAATAGGGTTTCCCTTGCATGTACGGACTTTGCCATGGCAGCGATTTGTCGCTTGCAAGGAAGAAGTAGTTTGTCACAATTTTGTTTTATATTGAATTATAGCATAGATTAGCAAGTACTGTAATGTGCCTAATTAATACAGTTCGACCCAGCCATGGCCACTGGGATGAATTGGTGGGGTGGGTCCGATAATTTGCCCATTTTTGCTAACTGAATCAGTGGGAGGCATTTTAAATTGACGGCCGCCACTGATAAAAAGGCCTTAATCTCAAACACTATTACAATTACCAGTCTCGAGAATCTCTTCAATGTTAGCTTTTTGTCATTCAGTTAACATTCTGCTTTCAGTGCTGCAGCTGCGATGGGGCGTCTCACCGATGCTGGGTCTGTTGAGCAAGCACCGCCCTCTTTTGTGCTGTACATGTATTCAGGGCATGCATCACCCCAGCAAGACACTGGAATCACCCCAGACTTCTGCAGTCAGGTAATGTTTCTTATTGTAGTGCATTGAAGACCAGCATCTTTTATTTCTGCTGGATTCACTGTGATTTATTAGTGATCTAGAAGATTGCACGTAACAGATTTTTTTAAGTATCAGCTTATATGGGCAGTGCAGAATATCACAGGCAAATGCTACACTATTTACAACCAGTTTAGTGTAAATTAAGCTAATACAGTTGAACCTCGGCGTACAGGTACCTCAGTGGTATGATCACCTCGTCATTACAGTCACACGGGCTCAATCAAATGATTTCCACAGTAAAGTATTGTACTTTAGTCCTGCTAATGCACTAGTATATGGTTGTAAGTAAACATGATATATATTAAGGTAAACAAACAAATAGGGTCAGGAAACTCCTTTAAGACTTTGATAGTTGCTATCGAGGAGCCACCTTGCAAAGTAAAATTAAACTAAATCAGCTGGTCAAACATATATAATTCTTCAGAGAAGAGAAGAAGAAAAAAAACCATAATAATAATATCATCTCTGATTGTGTGTGTGCGTGTGCGTGTATGAGTGTGCGAGTGCGCGTGTGTGTGTGCTTGTTCGTGTGCATGTGCATGTTTGTGTATTACTATTCTCGCTTGATTATGTGTGTTTGCAGTTTAGGTGCCGTTTAGTATAAGGGTGACAGGTGGTTGTATTTTTTATGTTGCATACATATATAGCAATTTTGCCTTGTGCATGAATCTTGATAATTTTGTAAAAAATTCAGTTTTGCACACTGAGCAAATCCTTGTAAGCTGTGTGTATTAGCTGAGAAGATTTCACAGAGAAGTATGGTGGCCTGGGCTTCAATGCTAACAATGTGGCAGCGGCTGAGCTCCGTAAGCGCTGCCGGGCAGTGAGACAGGCAAAGGAAATCCCATTATTTTACAGATGATCACCAATGAATTCTATACGTGATGTAATCAGATGTTTATACGATGGCGCCAAATTAGCCAATACAGGAAGACCATACAGTATGATTTACGAAAAGACGTGTTAGGAACAAGCTGAGTTTGAAAGCCAAAATCGATTTGTTCAGAGATAGCAATGGCAAAATCCATCTGCAGTTGGCTGAATAGAATGATATCAGCTAAAAGTGGGCCTATTGTTGTTCCAAGTGGGGATAATTTTAAAAACCGAGGACATTTCTCGATGTGTTTGAGAAAAAACGAACTGGTCAGTAGGAAGCGACAAGCTATCAACTCGTCATTGGTCTGTTAAAGGCGATGCTGTCTGTGTCAATGATAATATGAAGTCATGCACTGTAGGTGTGTTAACACAGTGACCAGTAAACGTTGGAAAGCAATAAAAGAAGCAAGACCCCCAGTCATCTTGGGTACCAATAAATAGTTATTAAATACTTTATTGACTAAAAATGTTCTGTTGCTGCAGGGAAGCAGTACAGGTAGAAGTATTATTTATGTTACAATGCTGTAGTCTGTATAGAATGCAACTGATTGTGATTATGACAGATCCTTGGGTTACAACAACAACTTCTTGAACAAACATATTTTCAGCTTGGTTCCGCACCGGGACGCTGCCACCTCCAGTGCTGCTGTGACAAAACGCAAGCCATACTCACCCTTCCAGGGCAAGGCAAACGCTGTTGACTATGCACTTGCTCGCACTGATGATCTTGTCAACTGGGCAAGGAAGGTAAGCGTTCGCTCATTCGTTCGATTTACCTAGTTTGCAGATTTTGTTCTTCATGATTTCATTGATTTAGAACATTTGGCATGAATGTAATTTGCTAATACAAACAAAATATAGGAACTACATGTATAAGGATGGAGCTGTGGAGGTCAGATTCAAACATGAATTACATAGTTGAATCATATAACGACTAACGTTGGTTTAGTTACATTTATATTTTAAGTGTGTTGACTCTGTTACTGTTTCATTGACATACACAATTACGAACTGTTGTTCTTACTCTAGCAATTTTTCACCCTGATATATATCTTTGCAATTTTATATTGATCAGATCCCTATTTGTTTCTTGCTTGGCACTAACATTGATTTCAGAGTTCAGATCAATCTCCAAGCCTGTGATTCAGATAAATAAAGATATCTAATATGTAATTGGATTATAGTTTAACAGTTGCGAGTTTGATTACATTACATGTTTGAGTAAATGTTTTTTAGCTGTGACAGTTATGAATAACCCCCATCCTTGGGAGTATACTATTTTATCATTGATGTGCGTTTGCCAGAGTTCACTGTGGCCGATGACCTTTGGCCTGGCTTGTTGTGCTATTGAGATGATGCACTTTGCTGCACCACGATACGACATGGATCGGTTTGGCGTTGTCTTCCGTGCCAGTCCTCGACAGTCGGACTGTATCATCATTGCAGGAACGCTCACAAACAAGATGTCTCCTGCCCTTAGGAAGGTATGCTCAGGCATTTTACATTCAAATTTGAAAAGCATCACTTACAGGTTCCGTTACAGATTCTCTGTTGTGAAATTTGAATAGAAGCCATCTTGAATTATCGATATTTGATACTAAAAAATTGGCTTCATTGCAGGGGGGTCATCAGGGGGGTCATCAGCTGCTTTGTTTAGTGTTGTACAACAGTATATTCTGATCCATAGTTAAATTATGGGGGCAGCTTTAACCACTACGACAAGATTAGTTGTTGCTGTCCAGATATATGACAACATTAGTTGTTGTTGATCCAGATATACATGACAAGATTAGTTGTTGCTGTCCAGATATATGACAACATCAGTTGTTGTTGATCCAGATATATGACACCAGCAATTGTTACTGCTCCAGATATATGACATCATTAGTTGTTGCTGCTCCAGATATACGACATCATTCGTTGTTATTGCTCCAGATATACGACATCATTCGTTGTTGCTGCTCCAGATATACGACATCATTAGTTGTTATTGCTCCAGATCTATGACCAGATGCCTGAGCCGCGGTGGGTCATCTCAATGGGCAGTTGTGCCAATGGCGGTGGCTACTACCACTACACCTACTCCGTCGTCCGAGGCTGTGACCGCATCATACCTGTTGACCTTTATGTACCAGGTGTGTCCAGTTGGTTTCACTGTTGCATTAAAGGGAAACAAGTCATGGTTTTGGGCCTATGCACCTCTAAGATTTACTAAAACAAAACCATTTGCAACTACAATTAAGAATACCATGCCAGTGGTTTACTAGGAAAACCTTGGTGAACACACATCATCATAGTTTCATTTGCCTCGCCATACTGTTAGATAACCCTACTTCATGAGTGTCAAAGTCTAGCAAAATTCACTCACCATATGAAAATATATTTGTATACACCTATTCCTATATTGGCCAATACGATATGGCTATGCTGTTGGCGCCCAAACTCAACTTATCTACCATCTTTTTTCGGCTTTGTTTACTAAACTAGTCATCTCTCTGGCAAAATAACATGTTTGTTTGTTTGTTAGAGACTGCGTTGGTTCTGTGTATGCCGGCCTCCCTTAATGCGTCACAATAGTGTAGGTTACCCAATTTTCACTAAACTGCGCATGTGCTTATCAGTCTCGCTGATCAACATGTCAGCGCTCGGTCAACTGGAGAAATGACCAGGATCTCCCACTTTTAGAACACATTCTGAGTAAACCAGTGGCATGATATTCTTGATTTTTGTTGCACATGGTTAGTTTATATATTATCTCTTAGGTGCATAATGTCAGTCGATATTCATAAACAGATAATGGTCAGATTGTAATAAAAAAATTGTGTTTTTACAATAAAATAATCAGACTTTGTCCCCTCGGGTGAAATGGCATTTTTTGACAAAAGTACTCAAATAGTTTTTCTACTTTATTGTGATAGCTTTGTATATTTTTTATCCATAAAGTTCACTTTTATAGCAATTACATTCCTCTAAATCACTTTTATTCATGGATAAAGCATGCATCTTTCAAGTAATAAATTCCGTTTTTCAATCTTTGATGGGCATTTGCCAAAAAAATTTGTTTTTTCAACTTGGAATTGTCATATCTCTGGTAATGATGCTACGCCAACGAAGTTTTGATTGATGTGCTCCTTATTACCTTCTCTACGCAACTACGAAGATATATATTTTGTTTAATGTATAGTTTTAGTGTGATCTTAGAAGTCATAATGTAAAATGTGGGTTTTTTTATCAATACAAATTTTATATGAGCATCTTAGTGAAACCTTATGAGTTCTTTATCTTAGTGAAACGATCTCCTGATAATTTAAATAGTGTTTTGAAATATATCTTGACAAAACAGCAAGAGAGAAACAGAAATCAGTTTGAAACACTTGCCTATTAGACAACAGCACATTATCCACCATAATCAGAAACAGTGATGAAAGTGCAGGGGTCCAGAACGCAGCCATCATGTGGGCTGTTGTCCCACCAGGGGGCGGTACTGGCGGCTCGTGGCTGCTGGTGCTGCCACCTGGTGGTAGGATATGCAGCTTTCTGAGTGAAGAGATGGTGTTTGTAATTTCCCTCGACAAAAGAAATTTCATTATAAAAACTGCCCACCAAAAATTATTAAATTAATAAAATAGGATGTGAATGGAACTGTTAATAGGGAATGGTTCTAATATACGTCAGTGTTTTTCTGTGGTGTTAATATACTGAGAAGACAAAGACCCTTCAAATTGTTTATTCCGACCTGAGTTGGGAGTTATTCAAGAACAAACCTTGCTATGATGAAAGTGCAGGGGTCCAGAACGCAGCCATCATGTGGGCTGTTGTCCCACCAGGGGGCAGTTCAAGTGGCTCGTGGCTGCTTGTGCTGCTACCTGGTGGTAGGACATGCAGCATTCTGAGCAATTTTATATTTGTGTATAAGCTTAAAGAATGTTGGCGGGATCGTTTCTCAATTATATGTGATTACAAAATAATGAACAATTGCACATTTGTGTATTTTTTATTTTTGTAATTTTTATCTTCACTACAAGACGCAGACAAGAATTTTGTGTACTGTAGTTGGATTACTTTAAATGGGTCAGGTCAATACATAATATTATGAGTGATATTGAATGAGGATGAAAGTCGGAAAGAGGAATTTTTTCCTGTTTGTGGTTCTGCTGTTAAATAAACAGTGCAGACCTTGTTTAATGTAAGCCACTTCTCATGTGCGTGGTACTTTACAGTTTTAGACTCACATTCTTTATGATTAACAGCAAAACAAGAATCAATAATTAGCTACAATACTTGCTGCACATATTTTTCAGTTAATAGGTTGTACATTACCCACCATGACCATAAGCTATGATGAAAGTGCAGGGGTCCAGAACACAGTCGTCATGTGGGCTGTTGTCCCACCAGGGGGCGGTACTGGCAGCTCGTGGCTGTTGGTGCTGCAACCTGGTGGTAGGACATGCAGCATTCTGAGTGATTATGGTGTTGGTAATCTATGTGGACCAAACATCTTTGCCTAATCAGCAGTGTGGTTAATAACCAATGTTACAGACATTAAAACATGCCTGCTGCGGTCAATAACCAATGTTACAGACATTAAAACATGCCTGCTGCGGTCAATAACCAATGTTACAGACATTAAAACATGCCTGCTGTGGTCAATAACCAATGTTACAGACATTAAAACATGCCTGCTGCGGTTAATAACCAATGTTACAGACATTAAAACATGCCTGCTGCGGTCAATAACCAATGTTACAGACATTAAAACATGCCTGCTGTGGTCAATAACCAATGTTACAGACATTAAAACATGCCTGCTGTGGTCAATAACCAATGTTACAGACATTAAAACATGCCTGCTGTGGTCAATAACCAATGTTATAGACATTAAAACATGCCTGCTGCGGTCAATAACCAATGTTACAGACATTAAAACATGCCTGCTGCGGTCAATAACCAATGTTACAGACATTAAAACATGCCTGCTGCGGTCAATAACCAATGTTACAGACATTAAAACATGCCTGCTGCGGTCAATAACCAATGTTACAGACATTAAAACTTGCATCTTTTCTGGCCTTCACAAAATATGGAGATGAAAATTGTGCAGTTATGGTAAAGTTGTCACAGACAATTATGTCATACTGCCACTTGAATTTATATTAATACAACCATACTTTGAGATTGTCCCTTACACAATAAGAGGACATTGGGAGAAACATTCCTGAGCCAGTTTGTGAAAAGGACACTAGTCACAAACAATGATGAAAGTGCAGGGGTCCAGAACACAGTCGTCATGTGGGCTGTTGTCCCACCAGGGGGCCCGTGCTGGCGGCTCGTGGCTGCTAGTGCTGCCACCTGGTGGTAGGACATGCAGCATTCTGAGTAAAGGCCTGCTTGTTTACTAGGGTGTTTCTGTTTAATGGAAAAGCACAATGTCATACTGAAATGTTTTCTCAAAACACTATACAGAACCAATGATGTCTTTTAACCTCAGACTTGGGTCATTCCATGTCAAATCAACCAATTTTCAGGAAGTTTCAAAAGTTTGTCTCGGAATTTGCTTAGATTTTTAACAAATGAATAATTAGCAATGCCATAGCACTTCTGCAAAAGAACTAAGCATTTATGTGCAAATTGTTCTGTAATGCCCTATTATGTGAACAGGGTTACCCCCGAAAACACACCCGTTATTTTTATCTGTTTTCAGGTGCTTCTAACTTGAGAAGTTTACAAGCTACATATCTGAATGATATGACTAAGGGGATAATGGGTATACCTAGTGCGCAAAAATTAAATTTTTTACAGATGATCTGTACCAACATGTCTACATATTTAGCAAATTTAAGATATGTAGCTTGTAAACTCATCAAGTTAGAAAACAGGTAAAAATAATGGGTGCGTTTTGGGGCCCTTACCCCGTTCACATAAAGACACAGTTTGCGTACAAATCCTTAGTTTTTTTTGCAGAAGTGCTCAGGTATAGCTACTTTTTCATTGGTTAAAATTTAAGCAAATACTGAGATATCAACCTTTTGACCATTGGTTGATTTGACATGGAATGAACCACTTATGAACCTTTGAATTACATTGACTTGTGGATACCCTTGACAATTGTCTCGTCCTCAATGCAGTAGCCATCACATACCACACAGGCCTTCTGGCCTATACACTTCTGTGATTGTAGTAGAATGTGGTTTATTTATTCCTCTTTCATTATATGAATTGCGAGTTAAAATAAAAACAGTTTTCTGTGGGGGAATACATTGATGCACAATGCTGAACGAAATGGTTGCTAGCCCCCCTCTGTGCAGCGAAACCAATTTTGTGCTGTCCCCCTA
This sequence comes from Lamellibrachia columna, assembly GCA_963662155.1. NCBI lineage: Eukaryota > Metazoa > Annelida > Polychaeta > Sabellida > Siboglinidae > Lamellibrachia > Lamellibrachia columna. Next base: position 3,947,370 of record OY759273.1, read on the forward strand.
CAGGTTATCCACCGACTTTTAAAATGTGTAATAATAGTGGTCTGACCCCTTACAGGTTGCCCACCGACTGCAGAAGCTCTGCTCTATGCAATTCTCCAGCTGCAGAAGAAGATCAAACGCATGAAGTCGGTTCAGATGTGGTTCAGGAAGTAATTCCAGCGGTGATGTGTGACAATTTACCAAAGACCTGTGAGGCAGAAAGAACAGAGGCAATGTGAGCACCCGTCTGCTGCTTCGGATTATTATCATGATCATTGTGTCCGCGGGTGTTTCAAGACGTTTTAGTCCAGACAAGAGGCTGTTTGGTCTGCCAGCTCAGGGAGTGTTGAAAGCTGGTTGTGACTTGTTATGATACTCGAATCATGGGTATAAATTAAGGCTGTTGAACATGTTTCCTGTTTTTATGGATTTATAATATATAAAACATGCAGTTTGAATTTATTTGAACTCACGCAGGAAATAAAAATGTCTATGGTAGGAAGAAATACTATTTTGTGTCATAAAAGTAACAGATAAACATGGGTCACCTCCTGGGGACTTAAGAGATGGGCGAGTCTCCTGTAGCTGTGGTTGGCATAATAACCATGGTAACATAACACTGAAACCATTCTCATACAGGGACTTTAGGCCAAACTATAACTAGAACACACAACCATACTTGGGGTCAATTACATTATATCAATTTCAACTGCACACCCATTACATATATCGATTCCAACTCAGAAATACCCATTCCATTGACAAATATCGAAATACAAATATGAATTGAGCAACGACAGACATAGATTACTCAACGCCAAACACTAACATCTATTTTAGAGCAGCTTTATTTAATTTCTGCCTATTGTGGTACATAACGTGTGTGTGTGTGGTGTGTGTGTGGTGGTGTGGTGTGTGTGTGGTGTGGTGTGTATGGTGTGGCATTCACGAAGGCGAGCGAGAGTCAGATAATCGAGACTACCTCGTACTAGGAGGAAGAATTTTTATTTTACCTTTATTGGATTTACCTTTATTGGCCATATTGTAGAAGCTAATTTCAAGACTTATATTAAACTTTCGACGTATCGTTCCGCTGAAAACGCAGCGTGCATGTATGTGTTGGTACGGACATATTATTGGACACCCATATCGCCTCTCATAAGTTGCTCGACAGAAGATTGCAAGGAAAGCGATCTGGTTGACGTCCCAGGAGAGAGTGGAAAGATAACATCAAACAATGGACGTAACTTAAAGTAAAATGTAAATGTACGTTCTTATATAGTGAGGTATCTTTTGGGACTGCCAAAACGCTTTACACTTCACCCCCTGGCAGACCTGTTCATTCCAACAGCATCTCGACTTTTCTGAGAAGCATTAAGCCACGTTGCAATTACTGCGCAAAGACTATTTGTTCACATATCTACCTCTTGCCTATAGCCAGGTATTCATTTATACAAATGGATGAACTGTGGCAATGTGGGGTAAACGAAATTGCCACAAAGTTTCGAAACGACAGCAAGGGGATCCGAACCCTGGAATTAATCTATGGGAACTTTGAGTGGACATTTATAGTTTTATAAGTTAATCACATGAACATTACGCTTCGGAGTCAATAAACTAATGAGACATATAATATATATATATATTATATAGTTGTAGTTCAAGGCATTACATCCCTCCTCTCTATACGAAATATAATATATATATATAAAATTTTATGGATGCTTTCGTGTAAAGAGAGGAGGGATGTAATGGCTTGAGCTACAACTTGTTATCCTTCTCACTGGAAAAATAATAATGTACTGTGCCCACGAACTTCCGGGACCCATCCGGCAGTTCAAGCGGACGTGCAGAAAAAAGCGTGGTTTGTTGTAAGCTTGTCTCACCATTTAGTAAAACGATAAAGCCTGGTTGCCGGACCTATCGCTAGGGCTGATAGCATAAGGCCAGGAATCGACTAGAAAATTCAGTGTTCATTTTTAATTAAGCAACTTTCGCCGAAACATCATGCCAAGAAGGCCACACACCCCAGCAGTGTCAGTGGCGCCAGTCGGCATATCAGTGATATGTTGAGTGCCACCACTTGTGCCAGTTATGGGGGAATTTGCGAATGTACATATGCAGACTCCCAACCAGTGGCGCCAAAAAGAACATTGCGGCCACATAAGTCAGTCACTGACGATTTCACCACTGCCACAGCTTAGTTCGATATGCAGCTTCTGCACATTGTCATTTCATTTGGTAAACTCCTAATTTTTTTCAATAAATCTTAATTTCAATTGCACACAATTGTGGATAGTGTTTGCGTTGAAAATGTGCATTGGAACAAAATAACGTTCGTTTTTGTTTAAAACTATGTTACGTATATTTAAGTTCACAGTTGTAATGACGTATCAAGTCATAACCAACAATCGCGTTGCCCAGCCAACATACCACTCCGCACTGTCCATTTTGAATTTATAATGAAGTTGTGGCAATGGTGATATGCTATAGGGAAGTTTGGTGCATATGTTATACGACAGTTATCCGCAATGTGGCGCTACTATGCACAGTACGCATCATTTTCAGCGCGCATTTGTTCAATTGTGACGTCACGATCTAAATATCTCCGGGCACGCCAGTAGAATAATGTATATCTAGCGCGTCTTTGGTAAGTAATATTTTCGCGAAAACAGGAGAAAGCGACGCAGGATTACTTTCCTCCGAAATTCGGTCCCCTTTTAAAGGAACAGTGACGGTGTCTGACGACGTCACGCCGTTCCCAGTTACGTCACCAAGAGCTGCTCGGCGAACCAGCGACGTTAAACAAGAACAAACGTGAACGAACGGGCATGGCTGAGACACCGACTGATCCCCGCCGTAGTCGGTCGTGACATGGCGAGACGTCAACCAACACCTACAGACACACAAAAGCTGGCATTACGAGCGGCGACAACACGCCAATAGTCCATTACCTCCCCTCTTCCGTCGTCACCGCGCCATGACTTCGCCGCAACTACGGGACCTGACAGACACGGACCGAGTGCCGACCTACGAAGTCCTGCCCCCGACACCAACTGGAGAATCGACGCAGCCTGTCATCAAGTTCGCCAAGATGTACGCCCCGAAGTTATCGGCCAAGCAGGGCATGTCGATCGACAGGGCCTTCGACGCCACCATTCGAAGTCTGCATCTATTGCAGGTGTGTATCGTGCGTTCTCATTGGTCAATGTTAAGTTGTCTGCGATTGGTTGTTAATTACATACCTACAACCAGGATACTTTTCTGATTTCGTTCTCCGTTCTCCGAGGTTGCCTCGTTAAGCAACTGTTCCTCCATCAACATTCGTTGCTAAAACCCTCATACGTTTTTTATTGACGTAAACAGGGTTGTAAAGAAAGGTGGAGGGGTGACAAGTGGAGGGAGAAGTCTGCTGAAAGGGAAAAGCGGGAAAGGATATAAGCTGGAGCGGCATAGCAGCACATGAATTAGCCCCACCCCTTTATAAAGGGAGCAACAAGGAAGAACTTACTGCAAAGACCATCCGTAGCCCATCCTTCGTTGGTCCCCCACCGTTGACTTCCAGCTACAATGTCATCTGCCATGTGCTAGACGCTGAAGTGTGGTCCGTCTTGGTTAGTTGGTTACAAGAAACCACAAGAGAGACAACCAGATGCCATTTGGTCCACATTGTCAAATAACTCTCAACCGCCACAGACAAAGTCGACAACGTCGACTAAGATCACAACGAGAGGCAGGTCTGTGTAAAGTGGACGCATACCGGAAGGCGGGCCGAGGATCGAAGATGGCGTCTTCCTTCGTATGAAGATAGGTTTTTCTTCGAATACTGTTGAATGCTCGGGTCATGTAAAGTCATGGGAATGTTGGGAGCGATGCGATATTTCACTTATCCAGCGGTAACTGAACGCAATGGTGCCACGCCCGGATCTGAAGTCCTTTGTCTATTGTACTGCTGTTTATGAATCTTGTCAGATATCCGTGTGTGCTTACAGGCGTGATTGGTCTCTGGCAAGGGCATGGTCTGTCCTGTATGTTAGAGGTTAGTTTACTACAACATATTGATAGCTTTAGCTTATCTTTGATCAGTACATTTTTGTTTTAATTAAGTTTAAGCCTTTTTATACGTTTAATTTCATTACACACATTTTAGTACATATTAGTCATTGTAAACACCCTTGAACCGAGTTGTACTCTGGATATGAGTGTAAAAATAAAGTGCATTATTATTATTAGTAGTAGTAACTAGTGCTACCATTACGTCATCCCCATGCTTATACAGTTCAAAGTTCACCGAGCAGCGACTTCCGCCTTCAAAGCTCAACAGTGCAACATTTTCGTTAAACTTTTAGCTGAAATATCATATGACATCATTAGAGAATGTATTTCTAACTTTCATAGAATGTCAGGTGTTGTGTCATTCTTAAAAAAAACCAATCGATTAGCCACTTGAAAATCGAAGATGGCGGACATATATTTCAAGATGGCCGCCAATTTCACCCGCCGGAGTAGATGCAGTACCCTGGTTTATGAATCCCACTGGTGCTCTATGTCCTGAATCGACACCGTCTGCCCATGTAGACGCAGCGCTTCAAGAAGGACTGTCGCGTGTGGCTGCACAAGTCGCCGTGTGCTCGCGAGGAGCACGCCTGTATCGACATAGCAACACAGGGTCTCCACGAGCACGACTCGGTGCCTGACGCCGTCTCCGCCGTCGACTCCGCCAACAACCTGAAGAAAGCCTGCTCGCACAGCTGCGAGGACCTCCGGGTGCACTACAAGAAGGACAACCGCTGCTGGCTGCACAAGTCGTCGGCTCGCAGCAAGAGGCCGTCCACCGGCGGACACTTCCGGCTCGAGGAGTCGTTCGCCGCCAAGCTGCTCGCTTGCAGGTGACCGGTGCCAACTGATTGCATTGATTCAGGCTGAGCCACGGGAGTGATTAACATAGTTTTCCTCTTCCTTCTTTCGTTCCTATCCTCTGACATTCTCCCCTCTCCTCTTCTCTTGTCTTTATGCCCTCCCCTTTCCATCTCCCCCTCCTTCCCCTTCTCTCTTTTTCTCTTACCACTCACTTTCTGTGTCTCTCTATAACGAACACACACGCACTCTCTCTGTCCAATATAAATAATTGATTTCAGAGACGCCAAAAGCGATGCGAATTCAATTAGGCAATCATAATACAATGATCCTATACTATTGATAACCATTTATTTATAAACGTTCATCATAGTCACTATTCCCGTTACGCGCGTCAATGCCGTGTCATTGTAGCGGCAGCAGCAGCGGCCTGTCAGCGAGCGGCGGCATGGAGGTCGAGGTGGAACTCCAGGACGGGACGGGACTCTCCTGTCGGCGCAAATACTTCAAGAACGGCACCGTCGTCGACATAACAGTCGACGACAAGTCGACGGCTCAGAGCGGCGACTTCGAGAAAGCGATCCAGATGTTCAAGTACGGACTACGACCGTCCCTCTCGGACGCCGAGTACATGTCAGACGCCGGCGCCCCGCCAGAGGTCGCCGTGGTGCGGCACTGCATCAGCAACCCATCAATCCCGACGGCAGTCGACAGGGTCCAACTGTGCCACGCCCCCGACGACAGCCGAGGACGCGCCGCGAGAGAGTTGACGGAGGACGAGCTGGTCGCGTGGAAGTTCTACAGGATGGAAAGAGCTCGGTGAATAGCACTCAAGTAATTCGTCTATTGTACGACCCAGTGATCTCATGTCAGATCAAGGGACATCAACATAGAAACGTTTAATTTCACATCTTATATACTTAATTAACATTCACACGAAACATTTCTTTTCTATCTTCACACTCACAGAGCACGTCATCTCGCTACTTATCGAATATATAATAATTATGTTCCGTTGTCCAAAACGGGCAGATCTTGCAGATATATTAATGCGCCTGTATTTCTGGTTCGTCTACCAAAAGAATCCGAGCACTAATCAAATCCACCTGCATTTCGCTGCCAAGCGAATGTCACTTCACAATAGAATAGTGTGGGACAAAGCGCACCTCCCGGGCAAAGCGTCTAACCGTCTAACCTACTTCTCACTACCGGGTTCAGCCTACTGTTACGTTTCCCATTGGCGACCATGTTAATGTTTTGCATTATTATAAGAAAATGGGACCATCAAACATTCTGAAACTTCTTACCTGATGTTGTCATCATCTCATTGACATGCCGATCGAGCTTAGTCAAAGACTCGTACTTCTAACTCATTTAAAATGCCTGAACGTGCCATACCCGTCAATGGTTTTTATTTCTGCATGAATTACTACGCGCACGTGCCTCGTTGCGAAAAAATTGCCAAAAATCCTTCCGCCTATTGAAATCATCTAAAAATCCCCAGTTACACTGTCAATTAACGTGTTCTACCAGCAAACTTACTATTGTGCCTGGCTCAAATGCAGTTATGTCAGATGATATGATGATGATGATCCCTACAGTTACTTCCTGCCAACTAAAGTCACCTCGTTTCAGCGATGGCCTGCCATTGGACGGCCGCTGTCCGACGTCACACGCGGGCAGCGCGTCTTCGACAACGGCCATGTGGCCAGTGCGCAGCAACAGCGACTCTTTACTCAGACAGCCCGCTGCCGACGACAGGGGGCGCCGCGATGTGAACCGCAACGGCCTGGGCTCCGTCAACAGTGGCGCCTTGTCGGTGATACAACGGACGCTCAGCGATATTGACATGCACTAACACTGGTTCACGGCCGCCCGTCAAGATGCTAGCTGCTCAAAAGTGCCACGTGACGCATCTGACATTTGAGCGATTACGCCCTCTGGCGAATGTTTCCAACAAACCCTTTGTACTCCAGAAAGAGTGTGGAGGGTGCGTCGGACGAATTCGGCTGGTGCTTATATATAACATGCGCGTTGACTGCCCTCTCGTCATACGCGATTTGAGCGCAGAACATTATTCAGAGCCGTTATTTTGCGATCAGCGATTCCTTGAGCGTTGTGCAATGCGTTCTACTGGACTGACCGTGTAACATTAGGGAGCTAATGTGCAGTCAAGCGGACACAACAAACGTGACGTGACGTCTGTGTAAAATCTACGGGTAACAAATAGAAACGCGGTCTTTTCAGTTCGGTGTTAAAATTACCAAAAATCCATCGCTACGATGACCTAGTTCGTAACTGGGTTTACTGTTAATCAAGTATGCGAAAGAGTTAAGCAAAAACTAAAGAGCTAGATGAAACACAAATGTTTGTCATTTTTGTATTGTTCAAACAAGAAATGAATGCGATAGTGTGAATTGGGTTTTGTTTCTTGAAAATAAAGTACATACATACATACATACATACATCATACAATCAAATGACAACAGTTTGTTTCCCTTTTTATTTAACTGCAACGTTGAACGAAATAAAAAAAATTACGTTCGTAGAACAATTGAATATTAAACTTCACAAGTTTCCTATTCTTACACGACAACAAATCATGCATTAGGAAGATTTCATTTGTTTCCAATTAAATAATTTTTTTATTTCCAAATGGAAATGTACAACATATGCACATTTCAAATGTCAGTAATTCAAATAGAAAGGGAGAAAGTAGAAGTGTATTACTTATTAATCACTTTCACCTAAAACCAGAGTAACATACCTATTAATAGTAAACATAAATGTATAGTATATTGCTACTAAATAACGAATAACTGAAACCAACTAACACATTTCTACTTCCAAATATTCTCTGTTGCGTAACGATTAAAATAAGGAATTGGTACTCTTCAAGTAAGTACCTTTTATATAGTTTTTTTTTGAGATTCTGGATAGTAACTGAACTTGCTATATAATTGTCTAAAGAATTCCACAGTTCCACATTCCAAGATCATGTGTTATACGGAAAAACAAACAATGTTTGTAAATGTGGCAAAGGAATACATGCCATGAGTCAGGATATTGGTACAAATAGGAAGGATTTGGAACTGATGAAGGCCACGGACCACATTTAGTATAGTTGATTTGTTCAGTCAATATCTCAATCACTGTTGGGCACGGCGAGCCTGTATTGCTATGAAATTTGAGTATGTTCAATTAGGATTGCCGATAAAGTATAATATGTTCAGTTAATGCTACCTGGACAAATTAATACGTTCACTCAATGCTAGCAAGATAGTGAAATACGTTAGTTCAGCGCCATCAGATCAGCTGAGCTCGTCCAGTCATTAATGCTAACAGCACATATGTGATTTGATGTTGCCGAAATGTCGTGAATAATCCAGGTCACAAGGAAAAGGGCAATGTCCCATTACATTATAATGGGGTCCGCTATTCAGTTGAAACGTCTTTGCCACGAATGCATCGGGAATCCCCATCCTAGCAAAGTGAGATTTGAGTTTGGTAATTACCGCCTTGGATCCGGTGGTTGCAAGGCAATCAATCTCCCAAAAGTTTGATCTATTGTCAGTGGTGACTAGGTAATCCTTTTCGTGATAGGAGAACTGGTCGATACCGACCTTCTGCCATGGTCGATCAGGCACCTCATGGCTCATTGAAGTTTCTTGGTCTTAGAACATTCGAACTCACGACAGGTTTCACATATTTGGATGTATTCTTTGATTTCTCCGTTCATGCCAGGCCAGTACACTACTTCTCTTGCTCTTCTTAAACATCCTTCATTGGTGAATGTCCTTCTTGATCTGTGACCTCATTGTGTGCGGAATCACGAGCCTTTCACCCCGGAATGCCAAGCCATCTGCGACAGCCAACTCATCTCTGAAGTAGGGTACACCAGGTGGCAGCACATTTGACTTATCGGGCCAGCCATGCTGTATGACAGCTTTCAGCACTTATAGCGTGGAGTCTTGCTCAGTTACATTATTGGTCGTATCGTGACGAAATTGGTATCTCAGATGGAGTTCTGTTCAAAGGTAGACAAGTCATTATACCAGTGGCACTAAGGCAGGACAGCCCACTACAACTCCATGAGGCACATGTTGGTATCGAGAAAACAAGGCGGCTCATGCGTGATTCCTTTTATTGGCCGAACATTCACACAAAGACATTGAAATATTGTCAAACATGTCAAGAAAGCCAAACAGAGCAGAAGAAACAACCTGTGCTACCTCATGATGTGCCGTCCACACCTTGGACAAAGGTGGCAAGCGACATGTTTGAGATCAGGGTGACCATTACCTGCTCATCACTGACTATCACTCCAAATTCCCATATGTAGGCTGTGGGTGGTAAGCTTATGCCTAAATTAAGAATAGACCACTGTAAGGCAAATTTGAAGATAAGATTGCGTTTATTACAGTTTAACTACTAAAATTATACAAAACCAAGTTTCTCAGTCCTTGCACAATTTGCACTACTGATCTAACTTCGGTACCTCGTCAAAGTATAAAATGTCAACCAAAAGTTCAAAATACAACCAAAAGCAAGAGCGTTAAGAACAACAATAATAGGTGAAAGAACAGATGACATTGAACACAATAACAAAGACGACCCAAAAAGACGACTTAAAAGATGTCTTAAAAGACGACTGGCCACAATCAGGAGTGGGCCAGGACTTGCGTTCGCCTGTACAAATACAAACCAAACCAGTAAGCTATTTGCATATCATAGTGTCCAGTGTAAGATGACACATCAACATCTGTTAAATACCATAGTTCCAACACATTGGTGTTGTTCACAATATTGTATGTAAAATACCTGTTATCTTATTCAGTACTAATATATAATTATACTTGTCGGTATTAATGTAATACTAGTACTCTACATGTAAAACACCCTTAATATAATAAATTCAACAGTCAACAATGTTGTCAATTTCACATGTGCATGCCCTGACTAGCCTAGCTGTCATTCCACTGTTGTTTACAAGCAAGTCTTGGACACTGCTCAACTTACATGTCTCTAGGGAATACACAAGATCAGCCCTCTCCCAGCCACCTCCTAGAGCAATTAATCAATGTAACTTCAAAGGGAGAGAGGGCACCAAACTGATCCTGGCTTAACTGTAGGGACAGTTACATAATACCTATATACATGCACAATTTATGCTTGCACCATGTCTATCACATCTTATAACATATTAACTATAACAGTAGCACCACTAAACATGATCAAAACTTAACTTTCTAAAGGGATCTGTACATTTACCAGCTACTGACTGCAAGTGGTCAAAATCTCATTAAGCCTTGTTGGGCATTCTTTCCTAAGGTCCAACGACCACTTATTCCTGATCTTCCATACATTAGTAATCAAAGTCACCACTAAGTAATTATAACTGATAAAGTAAATGCCTTGACATAAACAGATGGACAATTCTCTATCACACATTATGATACAATTATAATTTGAAAACATTGCTTAATAAGGTAGAAAACATCATTTAGGGACTTACCAAAACAGAGTTGTCATTAACTGTAGAATCACGCCTGGCCCACTGGGGCAGGGCCCCTTCCACTGACCACACGTGACCCCTGTCTCTAGGTTAAAATTTATGTTTAAACAACTGAATTATTAGTAATAAGACCAACTACCTACACAGTAAATACAACTAATTACAGGACAAATAGTCATAGCAATAATAGTTCACTAACTATATTCTCTAAATTACATTACATTACCCTGGGTGCTGCCATCATGTGGTGGGTAACTAAACTACTCGAACCGACAAGTGACTATGTCACACATTATGTGAAAATAATTCAAAAAAAAAAAAGCGCCACGATTGCCCACCTGACAGCAGTGTTTCAGTCTGTTTGGACCATACATGGAAATAGTCACTGACAACGGGCGACAATATGCAGGAAAACCACACACACACACACACACACACACACACACACACACACACACACACACACACACACACACACACACACACACACACACACACACACACACACACACACACACACACACACACACACACACACACACACACACACACACACACACACACACACACACACACACACACACACACACACACACACACACACACACACACACACACACACACACACACACACACACACACACACACACACACACACACACACACACACACACACACACACACACACACACACACACATATATAGCAAGTGGAACATCAAACTCACCACTACTTTACTGAGGTATGCTCAATCGAACGGACTAGTTGAGACACAGGAGACCAATCAAAGGCATCATACAGAAATGCTCCAAGACTGGAAATGATAGATGGGGATGCAACACCTAAGGTGTACAACAATTGACACCAATCTACCAAGTCCGGGTGGTATCATGTTCAATCGTCTGGTTCGAGTAAATTTGCCCAGCTATCAACCAACGTTGGTGCACCAGAAGCAGATGGACATCAACGATCGTCTACAGGTTCGGAGGGGCAGCCTGATACAGTACCACGGCCGAAATGATGGACCAGAGCTCGCCCCACTACATGCGGGTCAGCGAGTGAGAATCCTCAACAAGGATACACACAAGTGGTGTCCGGGAGAAGTTGTAGCCACTTGCGCAGAGCCACGTTCACACATCGTGCAAACTCCAAATGGAACTAGACTGCGCAGAGCCAGGTCACACCTGGGTGGACTTCTTCATGCCACTCCAGCCAAGAGCATATTTATAGAACCAGAACCACTCCGTAGACATGTGAGGTTCCACGAAGAAACAACAGTGAACAGGAGTGTGGTAACTCTACAATATCACCAATTAATGCAACAACTCGGAATAATGAACATAATCGCACACGATGATGACAATTAAGATCTGGCAGGGAAGTTCGGAAGCCCTCCAGCTACTGTGATGACTCTTACATAGCTAGGTTTGTAGCTAACATATGTATCAGTAGACAAGAAACGTTTGATGTGTAATCAGACATTCTTTATTAATAATTTAAGCGTGACAACATTTCAACAACATGCTTTGTTTTGTAATACATGCTCCTCGTGTTTTTTAATCTTTGCAAGGGGAGATATGTTATGATAACCTCAAGAACTAGTTTGTTGTAACGTAATTACAATAAAGGAGTCAGTGATTCGTCCGTAAACCAACATGACGATGTTAGTGTGTATGCGTGCTTGCCAAAGATATAATCTAGCTCCAGTGTACGAGCAATCGTTTCACGAAGTTGGCGAGATCCTCAGCTTTCATTATAAATATAGATAATTATTGATACGCTTGAACGAATACAACGGATACCAACTAAAAGGATTCCTGAACTGAGAGACCCGAGTTACTAAGGACGTCTAAAAGAATGTGATTAAACAACCCTAGAAACAAGGAGGTTAAGAGGAGATCAAATTGAAGTTTTTAAGATATTGAATGGGTATGAAAATATTTATAAAAGTATTTTTTCTCACTCAAGAAAGATAGTAGAACTAGACGACATGAGATCACATTAATAAGGGATCAGTGTGTGCTGGATATCAGGAAGTGCTCGTTCTTACAGAGGACATTAAATGAATGAAACAAATATAATATTTATAATGTGTAACTGTTAGCAGCGTGAATATATTTAAATACAAGGTTGACAGTTTGACACATATCTCAGGTTACACATAGATGCAAAAATGTTGGACTCAAGATGAACCAATGGCTTCCTTGTACACTTGCAACCTGGGCCTTTGCAATGAATGGCAATCTTGGTTAATCTTGTTAAATATCTTGTTAAATGCCTAATATTTTTTTAAGGAAACGCGAAAAACGTATTGCGATGATGCTGCCACCTAGGAGCGTGTGATTAATGAAGTTATTTTCCTTGAAGCTCGGTAGATGGCAGCAACAATATCAAATAGGTGTCTGCTCTGTCTACTGCTAGCATTTTATTTGTTCGACGGTGTTTTGCTATTTTGCTTGTTTCATTACGCAGAAGATGTGTTTATATATGTTTTTGATTTGCATAGATGCTGGAATGTTATATTTAAATATTCAGTGTAGACGCATGCCCCAGTGCAGTGACTTGGGCGATAACCGGGTGGATTTTCAGTTTGACATCGCCTAACCTTAGCCTTAGGCCTTAGCCTTAGCCTTAGGCCTTAGCCTTAGCTTAATCAAGTCCTCCTAAGCCTCCTAGTCTCATTACTTGGGTAAACATGAACTAGATTGGCCTAAATTATTAACGTCTCTTAAATACATTCCTTCCTAATTTTTTCAATGCGAATGAGTAATGAATGTGTTCTTTGCATCATTCCACACCGCTTCCGATACAAAAAGGGTACATAATTAAAAAAAAAGTATTGTCTTTTAGGGCAATTTAAGTGGTCGAAACATCGCTATGCTTGTAATGAAGGTATGACGATCTTTCGAAATGAACACTAACAATACCCCTGACCAGTAGCATCAGAAGTGTCAAGGGCAAGGCGATTTCACTCACACATCTAGTAGCGCAATGTTTGTGAAATGAAAAATAACAGAAAAATGCAAGTTATGCTTTAACATTTAAAAAATTAATTGTGATATAATTAAAGTCACTAACCACACAACTACTTTTAAATATTACCCAAATCAAATTTGGCTTTAAATATTACCCAAATAAATTTAGACATTTTCATAACGCTTATGTTGATGTTCATATGACTAATAGTCATGAGAGGGCAGGGGACGTTTTCCCCCTCCCCGAATTGAATAAAAAATATGTGTGTTATAATGAGCAGGTTGTTTAGTAGTTGTGTGAAATGTGTTAGTTAAATAAAATAATAAATTAGGGATTTATGATACGCCATATATTTGGATGAAAACCTGCTGAAAGGTGCTAATAAGGCAAAATATGTAAGAAAAATAAGATAAATTGTGTACATTTGGTAACTAATTATATATAATGATAACATAACGCACAATTAAGAGTGGACAATTTGGTAAATGTAAAGATTTCTCTCTAAAATTACATGGATGTTATAAAAAAAAAAATTTCCCCCGACAATATTCATGCAGACGCCCCTGCCTACAACAAAAGAACATATAAACACTCAGTGTAACTACTCTTGCAATAACTTGGTTGACTCTGAAAAAAGCCATTTGGGGTTTGTTCTAAAAAGTATTAGTACGTATATAGGATCTCGCAAAAAGGGTGGACAAAGCCAGGGCAGGGGACAACCTTTCTCACTCATTATGGCATTAGTTTATCATGCTACCATGTAGCAACAAAAAAACAGAATTATTTAAAAAATAAGCCAAAGGGTGGCGTGGCCCAAGCCTCCCCCAAATACACCACAGCTTAAACTTAAAGTACTAGTTAGTAGTTGACTGTTTGGTGAGACTCACAACTTTGTTACACATCATTTATTATTATTATTAAATTTTACACATGGCATGGGCCTATTTCCTATTAATTCAGTATTAGTCCATGATATTAGAGAGGTATTTTTTTGTGGATTTTTATCAAGATAAACATTTGTGGTCTGGTCATTTCACACTCCTAGTCATTTAAGTTTTCGTACTAATTTCAAGATTTGACAGTAACATATCATGTAAATTTAAGACGTAATTTATACATAATGTTGTTTTACAGGATCAATGCTGTAGACTGTGATTATGGCAGAACTTAACAATGAAAGTGAATATGGTAGATGTGCTAAACGTTGCCATAGCAACACTGACCATCGGCCAGTGAGAAGCTGTAATTTCTGTCAGCGACACGATTCAACAGAAGCATTTATCACATGGTAGGTGCTTCACAAAGACTGTTTTTCTCATCGAGGCTGACAAATTGTTGTACTGCTGCATTGTCTCGGCTTTTGTTCCTTCCCACTGAGCAACTTTCTATAAGCAGCTTTATCACTGCACTTTTAATACTTTTTAACATCTTTATTAAAGTCTTCCCATCTTTAATGTGGCTGGCCCCTTTCCTTGCGATCACACTATTTCACTGCCTCCGCTCTCTTTCGCTATCTGTGTTCCACAAAGATCAACATATTAATCTGTTTTGTTGTGACAGGCAGTAATATATCACAGAATAGTTGTTGGAGCAGTTGGTGATATTGTTTTACTCCAGGAAACATGGTATTTGCAGACCTGATTTAGCCCAGTTGGTGACTAGTGATAATATCTGGCAAGTCCTTTGCTGTCACTATGGTAAATTGTTTCATATTGATGCACTTATGCATAGAACATATAGAGTACTATTAGTTCTACACTTTTTATACTTTGATTTATTGAGCATTAATAAAAAATCTAGCTATAACATATTATATATATATAGTACCTGTAGCACAGTATGTGACATGCTATAAATCAACATAAAATTTAACAACTTTGCACAGCCAAAATGATATTAATTGCTGTTAGTCTGTTCCACTTTCTTGAATGATAACTACAATGTTTTATTAATGGATTTCACGCAGATGTTTCAATGGACTTTACACACTTTATAAGGTCACAAACTCTCGGGAACAAACATAGATTTTGGCAAGAGCTTGACCAAATAAATGTTTGATTTCACTGTCTGTTTCGCTGTCTAGCCCGACCTGTCAAGCCGTCTACTACTGCTCTGAGATGTGTCGGCAACAAGATCTTGTTCACCCAAGTGATGACCATGGTCATGGTGCGTGGTGCTCAAAGATGGTGGCATACCTGTCCTGCTCTGGTGATCTCGCCCATCTACCATTCACGTATGCCAAAGGTAAAAGCTTGGAGGCACTAATCTTTCCTTTATTCTTAATAATATTTATGTCATCAGTTTATGCAACATGAGCATCGGGTGGAACATATGCATGCGGTTTTAGGTTTTGGTGGTCTTTGTAAATATAAAATATACAGATTTTCTTAAATTTGTCATACAAGTTTTGTTAGACAATTCCTTTTGGTATTATGCATTTTTGTTTTCTATTGGATATACAGCCCAAATTGTCAAATGACATGTGAATAACTCATCATCAGTTAAAAACATGTCTGAAGAACGAGTCCCATGGATATTTTAGCTATGCGCAGTCAGTAGCACCAAAAGTTTGTGAGATCCAATCAATATATCCCGATGGGTCAGTGTAGTCAATATAGTTGTGTAAGATTTTTATACATCAAATAACTAGCTCTACTTTATCATGATCCTCTGCCTTTCTCTCCCACTCTCAACTGTTCAACTCTGACCTTTCAAGGTCTCTCTTAATTATCCCTACATCTTAATACTGATCTTCCTCTTCTTCTTTCCATGCTCAATTTGTCAATCTGTCCTCACTTATTCTCTGTATGTGCCCTGCCCATCACAGTCTGCTCCAAAATACCTTCACCTTCAGGTGATTCTTCCTTCTGATCTCTTCTTTTAATTTCCTTCACTGTTTATGTGCATGTTATAAATGATTTAATGATGTAGGTCAAATATTTTAATTTTTACAGAAACGACTGCCTCTGACTTTGATGAACATAAACTGAGGCTGTTTTTGGAGCGTCATGACATCTACAACCGTGGTTATTGGCAACATCTTTGTCCGCAGAAGTCTCGGCAGAAGAAAACATCATTGGGTATGTTTACACCTTGGGTATGTTTACACCTTGCAGTGCACAATGCAACGACGATGTTTCATCAGATTGGACAGTTTTGTTTTGCCTCATAATTGTTTTTCTCCTTCAAACGTCTGGCTTTGTACAACATGCCAGAGGTGCGACGCATGAGCGTGGAAACACGCTTGATCCTGTCATCACATCGGAAGCATCACATGTTATCGCCACCGCTGTTATACCGATGATGCTGATCACTGACCACTATGCAATTGAATGTGAACTACATCAGCCAAAACCAATGCGCCTGAAATGACACGTCGAGTATCGAAAGTACGCTGCAATTGATAACAATTAGTTTGCAGCTGATCTGGCGGCTTCTGATCTCCATGCTCCTGAGCTGGATCCGGCAGTCATTCTCTCTCGTTATGATGCTTGGCTGCGTACTGTCGCTGATGCCCATGCACCTCTTGTCTCACGGACTGTCACGGTGAGGCCGATGACTCTGTGGCATACCAGCGAGCTGGCCGAAGGGAAATGTGCTCTACGCCATGCTGAACACCACTGGTGACGATCTGTCCATCACCAGATTTACACGGATCTGCGCAACACTTTCCGGAAGGCACTAAGGAAGACACGGTCACAGCACTACTGGTCAGAGTTCATGGAAGCTGGCAGCAACATGCAACGAATCTATAAGGTCGCCAACACACTGCTTGGCCAAGATGGTAATCGGTCCTTTCCTGAAGGGTTGAATGCAACAGACTCTGCACTTGCTACTAGATTCCAGAGAAGCTTCTCTGAGAAAATTAATACACTCCTTTGCAATCTGTCTCGGCAGCCAGTCGACGAACTATCGACAGATGTCACATCTCCACTAATGTGCTTCGAGGTTGCGTCGCCAACAGACGTGAAGAGGATAGTGTTGGCATCTGCTGCCAAGTCATGTGAACTTGGCCCACTGCCATCGTTGCTCCTGAAGCGAAATGTTGATGCTCTCTCTCCGTTCTTGGCACGCATAATCAATGCGTCCCTATCCTCTTCATGATCCCACAGTCGATGAAGCATGCCGTTGTGATACCCGTATTGAAGAAACGTGACATCTCGTTTGCCGCGAAGACAGCAGAGCGCTTCATCGCACGGCAATTACAATGCTTCCTCAATGAAAACGGCATATATGCAATCTACCAGAGTGCATATCGACCACGTCATAGTGCTGAGACGGCGCTCTTGCGCATCCACAATAATGTGGCACAGTTGATTGACTCATGTTGGGGCGTACTTCTGGTGCTACTGGACCTTTCTGCTGCGTTTGACTCACTTGACCATGCTGTACTGCTGTGACGCCTGCACGGTTGTATCTATGGTGATGCACATGCTTGGCTGGCATCCTACCTGCATGGCCCAACCTCTATGGTACACATCAAGAAAGAAGTCTCGGAAAGCAGTGTCATCAGGACTGGAGTTCCTCGGACCAATACTCTTCAACGTCTACATTGCGCCACTGGTGAAGCTTCTCCAACAACA
This sequence comes from Lamellibrachia columna, assembly GCA_963662155.1. Taxonomy (NCBI): domain Eukaryota; kingdom Metazoa; phylum Annelida; class Polychaeta; order Sabellida; family Siboglinidae; genus Lamellibrachia; species Lamellibrachia columna. The sequence goes on from OY759273.1 coordinate 3,965,280, forward strand.
CGGTATACAACACCATCTGTATGCCGATGACACGCAGTTGTATGTTGACTTCCCACCATCGATGCACGCAAATGCACTTGTGCGTACGGAGGCCTGTGTCCGAGACGTGAACATTTAGCTCTATGACGATGGCCTAATCCTCAATGGGACCAAATCACAGGCCATTGTCATAAGATCACCAGCCTCTGTGCTCCAATAACAATAACACACATCGACATCTGCGGTCAACTTGTGGTGACATCTGCCGTCGTCAGAGGTCTTGGATTCGCCATTGCTGGAGTGCGTATTACCACCTGTACCGAATCTCATGCATATGTGACATACTAACGATCGGTACAACAAGTGTCTAGTGCATGGATTAGTTACATCCAGAATTGACTACGGCAACGCTATGCTGTACTGAATATCAGACCGTTTACTCGACCGCCTTGAGTTGGTCCAACCTGATCGGCGTAGCATGACAGCAGCACTGAAACAACTCCACTGGTTGCCGGTGAAGTGGCGCATTGAGTATAAGCTAAGCTATAAGTATTCCGCACCCTTCACGACCGGATACCAGCGTACCTGACCTCGCTGCTCACACCATATGTACCGCGCCGCACCCTTTGTTCTGCCGACCACGTGCTACTAACTGTTCCATGCCACAACCTTGAATGGTATGGCCGCCGTTCTTTCTCACATGCTGGGCCGACCATATGGAACACGATACATGAAGAACTGCGGCAGATCGAGGACATGAACACTTTTAAAGCTCATCTTAAGACACACTATTTTAAGCTTGCCTTTAATATGTAATCTTTATATGTCACATTCTATTACCACAATATATTTAATTATTTGTAATTAACAACTAATATTTATTGTCAAGTTATTTATTAATGATAATTTATTTTATTAACAATTTATTTTTTTAACTACCAATGGTACTTTACATTTTATACTTCTATGTGTGGCTTAGTTGTCTATGGTGTCTAGCCAAGTTTTAGAAATATTTATTTAATGTATTATTATTATTATTTATATTTTAGCATTTTAGTTTTGTAAACACTGCTGAACACAGTTTTACTTTGGATTTTCGTCTATAAATAAAGTTATTATTATTATTCATCCTTTGATCACTTCTTTTCTCAGTCTATCTCCTCTTGCAATGTGTCTAATATAATTCCTTATTTTCTGATCATATTAATTTTGGCTCATATATATGCAAGTTGTAACTGTTGTAAGTGTTGTAAATGTTGTAAATGTTGTAACTGTGGTAAATGTTGTAAATGTTGTAACTGTTGTAGTTGTAACTGTTGTTGATATTCTTCTCCACAGCCACATGACAAAAACTTTGAAAGTTGTTGAATTAAAATTATAGTGAAAGCTAGATCATTATAATCATTTGTACAGACCATTTGTAAACAGAGTATAATGAGTAAGATCTACTTTCATTTCTCATTCTTGATGCCCAGCATTTTCATGGTGAAGAAGCCAACGATACTGTACACCAACAATTTTTCACAAGCATTTAAAGTTTGCAATTTTCACATTTTTCACAAAAGTAACACACAGAATGTTGTCTCAAAAAATCCATTTGTGATGTTGTTTCATTCCATTTTATGGTAGGTTTTAGCATATATATATATTTAGTATGTAGCAATTCTGCGAAAATTAAAGCTAACAAATTCTCCTACCAAAGCTGCGCACTTTTAAAGCAGCAAACTTTTTCAGGTGTACAGTATTTCACAATGTGATTGTTATGTTATTATAAACATTGTAGGATTCACAGGTGATGAGTCAAACAAGTTTGGCGTATCATCAGAGAGTTTGCTTCTCACAAGTTCAGATGCATTAGTGGCGCCCCCTGTGGCACTGCGGAGCTGGGCCGCGTACTACGAATGGCGAGGGTTTGGGTTCGACTCACCCATAGCTGCCTTGCTCCAGTTTCCTCTGACTGTCTACTACATCATCACCCTGCTGCCAGGACAATGTAAGTGCTCGTAGGGAACTGTGTAACCCCGAGACAGTGTATCAAATTTTAGGTGAGCTATCTTGCTCCTATTGCTCGCTCTAATCAGTCATTAATGGAGTGATTTATCGTTCGAGCTAATTGTTAGAATCGCTGGCGCCTAAGTAGATAGAGCATGTGGCTCCCTCTGGTGGGTGACTTGTGCACCTGTTGGAAAAAAAAATCACATCTTGTAAATTAGCATTGGAGCCCAGAATTTTGTTGAATTGATTTGTTCAGCCTATAATGGATCGTAACAATATTAAGCGCAACACCAACCTTTGCGAAATGGTTGTTCGGCGGTGATATTAAGTCTTTGACCATGAGAATTGGTTGTTTTCGATATGGTCAGGTACGCTTTGTGTAAGATTTGCACCTTGTATTGTGACAAAATTGAACCCGTCACAAACAAATGGTACGTAATGTTACATACTGTAATCACACACATATGATCTATTCTATGATATGTAGAGTGATTTCTAATACATATTATTTTACTCATCAAATAATCCTACATACATGCACAATTTTTAATTTTTTTTGCTATGTGCCTTCGGCAGTTGGCTGATTGTGCATTCGGTAAAACTGTTCTGTTCCACTTGTTGTATAAGGCTGGAATCACTGAACCAGAACAGTCATGGAATGGTTACCCTTGATGTTGACCAGGTGCAGATAAACCACTGGATATCACCTCACACGAAAAACAGTTCACAATCCATTTACTTGGCGTGGAGCAAGAAGCTGAGATGATCCCTTTGTTTGCGGTAAGAAGTTACTCAAACTGCACAAAACATTTATTTTAAACGTTAGGAAAATATATTATGCATACAACATTCATGGCAGTACTCCTGTTTTGTCATTGCCATAGTTGCAATTGATTGTGTTTTTTTAATTGTATTAAGTTGTAATTTATTACACTATAATATGTAATGACAAATTATTTGTAATTTAAGCCTATGTAGTTACGATAAAAGGAAATATACTTTAATGCTTAACTTTTGACCAAAATGTTTGGCACACATTCTGCCCACTACTGGCTAAGATTAAGAATGTAGTCTTCTATTAATTTTAGTGATCATATAATGATAATTATAATACATTTTATGGTAATAAAAATCATAGCCACGTTGTGTACATACACCATCGTAAACAGATAAAACATTTAGGTGCTGTAATAAACAATTTTAATCAAGATTCTGTAACGTAAAAATAGTGTATTTTCAGTCGTTAGATGGCGAATAGATCTAAAAGCAAGGAGTCCTGGTACATAATATTTTCATTAATGTTTTAGAAACTGATGATAAAGCTTTCACGCTGGTGCTGCAAACTCTTGCGATAACATATGGTTTATCTATATCAGTAGGTAGCTGACATGATTTAGATAAAATAAATAATTAGACCCGTAAAATATTTCCATCTTTGTTTTGTATTCTGTTGCCAGTGCTAGAATTGTGACATCCTTTAAAAAACCAGTCCTTTTGGAAATCCCCCTGACTTCTTAGAAACGCTGACAATGTTTCCATAGTAACGACCACATGTGCGTCGAGCTTTGGACCACCTATGTTCATTCGCTGTGAACGCGGAACATGCCGTCAGGTTACTGTGATTCCAGTACACATCAGTATTATATCTACCTAACTAAATCATGTCATTAAACCAGCAAATATCAGCGTTAGTGTAGTTTATTGTGCCTATAATGGAAACAGTCTATGATGCCGAACTGGTGACCCCATCGGATAACAGGCCAGTCAAAATGATCGTAAACATGCCCTGCCAGAAGACAATACGTTACAAATACAGATTCAAGGGCCATTGTGGCGGCACATTAAGGGGACATGTCAGTATTTAAAATGGCCATTACGTTTTGTCAACAATACATGAAACGCCAGTGAAAATCGTCACATTTCAAGCATGATACGAGTATCTATCAACATTTCTGTTATCACAAACAATCAGGAAACGTTACCTGTTTAACATTTTTTAAACTACAACACTTATGACACTGAAATTTGGCAAATGAACATGTCTTAAATGTAGGCAACTTTACACGGTTTGGAATTATGATTGGTGATGGGTTTGTGTCAAAAATACACTGCCACTTTAGGCTGTCATTCAACTTTTGCTTAATTCATTCACGGTGGTGTAGCAGACGTAATTCGTTTATGTTAATCAAAATCTCCCTTAAAGTTATCGGTGACACTGTCATACTTATATGTATGTCATTTATTTATTTGGGGATTTTCTCAAAACAATATAATTTCGCATTGTGTGGCTATTTTTTCACATTTACAAACATTATTTTAAAATCTTGTAACATAACCAAATAAATGAAAAACTAAAAATGTTATTAATCGGGAATATTGTACAGTATTTCAACTACAATCTGTGAAGAAATGTTTTATTTATCTTAAAAACGTCTACTGAAACTACTCAATTCAAGACAAGCATATAATAGCCACCTCAGCTACCTTAAATTACAATAAGTGTTATTGTTGGTTGTTGACACAATAATTTTTTTTATTTTTGTATAGGATCAGGCATGTGTTGTCATGGATATGTGATTGTTCTGGAATGGCTTATTTTTAAAGTATCCATCGGATGTTACCATGGATAATTTTTTGACTTGATTAGTCTCTGTTGAGCCTGTTGTATACTATCTCCAATGTCCTATTCCGACCTTTTCCAGGAGCTTGGCACACTGCTTCCAAACAGAAAACTCTGCATCACAATGATAGGTCCAAAGCTCTCCAGGAAACTTCACGGGAAGGTCATCGAGATGGGCAACGTGAAGGTGACCCTCCACAGGGATCTCTACCACACTTTCACCTGTGTAATCACACCTGATGTCGTTATAGGTGAGACATGTCCTAGACTGTCATTCTATCTTTAGGGGATAGGTTGGTCGTGAAATGGGTGGGTGATCTGTCCATCCCCATGGAAATGGGTGGGTGATCTGTCCATCTACCACACTTTCACCTGTGTAATCACACCTGATGTCGTTATAGGTGAGACATGTCCTAGACTGTCATTCTATCTTTAGGGGATAGGTTGGTCGTGAAATGGGTGGGTGATCTGTCCATCCCCATACACAGGATCTATCCATCCCCATATACAGGGATCTGTCCATGTGTACATGCTACCAACCAGCAGCTCGAAATGTGCTCAGTACAAGTTTTCTAGTCTGCAAACATGGTCATACTTTTCCTTTTTTCATAATAATTTTGGTTAGAAAGCAATAAATCCATCAAAGGGGGACCATCTCAAAATCACTGGCACTTTATCCATATGCCATGGATTCGGCAGCAAAATAAATAATTGTCTTTCCAAAATGCAGCATTCTTGCAAAAGTACAAACGATGGCTGAGAAAACAATGATTGTGCGTGTTTATTTTAGGTCTGAATGCTGGTCTGGCTGCCTACCCTACATGGGTGGACACCCTGACCAGTCTGAGCCAGTCTCGCACCCCCGCTTACTTCACCGACTACTGCCAGTACAGTTGTGAGTGCTCTCGGCTGCCACTAGAGGCGCTGCATCTGGGGACCATCTCCGAAATTGAGATAAACCCTTTTCGGAGTCCGCTGCGGAAGTATTGCGAGGAGCATAACATGCCCTGGTACAGCAATGCCTTTGTGTACCATCTTGTCTACACATCATGATGCGAGAAAGATATCAGAAGGAAGAAGACACACAGCTTTTATGTGCACATTCTTCCAAGTGTTAGGCTACCTAATCCCAAGGTTAAGAATCAAGTTGGATGCATGATTCTAGCAGGGGAAGTGTGACAAATGATAAGTGACAAATATTACGTGGAATTTACAGCTTTTGTACACAAGAACTGAACAAGATATCTTGGGACTTAATGTGAAGGTGGACAGTTTCTGCTGAAATACAGGTGACTGTGGAAATGTGTTCAACAAGACTCCAGGTGGATCCTAACATATGATATCAGTAGACTCTGAGCCGGGCAGAGTGAATTAATTGACAGGCTTGTCAAAGAATAAAGACTATAAAGTGGTGTTTATAGTTGAGTGCAACAGAGTAGCAATGTGCAGTAGATAATTTATGCAATGCTCATTTATGTAATGTTGCCTCATACATTGACACATTGTCTAATTCTCTGGGAAGAATTAAGCCATCCTGCTATCAGTGCCCACAAGCTATTCACATCACACATATGCATCACCACCTGTGCATATCCAGACACTTGTTGGTGGAGCTGAACGGTGCAGTGCGGTAACCCAGATTTCTAGCAGCAATAGTCTTGTGTGGAAACACCCACTGAGGTATCCTGCTCAACTCTGCACCCTGTGATGACGCCATGGTGGGACTTATGATGATTTTGGCAGACCTTCACTGAAAGATATATTCCCACACAGAGAACTGTTAGTGGGCGGATCTATCTGAGGACATACATTGGTAGCAATGGGAGATCTCGGGTGTTACCATGGCAACAAACCTGTGTGAGACGTCTTTGTGAGTGTGGAGTGTGGAGAGTGACAGCTGTCACATTGACGAGTCCATCACCAGTGACACGTGACAGCTACCAGCTAGTTGTGACTGTATGGTCGGAGCTTGTTACAGTGCTTGTGGACGAGGGTAAGTAGTCTTCACCTGTGTTTAGTGTTAGTGCATGTTACGATTTAAAACATCGCTGTACGGCCTTCACATGCAGAACTGCTGTAGTTGGCACCTTTATGAACCATGGTTGGAAATTTTTTTTTTTTCAATGATGTACGAAATAACATAAAACAACTTACATGTTATGTGTGTGATGTACATCTCTGCTTTGAAATCATCCCTAATCCTGTCTACAAAACCTGACAAATCAGCTTCAGTAGTTGTTTTGATGATCACCAGGTGGAGCCACAATCAACACTGGGTGTTCTGTATACAGCATCCTCGTCGGTCAGGGGTGGCAGTAGCACTACATTACCCCTGCCAGATCAACCTGTTGTAAGGCTAATTTGTAAGTTTATCCCACGGGTTTACGTTGAATCATTTGTACTTCGTCCCACTTGCTGTCGGACGAAGTGTCTCTGGGAACTAGATACGCACGCAGCCTACTTCAAAGAGCATTTCAATGAAATGCCTATCATTACCTATCCGACTAACGACGACGGGTTCACAGCCAATTGAAGTTAAGTTCCCATATGCCGGCGTCAGAAATTTGAGCTCATAATGTCATTGGTTAACACAGCAACTGAAAAATCAGCGTTTCAACAGGTCAATCAGACAAGGGTACTGATGTACTCGGCAACCCCCAGGCAGTGAGGGCATCATACAGTGGAAGGCGGCTTCAGTGAACAGTTTTAGACATAGCGCTGTTTTCTCCATCACAACTGGATGTCTGCTGACGCGAGTCTCAGTAGTACACTACAGAAGAAAAGATGAAAGGTCTTTCCTTTATAGCCAACTGTTTACTATGACCAGCTGCAGGACAACACTGTGCTTTAGCAGAGGGTTGAACAGAGGGTTGAACAGAGGGTTTTGTTCATTATATGCAACTTTATATTGATTGGAGTTAGGACATAAGGTTTTGTACATTATATGCAGTCTCAATGCAACTTTATATTGAATGGAGTTCATTACAAGCAGATGCTCGTTATATCCAGTCTCATTAATACTCTACAACATGGTTGAAACAGTGTTTTCTTCATTTTAAGCAACCAGTCACAATATTTATTCTCAGTACAACATAGTTGTAGGAGAGTTGGGCACAAGGTTTAGTCCAGTGGAATAAGCATCTTGTGCAGGAATGTCATCGAACAAGCTGTGTCAACTATAAACTGCTGCCACCATTAGCAACTATGTGTAACTGTTTTGTGAAATGCCTGTGCACAGTTTTATATTGTATGTTTTCTTAGTGAAAGCCAAAAGTTACAAATGGTAAAATAAACAGTGAAATGTCTAGGCTCGGTCAAACAGATTTATCATTTAGCCATTTGGCTAATGTGATTGTGCTTGCATAGCCAGCTTTCTTTTTCCCTGCCAAATTGACAAATCTTCCATTTTTTAGTCAAACTTAGTATTTTTTATTTTTTGGCAAATTTGTGAATAGTTAGCATGAACCTAGAATGGTGATACTGAAAAGCATCACTAGGAACTGTTTCGTTGGTCTTTCCCCAGCATGCATGCACGCATATGTGGCAAAGGTATTCTTTCCCCAGCATGCATGCACGCATATGGGGCAAAGGTATTCTTGTGATACTGTAATTTTGGCTCAATTCCAGATCTAAGTGGCTCCATTAGCGAGATTAATCTTCATTCACTAAGACTCTAGCTACAGGGGATCCCTGTCCGAGACATGTGTTAACGCTGAGATTGAGAGTCTTGGTGGTTCACAGGATAATGTGGTAGATCTCTTTCAGAACAGGTGTCTGATGGTATAGTTGTGTTGTGTGGCGTGTCACAGACATGTGACACTTTCAATGGAATGACTGTGTCATCAAGGTCAACAGATGTGACATATTGTCATCTACTTGTCCACGTGTCCTCATTTCTCGCTGTCTTCTGTTCTGTTGTTGCACATATATCTTCCATGTTCTATTCTCTACACACATTGTAGGCCTTTCTCAGCGGGCATATATACACCAAATAATCTGGTTTTATTTACCACATAGTCCCTGAGCTAAAATTGTGGATCCAGAAAAGAATGTAAGATACCATATTCTACCTAATAAACATAAATTATGCTTGAAAAAAAATTGGGTCATGGACAAATTTCAAGGATTCTAATCTTATAAGCATATAAACAATTTTTTTTTAATAAGGTAACTGTTTAGCACTAGTGATGTTATTTGAGGACTAGTGTAGAACAACTGAAAAGTGGTGCCAACTGTTTAACACCAGATGGCGACACTTTTCAGTTGTTCCACAAAATACAATACAATTATGGATCCTACTGTTTAAAAAAGGGTGTGTGTGCTAATTAGGGCGAATACGGTAAACATACAAATGCAGAATAGACAGAGCAGTAAGGATTCGTCAAAGACGATAAACCATTTACAGGTAATAAATCTTTTAGGTAATGAATGATCAACACATTCCCGGTAGTTAGAAATAACTGACAGATCCAAAATAAAAAATGGTCTTTTTAAATGTGTATTGACCCAAAGTAGAAGCACCAGAACCGGCCCACCCAAGCTGAAGTTATCTACTTGGTTGGTACTTAAAAGCAAAGTTCAACTCAAGTCCCAATGATTCATCCATGCTGTGTCACCAAAGCTACTTTGTAACAGTTTAAGCACTTACAATTTATACAACCTAAAAACTCTTTCTTAAGTACCAGTTGTTTTAAAATTATGCAAGTATTAAAAAAACGTAATATAATTATACATTAAAGTTTTTAGAGTATGTTATCATCATACACCAGTATGTCACTGTTGTTATCATCATACACCAGTATGTCACTGTTGTCATCATCATACACCAGTCATCCGTCTAGAGAAGAGCCCCGGGAGTGACAGGGAATAAAGTTACAGAGTAAGTCATGAAAAGGTCTCATAAAAAAAGTCACAAAAACATCACAACAAAGTCACACACAAAATAACCTGGAAGGACCAACACTGAACCCCTTCACAGCCCATTGCATAACTGATTCTTATTAGCAAGGGGAATTTGGATCAACTATGTGTCTCACTACAACCAGAGTTGCCCATCCCCTGGGATTACACCAAACTTACAACGTAACAATGACTCTGGGCAGGCATTTCGGCAGTGATCCTTGACAAAACTGTCAAACCTGGGGGAGGGGTCCTGATTGGAAATATCCACTGTCAGTATCTAGTACATAATTACAACTAATCTGGGCTGTTGCAGGTAGTGTTAAATTGGTGTTGGTAAAATAATAGGCGTCATAAAAAATTCCCAGTTTCACATCAGCGCTTGCGTTTTTCTATTTTCATACCAAGGACATCTTTTTTTGTATATTTCTACAGAGGGGTGTAAAAAACACACTTGGTACACCTCTGAAGTTGTTGATTGAGAATAGCTCCTTAATAGCTTTAACAGCTAACACCTCCATCAGCATACTAACAAAACTCATCCCTATTTTACTTTAAAAAAAAAAAAAGATGAGAAACTGGGATTTATTTATTTGGCCATAATTATGTACAGTACAGTAGGTGGTCCGTCCTCTGAGAGCTGCAAGAGGGTTGGAACTGAATACACCCAACTTACGTTTTGTTGATGTGCCCCAATAAAGTTGCCCTATCTACTGGATGCACAAGGTCAGGATTTTCACCAAAGGTCTCACAGATTTTAACACACCATGCCAGGTAGTTTACGACTTTGACTCACATAGGGACACCATTGATAGAAACTCTTATGTCACGACCAGCTATTTATAGCATATCTCCCCTCCCAATCTGCATGCTTTGAATCATCCAATCTTAAATTTTTTTCGTTTTACACAGAAAATAAATGTGCACAATCCCCGTAGAAATAATGCACTTGTCCGTTAAATGACTGCACTTACATTGCCTGATTTTACTGTTGTGGTTTTTCGCTGGTTCTGCCAGATATGGCATGAAACACACACATCAACTCATGGTTGAGGTAAACCTTTTACTGATTACTGAAGTCTCAAAGGCCCACTGACACGTTTTTGAACTTATACCGCTGGGAAAATGCTTACCTGTGCTTACCTGTGCTTACCTGTGCTGATAGTACCAGTTGGTTAAAAAAGCTCAGCCATTGCTCGACAAACATAGCAATTAATGCAGAAATTATTAAATAAATTTGAAGCAAATCAACAGCCAAGTCTACCCAACAAATTGAAAGGTGATCTATCAAAATTGTCCAGGCAGCGGGGTAGATGCACATTTTGGGGGTGCAAATTAACATATGGGGAGATTATTTTGTCCTCCCTGGATAATGAAAAAGGCCATTATGAAAAGGCTAGCTTTGTAGCAGAATTAGGCAAATTGTTTATTTTTTCTGTTTTCTTTGGGAGAGACTAATTGGCTACCATTCCACTGTAGTGTCAACTTTAGAGCATGACTTGTGTTTGGCCATGTAGACTTGCCATGGCTGATAGAAGGTAGCAGGGTCTAAGTGCCTGACAAGTCAGGGCGGTCATATATGTGATGTTGAGTAGGTAAGCATTGAAGACAAAACAACATAGCACTCTATGACTCAGGACGATTGTGTTTCTCAAGATTGAGTCTAACTCAATCAGGAACAACAGGCTTTAAATTTCCCGGGAGTCCATGAGTCTGAGACTTTTTACCTGTTTCATCCTCTGGACTCCTTATGCAGGCCTTTGTAGGAGTTGGTCCAACATGGCTGCAGCCATCTTAGATCACAGGCCAGAAGTTTATACAACAGTGGCGCCACTAGTGTTTTTTTAAAGTACAGACTCCCAAATTTGTCTGCGCACTCCCAGCTATGAGCATAGTGTGAATCCACTGGACTCCCACCAATTTCCCATGAAAATCGATGCCTGGATATTGAACTTAAAGACATTTCATGATACCTGGTATCAGTGCTTTAAAGGGACAGAGCTCTGTTAAGTCAGTGAGGGCGAGAGAAAAAGTATATAATACTGAGCACTGTAGACATTTTATATCATCTTGAAGTTCTTCCTGCATAAGTCAAACCATCATCACCAAGATGGGGAAGCTGCGCCTGGCATTGCATTTTTTTTTGTGGCATAAAACACACAAGACCCAGTTCGTAAAGATGAACAATTTGCTGAACACAACTAGACCACTATAGCATTCTATATATAAAAGTAATACATGCTTAATTTCTCAATTGGGCTACTAGACGAACAAGTTTGATTGTCTACAATAAATCTAGTCATCTGAAATAACCAGACGATCACTAATGTGCACTGCACCGGGTGAAAGCTTGTTGTAACTTAATGAAATATGACTATTTGTAGTCACGATTCAACTGGAAAGACAAAAAAAAACTTGTACTCCAACTCTACCTACACATGATGTGAGTCACCAAACTTTGACACAGTTGCTTCTGTATTCTATTTAAAAAATCTGCTTGTGTAAGGGAAATAATGTACGCTAGAAATGACTGGAAGTATTGGACCCCCCAGTAAGTGTCACGACAAACGCCCCCTCTGTCTTAACTCTTGGATATTGGTTTATTACAAGATGCTAAAGATCCAGATGCTAAATCTAACTATTTAGGGCAGTTAATTGTAACTCCAGAAATGGTAGCTAAGAAAATAAAGGCAATGAAGGATAATAAATCACCGGGAGTGGATGGGATTCCTCCAAAACTACTAATGGAAACAGTAGAACAAATCAGTATACCACTTGCAAGAGTGTTCAACTTGTCATTAAAAGTGGAAGTGGTTCCTTTTGAATGGAAAGAAGCAAACATCATACCATTATTTAAAAAGGGTTTGAGAAATAAGTCAGAGAATTACAGACCAGTGAGTTTAACATCACCAGTAGGTATTATATACTTAGATTTTCAGAAAGCTTTTGACAAAGTGCCACATCAAGGACTACTATTTAAATTAAAAGTTCATGGTATCGGGGACAGCATAATCGACTGGATAGAACAATGGCTGACTGACAAAAGACAGCATGTTGTAGTAGATGGGGAGGTTTCAAACTGGAAATCAGTTTTGAGTGGGATACCACAAGGACCAGTATTAAGACTTTTATTATTCTTAATATAATATAAATGACTTGGATGATAATATAACAAGCAACGTACTGAAATGTGCAGATGACACAAAAGTGTTTAAAAGGGTTAACAATGATGGTGATAAACAACATTTACAAAACAATCTAGACAGATTAGTGAAATGGTCTGAGAAATGGCAGATGTTGGTAAATTTTGGGAAATGTAAATGCCTACATACAGGACATGGGAACTTGGATGTAAACTATAAAATGGGAGATACTGTTCTGAGTACTACTATAAAAGAAAATGACTTAGGAATAACATAAGTGTTGGTATGAAAGTTTCAGAGCAGTGTGGTATTGCAGCTTCAAAGGGTAATCAAATTATTGGGTTGATTAGGAGAAATATAACATACAAGAAGAAAAAGCTAATTGTACCTCTGTATAAAGCAATGATTAGGCCTCATTTAGAATACTGTATATATATAAGCTTGGAGATCACATCCTAACAAGGATATAGATACGCTTGAATGAATACAGAGGAGAGCAACTAAAATGATTCCAGAACTGAGAGACCTTAATTATGAAGAATGGCTGAAAGAATGTGGTTTAACAACCCTAGAAACAAGGCGGTTAAGAGAAGATCAAATTGACATTTTTAAGGTATTGAATGGGTATTTTCTCACTCAAGAAAGGTAATAGAACTAGAGGACGTGAGGTAACATTAATAAAAGATCAGTGTAGATTGGATATCAAGAAGTACTCGTTCTCACACAGGACAATCAATGAATGTAACAAATTATCTATAGATTGTGTAACTGCTAGCAGCGTGGATATGTTTAAAAAGAAGGTTGACACATATCTCAGTAGGGCAGATTACACATAGGTTTAAAATGTTGGACTCTCAAAAAGCCAATGGCTTCTTTGTCCACTTGCCATCTGGGCCTTTGCCTTGGATGGCAATCTAGTTAAATCTTGTGGATCAGTCAATGAATGGAACAAATTATCTACAGATTGTGTAACTGCTAGCAGCGTGGATATGTTTAAAAAGAAGGTTGACACATATCTCAGTAGGGCAGATTACACATAGATTAAAAATGTTGGACTCTCAATAAGCCAATGGCTTCTTTGTCCACTTGCCATCTGGGCCTTTGCCTTGGATGGCAATCTTGTTAAATCTTGTGTATCTATGCAGTAATCATACATGGTGTGACGCAAGTTTTCTGCTTACCCAGATTATGCCTGACTGGTGTAACATAATAATTAAAGTAAGTTTTATGTGGTGGGTTTTTAAGTAACTGAGTCAATAATAAAAAACTTAACGTGGTATGACGGCATAAATAAGGGCACCTTTATTTGTTGCCTGAAGGAGACTGGTGAAGCAGTAGATCTGCACTTAATCACAGTCAAGGTTTGGGGAAGTCCTCATAACAATCACTACTTTTAAAGGAGAATGGGTGTATTAGGTCCACATATCCTTTGTAGAATTTAAAAGTCAGAACCCTCACCCTTGTGCACTGGCACATCAATAACAACTGTTGACTCCTGACCCTGGCTTATGATAGGAATCATTTTAGTCCTTTTGGGTAGATGGTAACAGCGTTAATTAACAGTCAAAATGTTAATGTCTACCTAATATTAAGAACCGATATGTCTAGGCTCATTTTCTCCACAGGAGCATAGGCCAATAATAATAGTTCTCCACTGGTTCTGATTTTGGGCCATCTTCATGAGGTGTAGCTCAACATATCCACTTCCACATTAAAGGTCCTTCTTGGTTGTTTCCTCGATTCAATTCTTTCTCTTGTCTTCATTTAGAATCGTTTCGTTTTGCAAAAATTCAAACCTACCTAGTCTCCACTATGACATGTAGTTCATTTGTAAAAAAAAAAATTGTTTTGGTGAAATCATCAAACGAACTATTTAATTATTTTGGTGAAAATGTTCATCAATTTAGGAGAATAATTTAATATATTTGTGTGAGTTCTTTTATAGTTTACTAGCATCTATTTAGAACTTCATTTGAATTTGAGGAAACGTTAATAGTTGTATCCTAAACACAGTCTATATATATTAAAATATAATATAAATTATTTTTAGCCGGATCCTGTCGAAAGTCATGGATGTAAGGGCAAAAGCGGTACAGTTCTGAAAAACGTTCTAACAAAGCTACCCTTTATATTGTTTAATGAAATGCTATCCGGAGACATGAAAGTTCCGTTTCAATGGAATAATTTAGTGCTTTGGAATACTGTCATCATTGGGGATTGACTTTATGCCGTCACACGGAGAGTGATTCACAAAATTCACCTATTTACATTGTGTGCCAAGTGACAATCTGTCTTACCTTTTTGTTTTAAAATCATGAGACCTTATTTGTTGATGCACTGGACCAGCGATACTGCATCAGTGGCAGTGAAAACAATACATGGTAATGACTTTTTGTTTTGTTTACTTCGCACAAGTTGAGAGAGGCTTTGTTTTCATTGACAAGAGCTATGCAACGGGGTGTAGCTGAACTTCCTGGGTGAGTAGACATCCTGGTGTGAAACTATAGGAGTTGTAATGCTGCCCACCTTTGAGTTCCTGATGAGTATCTCTTGTGCTGTGCATGTCCATCACACCCAGTGTAGTTGACGCTTTGTATCACTTCGCAGCGATCCAAATTGCCTTGTCGAACAGCTGGCTTCAGAAAACTGTGCCAAGATCGTCACATCCAGGTTGGTTTTTGCGATTAATTCTTTTTGTTTTCAACACTGTTTGATCGATGTGTCGTTTTTCTGGTGATTTATGGCTAATTCTGTGTGAAAATGTAGATAAATCAGAATTTATTATTAAGTCTGTTTTTTCCAGATGATAGTGTCTTTGTTAAAATTTTAAAGTTTCATTTCCTGATGTTTCTTTTCTCACTTCAAGATAGGAAAACATTCAGAAGTCAAGTCAGGTTTTTAAATGGAAAAAGAGTTTGTTTTGCTGTTGTAATCATTTTATAGTCATTTTTCATCAGTTAATTCAGAGTACAGTTGATCTTTGCCTCCATGGCTGATGCTATTTATTGTTCGGTGTCAGAACTAATGTTCACGTTCAGAATGATGCAGTTTCTTTCGGGCTACAATTAAGATGTTGACGTGAATCCTGACAAATTACTGTTATTTCAGTTACGTATTCTCCAAGATAAAAAGTCTCTGCACTCAATGTCACTGTACAACCTTTGATTTTTCATAAACAACACAGTCGTGTTGTGTAAATAAAGTATTTTCTGTCAGACAGATAGAATGTTTGGGTACTGGTTGGGATAGTCTGAAAACCTATTGCCAATTAATTCACCTAAACAGGATATATAACTTGAGGTGTTTATTCTGCATCATTTCTAAACTGAAGTAGCAGTAGACATGAAAGGCAGTCATTATATCATGTGTAGTATCGGAATGTTCCTGTCAATTACTGCTCCTTTGAGAACTTATCCTTCCATTAGAACTCAAGCCTCAGTATCTGTCACACATATAATGTGACCAGACTAATGTTGAACTGGGTGAGATTCAAGATAGAGACCATCCGTCTATGAGTTCAGAACTGGTTACATATTTATTCCATGTGTGGGATGTTTTACTTCCCCTGCATAGACACCAGGTAGAAGGGATCTATGGCTTTTAGTGTCTTTTCCGAAAGACACCTACTTCCATCTCCCTTCCCTTGTGCCAGGTGCTAGGGGAGTCGGCAAATTGTACCCAATTTTTAAGAAATAGCTGGTTTGGGGCTCAATCCCAGTACCTTCTGGGGACCAAACCATTGAATCAGCAGACCAGAGAACTGTAAACAACACAAATAGTTTTGTTTTCTTTTACTGAAATGTCTGTCTGTGTTTTTGTATGGAGTGACAATTTTAAGAGTTGTGTTGTTCCCCATGAGGGCAGTAGGCTGATGGAGTGGCCAGGAAACGATTCACCTTGAATGATACTTGGTTTTACTGACCAGTAATTATCACAAGTAGGGGTACATAGTGTATAAATATTGGGGGGGAACTGCTTACATAGTTCCACACATCTGCTATTACCTTTTTCAATTGAAATGTTTAAGCTACAATTCAGTGTGTGTGTATGTTATTTTCATTTGGACAAAAAACATTACATCGAACAATTTGACCTCAGATCTGGAGAACAATGTTATGAGACAGTGGTATTCTTGGATGTGGACTACACATCCCTCTAGGCTGAGAATGGAACATTAAAAAACATCAGTTTCCATCGTTACTTGTCCATAGAGGCCTGGAGGAGATTTAAGTTTTGAATGAGAACACTGAAACCACTTCTAGGAAGAGATCCGTGGGTGCTTGGGGATTGGAGGCTATTTTCATGGAATAATTACATAGATTCCCAGAAGTGTTTGGCAGATGGCCACGAATCAAACAGAAAGTTATGTTTGGGAGAAAATTTGATTTGTAACTTGCTGAGGTGTTGAAGACTGAAGCCTGTGGGGTAGTGGATACAGGGTTACCTCTGTGGATGATGGCTTCCTAGTTGCATCTAGGGACGGACCGATTGCCCCCTAACATGGAGGAATGGCAGGTGGGAGACTGTGATGGGAGTGAGTTATGTTCCCAAGGAAGAAAAGTGGGAGCAGGTTGTGGTTGTCTCGTAAAATAATTTGATTATAAAATGTGTCTGAGAAACTTTTGGAGAGACAGTATAATTCTATAAAGTAAACCGTTTTGTGTCTGATAGATGTAGTTGTGTAACATTCGGAGCCTTGAAATTGAAGGAAAGATAACCGAAATTGTTAAACTTAGTAGGGGAGGAATAATGAAATTTGAAAAGTATCCTGTTGGAAGTCATGCTTTTGTACCCAGGATGGGTGTGTCTCAGCATATTGATGAAGTTTGATCACAAAAATACAATTATTTTGTTTAGAAGAAAAAAAGGTACATTCTTATATACAGCGCAGTATCCAGTCCTTGGGACTGCTCAAAGCGCTTTACCCTTCACCCCCTGGTAGACCTGTTCATTCCAACGCCATTTCGACTTCTCTGGGAAGCATGCAGCCATGCTGCAATTACTGTGCGAAGACTATTCGTTCCAATATCCGTCTCTGTCTGTAGCCATATATTGCTACAGAAATCTTTTTGTTTTTATTCTAACATTTGAAGATATGTTACTATGCTTGTATTGTGTATATAGATGCGTAGCCATGATTATGTTAGTAAAAGGCAGCTATTTGTAGTAGTACTTCAAAATTACTTAACGGAACCACTGAATGGTGAAGAAATGTTGTAAAGCTGTGTTAAATTCAGTTGTATGTTGAAATCTCTTCCTTACGATGTTACAATATTTCATCCCGACATTTATATTACAACACAGTAAGTATACCACAACCAGTTTATTGCAGTACTGGCAGGGTACCTATGTATTGTCATAAGAAACTCTTGAGCGTAATGAAGTAATGTTTATTCAGTGGAGTTGTCTCATAGACCCAAGTGCCTCAAGCATCAGGAAGTATAAAGAATTTCCTTCTGGCTTTCTTATAATAGTTACATTTGTTAACTAATAAATCAACTTGTGAGTAATATATATATATATATATATATATATATATATATATATATATATATATATATATATATATATATATTCAGGTATATATATTTATATATTATATATATATATATATATATATATATATATATATATATATATATATATGTAGGCTATGGCTGTGGAACATGTTTCAAAGTCATTGTGATCAAGGTTAAACATACATGCTGTTCCTTTGCTGATACCCATTTACATGAGGAGCGATGTTAATATTTCAAAGATAAAAATAGCTCCTATCAGTGCCTACATCAGTGTCATGCACAGAAACGTAATCTAAACCACAATATAATGAGACAGCCGTTCTAAAAATAACGTCATGTTTTTACTAAATTTGTGCTTTTGCAAAGTTGGTGCTATTGGTTTTTGTAAAGAGGTTGAGTTTGGAAACGTGATACAACATTATCGGCCCCCCACTGAAGAAAGAAGTCATTACAGTTGAGTCTAACAAGTCCATGGCTTTGGTTTCCTCAGGTCATTATGTATTCCTTACATGGATTCATGGTTAAACGTCCTCGTCTTTTTTAAATAGATTTTCCAGAAGCTGCTCATTCCGCTGATGGGGGTTAGGTGTACCTAGTTAAACTGTTGTTACAGCATTTGTGTGATTGGGGCAGTGCACATCACACAACATTTGTTGCAGCAATTGGGGCAGTGTACATCACACAACATTTGTTGCAGCAGTTGGGGCAGTGTACATCACACAACATTTGTTGCAGCAATTGGGGCAGTGCACATCACACAACATTTGTTGCAGCAATTGGGGCAGTGTACATCACACATTTGATGTAGCAATTGGGGCAGTGCACATCACACAACATTTATTGCAGCAATTGGGGCAGTGCACATCACACAACATTTGTTGCAGCAATTGGGGCAGTGCACATCACACAACATTTGTTGCAGCAATTGGGGCAGTGCACATCACAACATTTGTTGCAGCAATTGGGGCAGTGCACATTGCACAACATTTGTTGCAGCAATTGGGGCAGTGCACATCGCACAACATTTGTTGCAGAAATTGGGGCAGTGCACATCACACAACATTTATTGCAGCAATTGGGGCAGTTCACATCACACAACATTTGTTGCAGCAATTGGGGCAGTGCACATCACACAACATTTGTTGCAGCAATTGGGGCAGTGCACATCACACAACATTTGTTGCAGCAATTGGGGCAGTGCACATTGCACAACATTTGTTGCAGCAATTGGGGCAGTGCACATCACACAACATTTGTTTCAGCAATTGGGGCAGTGCACATCACAACATTTGTTGCAGCATTTGGGGCAGTGCACATCACACTACATTTGTTGCAGCAATTGGGGCAGTGTACATCACACATTTGTTGTAGCAATTGGGGCAGTGCACATCACAAAACATTTGTTGCAGCAATTGGGGCAGTGCACATCACACAACATTTATTGCAGCAATTGGGGCAGTGCACATCACACAACATTTGTTGCAGCAATTGGGGCAGTGCACATCACACAACATTTGTTTCAGCAATTGGGGCAGTGCACATCACAACATTTGTTGCAGCATTTGGGGCAGTGCACATCACACTACATTTGTTGCAGCAATTGGGGCAGTGTACATCACACAACATTTGTTGCAGCAATTCTATCAACAAATGTTGTGCCGGCCAAATCAACACACGACTAAAATTTTGTGTTGAGTTGTGGATCAGTGTACATAGCATGACTGATCTATTTTAAATCAAAGAAACACAAAACTTGCAACAAAAGTTTAGCAATATACGCCTCGTAGAAATAACGAACTTGTTTGCATTCTGGTGACTTCCTGTGGTACTTGTATGAATTGGTTTCAATGTCAAATGGAATTAAAATTACGCACTTTCACAAGACTATCAAAATATAAACATGTGTGAGCATAAAACTAACTTATTGTTTAACTAATAATTAAATAATTAAAACGTGTCAGACCTCATGTTTTAATTGTTATGATGTTTTGAGCGGAGGGTGGGAAACAAGGTGATGGGTTGAAGGGGTCCAGAAAGGTCAGGGAATTAGGGGTCCAGCCAAGATTCGAAGTTTATGATGTCATTGAGGTTTAGGGTGGATGGTGTTAGCCACGGTCATTTGAGGGGCATATATTTCATATATTTACTATAAATATGTAAAGTTGAATTTTTATAATATTAGAACACATCATCCATTATGTTGATGAAACTAATATGATGATGTATGTTGTCCTACCTAAGACATACACACTGTAGATTTTTTATCAGTCTACAGAATCCAATTTTAGACCATCCAAACATCACTACCGGCAAGTTTTCTTAGGTTAAATGTTTTAGCAACTTTGTTGTCAAAGTGCACGTTGACCGCCGCTGAATGTTCTACCTTCTGGTCATACGTCAGATGCCAACAAAACATCTGCTGGATTTATCACCCACCAACACCTCAAATGTTTTGTGAAGTGTGACAGCTGAACTTGGAGTGATATGTGCCCCAGTTCTTTGTGAAGTTGTAATCATGCAAACCATGTTGTGTCTTCCTCTAGCCGTCGTTGTAACTCACACGTTAAATGGTTTATTCTGGCTTGTTTTTGTCAGCTGAGATGTTTGGTGAAAAAATCCTGAAGCAATCAGAAAAGGTAATAGATCTAAGAGCCATTCAGTTAAATTAAAATGTTTTGAGGTTTTTATATTACCGGTACATATTTTATTTCATGCTGTTTGTAAGGCAGATTTTTGGACTATCTAATCAACGTGTTCAGGAAAGTTTAAATGTGAGTATTGAATATTTTAAGTATGATATTTAGCTCACACAGATTAATGAAATGAAGGATTCTAGGCTATCCTTGTTTACATTTACAACCATTTAATAAATATTAACAATTAAATATATTAAACTGTCATATTTAGAAACAAATTATTAATAAACGTGATTTAAAACAGTCTATACTCAGTACGTACATTTCCTTTAAACATAACTATAAAGTTTACTGACTATGACTGGGACAGCCTGTTTGCCATGGCATCTGGTGAGCAGAAGAGGAACTAAGTTGTTCTAAAATTCAGTTCTTGTAGAAGGCAACCGATGGTGAGTAAACTTTGTAGTTGTGTTTTAAAGAAAATCTGTATCAAAATGATATACATGCTTTCCTATCCTTTAATTGGTTTCGCACAATTGCAACAGTTATATTAACATACAAAGTGGCCATTATTTGACAGTTATTAACCAAGTTTTATTGTAGTTTTAAATTGGCTACCCCTGTGGTGTTTCCGCCGGGTTGTTTACTGGGGCATTTCTGGAGCAGATTCAAATTGGAAGAGTCCATTTTTTTCATAGTTCAAACTGCTTTGCACAGCATGAGATGTTTTATGTGTGTGTTGAGGCTTTTTTGCAGCATTTTACACAGATTCTGACGGTTGGAAACTTAGAATGTTTTTAGCAGGTATGCATCGGCATTTGAGAAAGAGTATTCTTCAGATTGCGGAGCACAGCTGTTTAATGCAGATATATGTTTTGAAGTTATAGTTATTGGTAGAAATTGCTGCTCATGACTTGGTAAGGTTACTCTTTCATATACGATGATACATACGTACATGTTGATGTTTGATAGATGTTATTAGACAAACGTTATGTACCATAATATGATAAGATTTAACACGACTGAATAATATTTAACAAGACTTAACAACAAGATTTTACAAGATTGCCATCTTATTGTGTGTAGCCTGTTTCATCCATATCAGTATCATCCATATTTCAACTTAGGGGCCCCCAGATAGGGCATTTCATGCTGATGTTACCTACACATGGACAATTGACCGCTGTGGTCAGTGGCCTGATAGTAAGACTCATCCCTACAATGGCATTGTGGGAGTCCTCGAGCCTGATCCTCGCACAAATTAGCAATGATAATGTGGTCCATAGATGTAGCATCTGCAGTAGGGCAGTGGACTATCAGCTCAACCCTCTATGTCTTCCAGAAGAGACACAAAAAGCAGTTTGTCTTTCTACCTGGTGTCTATGCCAGGGAAATAAAAGATCCAACTGGGGGGGAGGGGAGGAATAACCTGCTATGGACTCCATCTCTCAACTGCATGAGTCACAGCATAACTGTCCATGATGTGGCTCAATCAAGTCTACCCACTACTTCGCAAGAGGGCAGGGTTGAATGAATGAACAGGTGGGATTTCTTAATGAGACAATATTTGCCTCTTGGAAGGATGGATGAAGAATATGTAGCTTGACTGGTCAAATATTCAGGTGGTAAACTTTAAGCAGATCTGTGGGCATCTGTTGTACAGTTCCAGCGAAAGTAGACCTATGGAAATCCTTTCTTTTTCTTCTTATATATAGTACACATCCCACTCTTGGGCATTGTCGTGCTGTATTAGAGATGGTGAGTCCATGTATTGTGTGGGATCTTTTACTTCCCCTGGCCCAGACATTAGGTAGACAAAATATACAGCTTTAATGTTTCATCCAAAAGACAGGCAAAGTGAGTGTACGAAATTGGCCAAGTTACAAAACGGCAGCAAGAATATTTGGACCCTGGTTCTCTCGATTGGCAGTCCAGCGCTTTAACCTCTGAGCCACGTTTACAGTAACTAAAGGGTTTCAGGGCAAAACAAGATAAATCTGTTTTTTTAAACTCCCTTCTATGTTACCTCCTCAAAATGTAAATGGTGCATGAAACTTGTACGTGATATTGGAAGATCTTAAGAATCCAACATCAAAGAAAATGATAGCAAGGGCTGAAATCTGTATGGCAGATTTCAATTCTGAAATTTTGCCCATTCAGAAATGTCACCCAAATTGGGGTTTATCGCATTTTGCCCTGAAACTCTTCAGTTGTGCACATCCAGAGAGTGCATGTGGATGTCCCACCATGCACTGCTGCAGGATGAATTGATCAATGAACTCAGTGAGAGAAAAAACCTGGGAATAGGGTGTGTGTAGGGGATTGTTGTGGGAGTCAGGGAATGATGTGGTTTCTCCCAGTGGTCAATGTCATGGGAATCAGCCAAGGATGCGGTCTCTCCCTGTTATTCTTCCACCGTATTATGACAATGAACAGGGCAGTAGCAGAACATGTCTCACAACACCCACAATTTCGAATATTTTTCACAAGGTCCTGACTGAATTTGATTCTTGGTAACATTTGAAATGTTTAGGATTGATGATACAAAAACATGAAGTCATGAGTATAATTACTTTGCCATATGCATGAAAATACAGAAACTATTAACATATTGACTAGTTATTAACATTTAAAATTAATAGGTAATGAAATAAGGTTATCGTCAAATTAATATTTAATATATTAAAGTGACAACGAGAGCTTTTAGAAATAAAATGAGCGATGTATGTTTGTTTTATAAGTGAACATACTTTGCAAATAGCCCGTGAGACTAGCACGTTTATCACATTTTAAGTGTTATGCTGTCCCATATAATTATGCTTTCTGAACAATAGAAGCGTCGATAGAAAATGTAATCGCTGCCAACCATTTTGGTGGAAAAGGCAGTTTTTCACGTACATTATGATAGCAGGTGTACATTTAATGATAAGCAAGTGTTTACTTGTTTGTCAGCTTTATCAAGAACTATTTTATTACTTATCTGTGTATCATTACTACCTATCTTTGTAGTGCAACAAATCTACCAAGAACTACTTTATTACATATCTGTGTATCATTACTACCTATCTTTGTAGTGCAACAAATCTACCAGGAACTACTTTATTACATATCTGTGTATCATTACTACCTATCTTTGTAGTGCAACAAATCTACCAGGAACTACTTTATTACATATCTGTGTATCATTACTACCTATCTTTGTAGTGCAACAAATCTACCAGGAACTATTTTATTACATATCTGTGTATCATTGTTAACTATCTTTGTAGTGCAACTGCTCTACCAGGAACTATTTTATTACATATCTTTGTAGTGCAACTGCTCTACCAAGAACTATTTGTCATTGTTTATCTTTATCTCGACAGGGTTTAATTGTCTGTTTGTTTTGCTTATCCCACACCAGAAGCCAAGGGTTAAGGCCTTGTTGTCTGGCAGTGTGTGTGTTCACTGTCTGAGCGGTGCACTGTGCCACACTGCGCCACCTGCGCCACCGGGTCTCAGTGGAGTGTATCTGTCACCTAGTTCATTCATCTTGCCAGTTACTACACTTGTTTACATCCCCTCAATCACATCACACCAGAATTACACAATATTCGTATCAAAGGACTTCTATGACATTATAAAAAATTATATATGAATTATTAGTAACAGGTTAAAATATATTTATTAGTAATCAGTATAAATTGGTAGTTCCTATGTACATGATATTCGTTACCCATGCATACAGATTACTAATTAATATGTAAAATAACTCCATTTATTTATCATATCCAAAACATAGATGTTTTTATGTCGCTTGCCCACAAAAAAGTTTTAGAAATAGAGAATAAAAAATAGCTCTGTTTCAATCAATTCATTTATCGGAATACAGTCCTAGAAATACTAATTCTGTGAACATTAGTGTTTACCCCACAGGCCCTGTGCCAGGTGATTCCAGGTATTGGCAGGTGAGGGGGCCACAGTATCCATTTACAACACAGCTACCTGGAGATGTCTAATAATAATTGACTGTCTCGGAGGGAGTGCTCACTCACTCAGGAAGTCTATTTGCGGTGTGTCACTGATGCTGTGTCACTGCAGTGGAATAAGCTGGCGGGGCCTCCAGTGCCATGGAACCGGCATGGTTAATCCCATGACTTGATTGAGCTGACGAGACATACTCCTGATGGCTAGAGCTTGTCGTGGTTCAATAATTTGACCCGGAAATTCGTTTCGCTGGCCTTGGACAATTGTAAGTAGGCATGCTGGAGGTGGGTGATATTATTTTAATACACGATGATTGGATGGGGATGATCGATGCAAGAGTAATTCATGCATGATCATCCTCTAGGTGGCACTGTGCAGGGAATGCGTTATCCTCGACTGGCCTGGAGTACTCGAGCCTTACACACAAAGCGTGTTTGTTACTTATTTATTTATAACTGGAGTAGTCGATGGGATGTTGTGGAACTTCACTGGGATAGATCAAGTGGGGATGTTTCGCACACAGTGGTGTTATTCGTGTTCGTGGTGTTTATTAACGGAACAACATTTATCAGGCTGCGTTATTTGTCATAAGATTGTTTTACAGGTAAGTGCCGTAAAGCTAGTAGCTACATCGTTTTGTAGTTGGCAGTTGGATTGTATTCAACTGAGTGACTGAGGATGGTGTTTGTGGATGGTGAATAGGATGGTATGGATCCACGGGGATCGATTCAAGAGACGGATCCACAGGGATGGATCTACAGGATGGATCTGCACAGATGTATTCACTTGGATGGATCCACAGTGATGGATGCAAGGGATGGATCTACAGGATGGATCTGCAGGGATGGGTTCCCTGGGATGGATCCACAGGGATGGATCTGCAGGGATGGGATCCCTGGGATGGATCCACAGGGATGGATCCGCAGGGATGGATCTAAGATTTAGCTATGGGGCATGTGTGTAGATTCCGTTCCAAACGTACTCGTTTTCTTTGCCTGAATTTATGTGCTGCAATACCATTGAAGGACATAGATCTTTGAAATAGTGGGCATAGAATTCTCCTGCAGATTTAGCCACATTTTAAAAAAGTGTCTGGAAATGTTGGCAAATATATTTAGATAAGGATGGATGGATGTTTCACAATGCTAGCCAACCTGATAGTATATTCACTGTGTCTGTTTAGGATATGGCCGAATAAAAAATTTATTATGATTATTGCTGTGATGATGATAATGGGAATAGGGCTAGACATGATGTCTGATGCTGTATTCATAATCCAGGCACACCTGTGTGTGGTTGCTACCTGTGTATAACTGCTACCTGTGTGTGGTTGCTACCTGTGTATAACTGCTACCTGTGTATGGAGCAGTGTTTATTAGCAAACGTGTTCACCTGTCGATTCATAACCCGAAAGCACAAGCTGCTATTGGCATTATCATCAACAGTGAATAGATTTGTTATGATTGATACATGGATATATTTCCTTTTGAATGGTCAGATATGGTCCATCCATTGGTTTGTCTCTCATTCCATCTGCCCATTGGTCTTCCCATACCTGCATGCCCACCTATTTCCCAACCCACAAACCGACCCACCTGTCTGCCTTAAATCTGTCCCTTGACCTTGTGCCAGGCCATTTCCTCTACTGCTATTTACAGGTTGTTTCTGCCTCCCTGTTTCCCACAAGGGATCGGAGGAACAGACATATAAGTCCCTTACTTTTGTCTTCGTCATATTCTACAAGAACCTTGTAAATAAAAAGTTTTACATTTGAGTAATATTTTGGATATGGTTGATCCTTACATCTGACCCCAATATATATATATATATATATATATACATATATATATATATATTTGAAAATAATTGAACACAAACGATTGTTCATTACTGAATTTAAGTACACATTTTAGATGAGAATATTCTGTTTGTACTGTTTGTACTGTTTGTACTGACCTCATTGTATGTTTTTGCATTAATACACATATTTTTACTTGTAGCTGGAAATTATGTTGACATCATAATATTGCCAAGTACAATCTATGGTGTATTCATAGGTTTAATGAGTTATCTCATTTCTAGAACTGTTATTTTGGTAAAAAAATCCTTATTTCTGAAATGTTGTTGGCTTTGTGGGTTTTACTTTATGTTTACAAGATCTACAAACAATGACCAATAAGTCTGATTAAATGTTGTTTTGTTTCCAAAGGTTGGATCACCAGTCACTTGTTCTAGAGTTAGGCTGTCTGCTTGATGAATGCAGAAATGTGATATAATGCTCGTTTTCTCTTTTTGTCTCACAGTTGTTTCTCTGTGATGTATAAGCTCACTTAAATTACACCCGGCATATCATGTTATGCATTTAACATATAACAACACATGTATGTTCATAGGAGTAGCACTGTTTGATACTTCACTAGAATTATTGTCACCAGCACAAATTGACATTTGACCTACAGATTATTTATAATGAACGAAGAGCTAATGATATTAGTAAGTGTAAAGTGTTCTGAACAGTCCAGTGGATTGTATACAGCATTATATAAGAATGTGCCTATTACTTTTGTATTGAGCAGAATACCCCTCTAACATCACCTACACGATTACACGATTTGAAGAACATTTTAAACAGTTTGGTAACACAAAAAATATTGCAATGTGTGATTTAATAAAAATACACAAAAACTTGCATCGTGCCTAAATCTGCATAAACCTGAGCTCAAAACCACATCAAAAAGAAAGGGCAATCTCAAAATCATTAAAATTGTCAACAGATGGATGGATATTCTAAGCTAAATAGACAAGGAGGGAAGGCACGGTTAGAAAATTTAAGAAAACTGTTTGTCCTTTCCAAGTTTTATATGCAGAATTGAAATATGTTTTCTGTGTTTAACATTGTTGTTGGTGATGACGTACCAGTGTTACCGTGGAAACTGCTTTGATGTTTCTGGTACAACAAGGTTGCCACTGGTAACAGACACCCAAACTATGGACTACCAGCGGTGTCCCAGTTGTTATTTTAGCAAATGTAATTTCTGCCTGATATAACATCTGTGCTTCCTTAGCAAACAGTTGCAGTTCAGTAGAGTTCATGTTTATGCAACTGATTATGTTTATCAACATGGAGATGAACAATAACGATTAATTGAATATTACAGATCTGATTAATTGAATACTACAGACCTCAACCTAGAGTGTGATTAATACTGTGCAGTTAGATCACTTGATGTTCCCCGTATATGTGTTTACCATCCGTCGTTATTGTAATAACTATTATCATACCCAATGTTAATAATTTGTTCCACAGCTTCACCGATCAGCAATCAACATCAGAGAAGGTTGTGTAATTTATTATAAATACACTTCACTTGATGGAAATGTCCAGCACACATCCTAGCTGCTGTGATCAGTCATCAATTCTGCCTTTCACAAGCGTAAATGCACTAACATTGTAACAATAAAATTAAGTTCAATTAAAAGTTATTTTACTCTAATGGCATCATTTCCATATATAAAACAGCGTCATCATAATCATACTAAAACTTCTATAGCCATAATCAAAATTGTAATAATACTTTTTGAAGAGTAACCCTAATAAAAATAATGTAATGTGGTGTGATTGAGATTACCTGGATACATTTTCTTCTCCCTCAAATCCTTTATAGGGATGAAACATGTAGGGCAGACCAGACATTTTTTAAACAGGGTGGGTGGTCTTGTGTTTTTGCTGGTTAATCTATTATTGTGTTATGCCAGCACCCAAACGTAGTGCTGTGAATGTTATTCTTGTGTTATGCCAGCACCCAAACATAGTGCTGTGAATGTTATTCTTGTGTTATGCCAGCACCCAAACATAGTGCTGTGAATGTTATTCTTGTGTTATGCCAGCACCCAAACATAGTGCTGTGAATGTTATTCTTGTGTTATGCCAGCACCCAAACATAGTGCTGTGAATGTTATTCTTGTGTTATGCCAGCACCCAAACATAGTGCTGTGAATGTTATTCTTGTGTTATGCCAGCACCCAAACATAGTGCTGTGAATGTTATTCTTGCAAATAGGCAGGACTGTCTTGTTTGTGGTATACTTGATATTGTGTAGTATGCTATCTCTATCTTATTCCTCCTTTTCCTTTGTGTGTTTATATCTTGCTACACCTTTGTGTGTTTATATCTTGCTACACCTTTGTGTGTTTATATCTTGCTACACCTTTGTGTGTTTATATCTTGCTACACCTTTGTGTGTTTATATCTTGCTACACCTTTGTGTGTTTATATCTTGCTACACCTTTGTGTGTTTATATCTTGCTACACCTTTGTGTGTTTATATCTTGCTACACCTTTCTTTTCTTTTTCTCAGCCACAACAGTAAGACATCCTGTTTCTCACCCAGTTCTCCTGCAGACTTTATGCTGTCATTTGGACAAGGTTCACATGTATATACCCTGCAGATTCACTGCATACCTAGTAAACTTGTCACGTACAGTCTCCCCACGGCTTCTGTCACCTTAATGCACACCATTAATCTCAGCACTGTTCACCAAATTTAATCTTGGTTCCATGTCAGTTTCATCACCAAGAAAGCCATACTGTCATACAGTGTTACATAATATGATCTACGTGCTTGTTAGAGGAGTGGATCGTTATGTTTTCACCCTTTGTAAAATGGTGTAAGACCAGTATTTAATTTCACATCAGTGCTTGTGTTAACTATGGCTGACACAGTCTCATGTTGTGCTCACAATTATTTTATTAATATTTTATTAATATTGCTATTGTTTTATCCATGATTTTTGGCAAAGTTTTTGTCAAATCTGACAATTTTTTCAATAATTAAAATTACATCCTCATTATATGTTGTCTAAAACAAGTAGATTGTTGTCATCATACACGTGGGAATCTATCATTGTTCATAAATACATATGCAACTAATCAACCACTGGAAATTTGTCTTTGAAAACCATAACTGTTGTTCTAATCAAATTCAATCCTTTTCCAGCCATAATGCAAGACATTTCAAAAGCTGTGCCATCTCAAAATAACTGATGCTTCTTGACTGCAGATGTAAATGAGTGGCCTGACCCCAGATGTAAAATGCTAGCCAGTCGTCAGATATACAATAGTGGCCTGCACACAGATATAAAATGGTGGCCTGATCCCAGATATAAAATAGTAGCCTTGCCTCAGATATAAAATAGTGGCCTTGACACATATAAAATGATGGCCTGATCCCAGATATAAAATTGTAGCCTGGCCTCAGATATGAAATGCACAATGACACAAGAGGGTTGCAGTGTCCCCAGCAGATGGCTGATGTAATGTATCCACTGAGGGCTGCCTCTGACGCTGATAGAATGAATCATATCCTCGGCCAGTGTTGGGTATTTCCTCCTGTGCCCAAGTCCGCTCCATAAAGGACGGATGTCTCTCAGCTCGTGTAGGTGTCCATGAACTTGTAGGTCACTAGTAAGGTGGGTGCCGAATTGTTTCTAAACAACATGTTTTCTACTCCCTCTGTAGGGGCTCCTGACTACTTCCTTCTATTCCCATGTCGTGACCTTATCACCCTGTCCTTACATCCCCCAGTGTGTCAAAGGAAAGTTAAATGACTGGTGTAGATCTAACACCAGTCCAGCTGTCTTCAGCGGTTTGTCCTGGTGGAATGTTGCCTTGTTCCTTGGGTTGGATATGCGTAGTTTGTCTACCAACCTCCCTGCTAAATATATTCATTGTTTCTAAATACCACTAAAAATATCAAAGGTTATGTAATTAAATATTTGTGAACATTACTAAAGTATCAAAGGTCTGTCTTCCTTGTAAACAAACAACTCCTGATAAAATAAAAAGCTTAACAAAGTATAATTGTAGACACGGTATAACTTCGTTAACTTGAACATCAATAATTCAAATACCCACCCTAACTGAAACCATGAGTTTGATCGACTGTGTACTATGTAGCATCTCCTTGTGGCAACACACAACTTAACTCAGACAAATGGACAACTCGAAGTATTTCCTGGTCCAATCAACTTCTCAGTTAATGAAATTGTATTGCATTTTTAATGTGTCTATAACTGGATTTACCGCCAAACTGTGCTTCAGTGAAACCTTTCTGCACACTTGACAATGTGCCATTTATATATTTAAGAGGCAGAGTTACTAGGCCATATTCGCATATACTTGTGTCATGTAACAAGTTGATTCATTAAGAGAGAATTATGCAGCCTGTTGACATTTACCCAGCTATCAGCTGTACTCCCAGTATAAGCACTGTCTCTGCCAGGGGGGGTTTTGTGAAGCAGTGCTAAAGGTTGTGTTGTGTTTTTGTGATGCTCATTGACTGTGATGGATACAGCCAAATAATCAATATATAGGCTGGTAGAAAAACTAAACAGACTAAACTGACTGAGTGAGGGTAGTTTGGTGGGAGTGAGGGTACTTTTGTGGGAGTGATGGGTAGTTTGGTGGGAGTGAGGGTAGTTTGGTGGGAGTGAAGGTAGTTTGGTGTGAGTGAGGGTAGTTTGGTGGGAGTGAGGGTAGTTTGGTGGGAGTGAGGGTATTTTAGTGGGAGTGAGGGTAGCTTGGTGGGAGTGAGGATATTTTAGTGGGAGTGATGGTAGCTTGGTGGGAGTGAGGATAGCTTGGTGGGAGTGAGGGTATTTTAGTGGGATTGAGGGTAGTTTGGTGGGAGTGAGGGTAGTTTGGCGGGAGTGAGGGTAGTTTGGCGGGAGTGAGGGTAGTTTGGCGGGAGTGGAGGGGGTAGTTTGGTGAGAGTGAGGATAGTTTTGTGGAAGTGGGAGTAGTTCGGTGGGAGTGGAGGTCGTTTGGTTGGGTGTGGGTAGTTTGGTGGGAGTGGAGGTAGCTTGCTTTGAGTGCTAAAGGGTAGCTTGGTGAGAGTGAGGGTAGTTTGGTGGGAGTGAGGGTAGTTTAGTTGGAGTGAGGGTAGTTTGGTGGGAGTGGGGTAGTTTGGTGGGAGTGAGGGTAGTTTGGTGGGAGTGAGAGTGGTTTGGTGGGAGTGAGGGTAGTTTTGTGGGAGTGGGGATAGTTTGGTGGGATTTCAGGTAGTTTGGTGGGAGTGGGGGTAGTTCGGTGGGAGTGGGTTATTAGGGTGTGAGTATGTGTGCGGTCAATCAGAATATTGAAGTATGTGTGTGGTCAATCAGAATATTGAAGTAGGTGGTTGGTGTATCAGAGTGGACACTGGTTGGACAGAATTGAATGCAGTGACACAGATGGCAGGATGTATGTCTCCTCCTATTTATCTTCCCCATATTCTTGTCACGTGTGTGTGTGACGGAGCACTCCTCCCGCGCGTCCCACACAAAGTGGCCCCACAAACTGAATTGTCAGTAGATTCCATAGGAACGACTCGTGTTGCCACGGAAACAATTATGCCACTACAGAGCGCATAACAAATCGCCAGGCATCATGCTTTCTGCAGTGCGCATCTCTGTCACTCTGCTGGATTTATCACCACAAAATGTGACTGGCAACCACCGTCATTTGGAAGTAAATAAGTTGTTTAATCAGCTGGTAATAGCATTTCATTAGCAATCCATTGGTCATCAACATTACATTGGACAAAGACTACAGTGGAAAACAGGTGGAACATTTTAAAGGGTAAAACAGATCCTTCTCTGTTAAGAGTATGCAAAATAATATCCTATTTTCACAGCATGTATGTATTCGTTATTTATTCTTATTTTAATTTTGATAGATCCAGTACGGTTTCATGCAGATTAATTGGAGAATAATTGTCTGTTTGGCTACTTGTCCGTACTGTCCTGGAGACAGTGGCTCAGTGGTTAGACCAATGGACTGTGAAACGAGAGACCCAGGGTTCGAGTGAACCTGCTGACATGTTTATGGTGTCTGAATGAAGAGATCTACCAGTGGTGAAACGTGAAGCACTTTGAGCAGTCCTAAAGATTTTATCCTGCATTATATTTCAAGACTCATTATACCTTTGCTCAATTTCAATGTGGTGTTGTTTACTGTTATCTCTTTCAAGCTTCCTGGGCAGACTCTTAAATCACACCACCACTGGCTCATTGTTATTCATGACATCTGTATAATTGACCACCTTGTGAGACCGTTGTGGTCCTTATGATGGTCCTGGCATGTTTTTTTTCACTAGGGCATCATTTATCTAATGTTTGGGTAAAGAAACGGTTATATCAACTCTGAGGTTTCAATCATGGTTGGAAACTCTGCTGATTCAGTTAATGGAAAATATTGCAGATAATACTTGATGATGGACAGGGTGAGTGAATGCAAAATGTTGAGCAGAAAATGGTGTAGATTCCATGAATTTGGAAGTTCCAGGATTGTTAAATGGAAATGGTACAGGTTAAAAAAAAATTATACAGGTACAACTAATGAAAAATAGCATATTTTCAATTGATGGAAATCGGGTCAGTATGCACATCGGAGCTGAATTTCATTGAAAAAATCATTGGAGTTGAATTTAGACTGGTGTGTGTCTTTATGGGTGGTTTGTACATCAACAGGACGTGTGATATGCTTCAAATGGATGGCACAGTAGTTTTGAGTGTGCGCCACGCTGAGTGTGTGAATGCATGCATGTCTTGAAAGCTTCCAAGGGTTACAGGTTGTCACTGTCAACATTGACAGAATCGCTGGGAAGGCGGGCGGTTCAGTCTCCATCTGTCTCCATGAAGGTGTCACCCATAGATGTGACAGGGTGACAGGACGAAGACGTGTCCTGTCAGAAAACGGGCATTCCCAAGATGAGTTTTCACCACATCAAGGGTGGGATTGGTTGGACTGGTTCAGTTTTGTAGTGTAGAAGTCCAATCATTGTGAAGAGGAGTTCACATATCAATGAAACAAATGGAAAATACCCCATATAACTATCGCCCACGCTCTTGCATATATTTGTCCTTGACACTGTTGTTTAACCTTGCTTTTATATTTTTTAACCTTTTTGAACTAGTTCACTTTGGCTATTGACTGCGAAAGATCAATATTTTTAGGAGTATTTTGAGAAGCACTATACAACTTACAACATGTGAATGCTTTCGAAGAAAATCTGATTTACATTTCATGCATAGAAACACTCGTGATTGTTGGTGGTTAGTCACAAAATAAACTTGTGCATTGTAGTTTTGAGAAACTGCTCACATCTCAGGAGTATTTATTGAAGTGGCTAGTGCAGTGGGGTGTGTCAGACATCCCTTATAACGTATTCCATTACATTTGTTAGCTGCTTGCTGAGCGTGAGAGACATTAGCGTTAAATTAATTGTAGGCCCTGTGTGTGTGGGGAATGACAACACTAACCCAAGTAGACTGGAGAGGTATTAATCAATATGTGCTCAATTCCAGATGTTATTTCAGAAAAAAACATACATGTGCATCCCTACATGCATGCATGAGCGTGTGCATGCGTGCGTGGGTGTGCTTGCATATGTGAGAGAGATTTTCTTGAGATATCAAAACTGGTCAAAGAAATGCAAGTTGTTCTCCTCCCCCAGTGTCAAACTAAATAGAATTGTCTTCTAAGTAAAATTGAACTTTTCACACCCACATCTATCCGTGCCACGCACACACCAAGTCAATTTGATGTGTCTCTTGTCATTGTCCTGTGATTGACACGGAGGTTGCTGTCCATTCTTCTCCAACGAGTCAGCTTCTGGTATTCTTGTGTATCTGGTCAACAGTTGTAGCTAAGTCTCTGGTAATGTATGTGTGTATACATGGCTCTGCTGACAGTGACTAATGTAGATGCATATATCATATAGACAGAAGTGTCTGAGTTGGTTTTACTGAATTGAGCTGATCATGGAAGAAAGTCTAATGGTCGGGTACCAATCACTGGACAATGATAAGGTGACACCTCCAGCTTCTTTCACTGATGGGCAGTGTCATTGAGACATCACTTGACCAGCAAACTGCTTGGTGAATGGAGAAAGTATTAGTTACCTTTCAGAATCTCTATGTATGCTCAACGGAGCTTTTGTGACCCTCTCAGTCACTTCTTTAGTGTCAAACTGACCCGTACTCCAGTGTCCTGTGACCATGTTGGTAGTTATTACATGACAGCAGTTCCAGGAATGTCAGGGTAAGATTGTATTGCCCCATCACCAAACTCTTTCATGAAAGTCAGAGTCATGCTGAGACTTAGTGTGTCTGTTAGTGGGACCTTCATGGACTAGCCATTGGGGGTTAATTACAGCTGAATTGAAAGGAGACTATTAGAATGGACTATGTATTGGTAATCGAATGGCTGTGAAGACATTGATAGTTAGATCCTCAGATCTTCAACTGAAAGCAAGAGAGTCTTTGTCTGTGTACTTTGATTATATGACAAAATACACATTCTCCCTGGATTCTTGAAACAAATTTCATAGGAAATACCCTGCCCTTTCCCTGGGAAATTCTTGTCAAGGGCAGGCAGGGGTATATTTCATAAATCATCAGTATCCATAATATAACATTAAGAGTAACAAAGTCATTGTGGTTTCCATGGAAACGAATCATGTCCAGAGGCCATGACAAGTTGGTTTGAATCTTGTGTAATATCATACGATTTACGGAAACAACACAATTAATTCACCTTTCACTGTTTGCCAACTGCAGGTGTTGACCATGCCATACCAGGACATGGGTCTCAC
This sequence comes from Lamellibrachia columna, assembly GCA_963662155.1. Classification (NCBI taxonomy): domain Eukaryota; kingdom Metazoa; phylum Annelida; class Polychaeta; order Sabellida; family Siboglinidae; genus Lamellibrachia; species Lamellibrachia columna. Next base: position 4,000,671 of record OY759273.1, read on the forward strand.
TAATCCAACACAATTAATTCACCTTTCACTGTTTGTCAACTGCAGGTGTTGACCATGCTATCCCAGGACATGGGTCTCACTAATCCAAATAAGATAAGTCGCTCACATGTGTCTTAATCCATCCTAATCCATTCAACCGATGTGGCGATATATTCATGTTACTGAACATCATGTCTCGTGGTCACATCATAGAATGTCCGTCATTAACATACTGACATATATATCCAGGGAAGTAATAGGCAAATGTCACATTGAAGTCATAACGTAGGACTTCAGCTGAAACAAGACAAGTTTGAAACAGGCAAGTAGTTATCTTGATATGGTTTATAATATAATTCCTTTTTGTAGACCATGGTAATTATTATTAAGCAACCAGAAAGTTATAAATAAGCATTGTATGTAAATATTATTTTATTTACAAATAAGAAATATATGTGTTTGATTCTTCCACTGTTGTAATAATATACTCTATATACGTTATATATATATAATATAATAATAATAATATACTTTATATATATATAATATAATTATAATAGGTAATACATCAGGCTTGTAATTTTACATTATCTACATGCAGACAACATTTTGGTGTTTTACAATCTGTTATAATTGATTATGTCACAATTTGGGTGGAAAACAAATATGTTTTTGTTTCCACGACAGCCAAGCATTTTGTTCCTCGTCAATGCTTAACATTTTATGTTTGACAATGCACTCAAACTCCAGTTAATCAACAATGTGGCCATTTGGTTGCCAGCCAATTGACGACTTAAGCCAATTTATATTGTCTAATTCGCTTAGTAAGCAACAGCAAACATTAACAGTTTGCAGTGATTGTCAAATATTGCCACAAATCCACCCATAGAGCATTAATCCCCAGAATCTAAGTCCCTTCCAAAAGTGGTCTTACATTGTGTGATAATGCACTGAAATGTGCATAGCTCTTGTTTCACTGTCCTATGATATTAATAACTCACACCAACAGTTGTGTCATGTTAATTATTTACGTCTCATTGTACACAATGCATTCTGGGATACAACTGCACAGCAAATTCTCTTAGTATGTTTGATTAAAAAATATATCATATATCATGTTCTTCCGATATGCTACATTAATCACATCATGTTGAGAGCTATTGCATTAGATGCATTTCCACCATTCCTGTGTTAGAGATTGTGAGTCCACAGCACATTTACCCCCTGTGTGGGGTTTTTACTCACCCTGGCATAGACTCCAGGTAGAAGGGACCAATGGTTTTTAGTGTCTCTTCCGAAAGAAACCTACTTCCGCCTTCCTTCCCGTGTGCCAGGTGCTCAGCGCCCAATTCTAACTAAGGTGGCCTGGATGTGGAACCCATTATCTCCTGGAGGCAAGCAACCTACCATTGAACTCTTGTGCCAGTGTCTATTTTAGCCAAGTTTGTTGTGTTTTAGTCAGACCCAATAGTGATGAAGCAATAATTTTTATAATGGTAAAAAATGGTAAACACAAATAAGAACAGGAAGAAGACAGAAAATAATACAGAAAATTATGCATTTCCACATATTTTGCAGGCGGTAAATTGTCATTGAAGGATCAAAATTGTAGATGTACAGAAAATTAGAATATATTTTTTATAAAATGTTACCATGCTGAATATAGAATTAGATGTAATTTAACAAGAGATGTAACAAGATTATCTCCCAAAGCAACAAGATAATAAAATAGATAGAATTAGATGTAATTTGCCAGCGACACTTTCATGTATGAAGTGCGTCAGATGGAGACGTATTGTAACCTTGGTTTGCACCTCATATGACCTTCGATATTTTTATACCCAGCAGCCAACATGTAATTTCAGTTGGTGAATTCGCAACATCACCTGATTGTCTGGAGTCTCTCCAGTGAATTTTTACAAAAGATAATGTGTCTAGACTATGCCATGTTCATAATGTGATTTCCCCTGGCACTTGCACATACATTGGCATTACCTCAACACCGTCTGTTAATGCATGCTCTTTTATAATGTGGCCATTATTTCCTAAATGTAACACAGTTTATGGTTGATAAGATTTATCGTGGCGTTTTTCTTTAAGGAACATCTATGAGCCAACAAGGTGCCAATAATTTTTTTTTTATTATGTGAATCTGCCCCACTACAATAACCATGGCGACACTGTGTGGCCATATACATGTACACAATTCCATTGTTTATGCACTTTAATAAATAGTTACTTTATTTATGTTGCTTTTTAAAACAATATCCAACCATTGTGTACCTACGTTTGATAAATAGTTAATTTATTTATGGTTGCTTTTTAATGCAATTTAGTGGGGGCAATGTTAACCAAAAACGGAAACCCCCAAGTAACTATCTGTGTGGTCGTTATATATTACATGTTTTTAAAAGCTAAGATCTAATTTTGGTATAAAAGAGTGACAGTAATTATCAAGAAGCAGTAGCAGAGCTGTAAATAAATAATACATATAAATATCAAGTTTGTTTACATATTTTTTATTCATGGGAAATGTGACCAAAATAAATCTTAACATGCAAACCATAAAGAAAAGTTTTTGTAAACAAATAAATAAATGCTTTGGATTTCCAGAGTACCCATATTTCCATGCAAACGCAAATTCTGAGATGTCAATCCATATGGAAAATTCCTATTTTCCCAGTGGTAAGCCATGTCCGTATGGTGACTCTTAACACTGTTTTGGTTAACAAGCAGAGCACTGCAGTAGAATAATTCCAAATTCTGCCAGGTACAATTGGTTTGAGAACATATTTAGGCAATGTTTATTCAAACATGGAAATCCAAAGCACCTGCCCATTGTGGAGAATTCAGCAGCTCCGTAATTGAACTGAATCTGATTGCATAGACACCTCCACTGTACCAGAGTGACCCTTCTGGGTAAACACCCCTTCTTGTTTATTTATCTACCATTAGAACCAAACTATTTATTTTAAAGACCACTCCGACATCTCTGTTACCATGGCAACCATGTTTACGGAAAAACAATGTAGACACAATGTTGATTTGTGCTTTGTTTCTGCTGTGCTTTAATGGTAGTTAGTAGAGTAGAACTTGATATGTACAGATGTAGTGCTACTAGTGTTGATGTGTTCTTTGTTTTCGTGGTATTTTATGGGAAGTTAGCAACAAGGAACTTATGTGTACAGATACATACTGTCAGTGTGTGCTTTGTTAGTGTAGAGGTTGTTGACAATTAAACACTTGGACTTGTTGATTTGTTGTCAAGTGTAATTACCAGTTGAGAAAGCTGACAGTAATATTGCAAGCAACTGGTGAAAGAATGTTGCTGTCTCTGTTGTTGTTGTTGTTGTTGTTGAAGCTCCAGTTGGTGTTATTATGATGTCATTATGGTTGTTACTGTAGTCAACACTGTTGTTGTTGCTGTTGATTCTTCCAAGCTGTTTGTGATGCATATTATTTCTGTCACATATTCCCCATCATCACTGAAATATTTTTCTCCAAAACTGATCATCTTTTGTTACTCTCATCATCTTCATCATCGTCATCATCATCATCATCAGCAGCAGCAGCATCAGTCATTTTATTAATATAATTTTCAACATTATTTTATCATTAAATTGTTGTGTCTTACTTTCATTCTCTAACATCATCAGCAATGTTATCATTATTAGGTGCTGATATGTAATGTGAAGTAATTATGTCACTTTCTTTTGACAAACTGCATTTTACAGATAAATTGTATAAATCTTCCATATATATATATATATATATATATATATATATATATATATATATATATATATATATATATATATATATATATAAATTAATATATATATATATATATATATCTGGATGGAATATTTATACATAATGGAACACCCACTGAATACATGGTCTTTCAGACTTTCATTCTCTAACATCATCAGCAATGTTATCATTATTAGGTGCTGATGTGTAATGTGAAGTAATTATGTCACTTTCTTTTGACAAACTGCATTTTATAGATAAATTGTATAAATCTTCCATATATATATATATGTATGTATGTATGTATGTATGTATGTATGTATGTATATATATATAAATTAATATATATATAGATATCTGGATGGAATATTTATACATAATGGAACACCCACTGAATACATGGTCTTTCAGACAAGTCATAAATCACAACATGAATACAGTCTTCTGTGAAGAATTCACCATGAAAGCACACTTCGATAAAAAGACATCAACCCACTACTGTCAACTCCACAGATCACCAGTAGGTGTCAGTGCAGCTACTACTATCATTTGAAAAAACAAATCTGCTATTCCATAAATGATGAACAACTCTCACTAGCCTAGCAGGCAGTCGACAGTCAATCATTTCACATGATCATTCATTGTGATTCTTGAAAAAGTTTTCCAACGACAGAACACATAAAACCATAGGTCACTAAAACTCATTACAGATGCTGGTTTCCTTTAAATGATACACTGCACTAAGTCTTGTTCTGCCTGCATCAGTCGTTCCCATGAACCAGTTGGGGTGTTTTACTGTCGGCCCTGGAGGATGTTTTTTTTCAGTTCAAGGGTGGCCATATATATATATATATATATATATATATATATATATATATATATATGTGTGTGTGTGTGTGTGTGTGTGTGTGTTTTCTGACCCCAGAGGATCATACACATATATATATATATATATATATATATATATATATATATATATATATATATATATACATATATATATATATATATGTGTATGATCCTCTGGGGTCAAAAAACACACACACGTGATCATAGCTACACACACATATATATATATATATATATATATATATATATATATATATATATATATATATATATATATGTAGCTATGATTCTCTGGGGTCAAAACAAACCTATAATATATATATAGATAGATATATAGATAGATAGATAGATAGATAGATAGATAGATAGATAGATATATATATAATTATATATATATATATATATATCAGCCGTATTGTCGCGTGGTTGGGCGAAGGCCTCCGCATGTTGTTTCCAAGTTTGCCTATCTTGTGTTGTTCTTGTGTTGTTCTGTGCCAAGTGGTTTCATTCCAATACTCATCCAAATCGTCTCTCCATCTTTTTGCTGGTCTTCCTTGTAATCATTTCCTTCCGTATGGTTTCCAGGTGGTAATGCGCTTTGTCCATCTGTCATCTTTGAGTCGGCTGATGTGTCCTGCCCAAGACCACTTCATTCTTCTGGTTGTTTTTATCACGTCTGTGACTCCTGTCTTTGCTCTCACCCAGGTGTTTGTCTTTCTGTCATGGTATGTTATATTAAGCATACTCCTCTCCATTTTTGTCTGCGCGGCTGCTAGTTTTTTCTGAGCTTGTTTTGTGAGTGACCATGTTTCAGCACTGTATGTCATAGCTGGCAGTACACACGAGTTGTAAACCTTTCTTTTTAGACAGATAGCAAAGTTACTTTTGAAGATGTCGCAATGTTTTGCATATGCTCTTCAGCTGGCTGTGATATATATCATTATAGGTTTGTTATGACCCTAGAGAATCATAGCTACATACATGCATGCATGCATGCATGCCTGCCTGCGTGCGTGCGTGCGTGCGTGTGTATGTGTGTGTATTATATATCATTATAGGTTTGTTTTGACCCCAGAGAATCATAGCTACATATGATGGAACTCAGTAGGACATCCCAAAGCTGCCTGTAGGAAATGGGATATAAAAATCAACTTCTCCAAATGCAAGGTCATCACTTTATCAGAGAAGCGCATTACTTTGGAAGGCAAAGAACTGGAGACTGTGGGAGAGTTCTGTTTCTTGGGTAACATAGTATCATCTACAGAGAGAGATGTTAGTCGACGCATAGCCTCAGCATCAGCAGCCTTTGGTAAACTCAGAAATGGCATATTTTCCAACAGAAGCGTCTCAACAAAACTGAAAGCCAGATTATATGGAGCCCTTATACTGCCAACAGCAATCTATAGTGTGGAGCTGCACTGACACCTAGTGGTGATCTGTGGAGACTGGCATTAGCCACTCGTGGTAGTGTTGACAGTAGTGGCGTCAATGTCTGGAGTTCTTTATCTAAGTGTGCTTTCATGGTGAATTCTTCACAGAAGACTGTATTCATGTTGTGATATATGACTTGTCTGAAAGACCATGTATTCAGTGGGTGCTCCAGCGTCTAAAAATTTAAGATTTCGCACAGATACTCAGGTTATTTACCTTTAGTTGAAGAAAAGACCTGATGGTTCGCGTCACTTAATCTGTTACCCTTTAGTTGTGGTGAAATTCACCAAACAGGTGATTATAATCTAGTAATCCATTAGTAGTTTTTTTATAGATCTCAGCAGATACAATCTCTTGAGGTTTTTGAGATGCACTGTCTGTGGGCTATTAGAGGTGTTATCAGGACAGACAGACTACAAAATATCAAGATCAGAGAGGACATCTTTACCCTTGAATCTATCATGGAGGTCATCAGACAGAGAAGACTCAGGTGGTTTGGACATGTTTGCCGTGTGCAAAGAGATAATATTGTTAGACAAGCAGGACCGCCAAAGAGAGGAAGACCATGGAAGAGATGGAGTGACCAGATCAGGAATGATACTGGGCTTCTACTATTGACAGCAGAGCAGCATGCCACAAATAGAACAAAAAAGTTCTAATTTTAATAGAAATTTAGAAGAAACTCATTAGTTCATCTAATTTGAACAGTTTATTACAAACAATTAATCAGTCTCTTTCCAATTCATGAAACCACAGTGATGTTGCATTTCCAAAAATGCAACCCAGATTTTGTCATACCATAAACATTTCTTGTAGAATTTGATATTTGATAACTGAACAGTTATGTTGTCTGACACAGCCCACTTTCACACGGACAGACATGTTTTATGTGTTATGGTTGACAAAGCCGCAGATCACATCTAGATCACATGTCCTACAACAGTCCTGTCACTGTACATACTTATCATGTCAATGTTGACATTTTGCCACCAACAAAACATTATTAATAATAAAACTTGCCCCATCTTCATTAATGTTGGAAGCTTCTGTATAGTGTTTCAACAAATGCTGTTTGCTAAAGCCCATTAAGTTAGATAGAATCTTCTAAACTGACAAAATGCCCATTTTGCCATGTTCGTCACCTGATGTTATCATGGTCTGACCTCTTCCCTAGAACTCTAATAATAGGGCACAGACCACAGTTGATTTTCTCATTGGTGGCCATGTTTACGTTCTGCATAATTGTAAAAAATGTAACCATAAAAAATTATAAAACCTCATGACATCCACTGGTTTGGCTGATTAATTGTTTCCAATGTGCCAAACAAGTTTTGTCAAAATCACATACTTCTAGCATTTTTTATCATGTTACAAATCCTCAAAATTGGCAATTTTACAAAATATTAATATGCCTACTGGCATTTTGGAAATATCACTACCAAAATACCTTCAAATCTGCTTCATACTGCAACATCTCACTGGCATCAATGATCCAGCATTTCAAGCATTCCAATCTGGCTGCGTGAATACAATCATTCATAAAATCACTGGAATCGGTTAACTTGCAAATTTGTAGGCACTATATTTATCTGAAACACTACCAGAATTGTAACTGCGGCCTGACCCCATGCGAACCTCAGTGCACAGGATTCTCCATCATAATTCTATCAAATGTGGCCACCCTTGAACTGAAAAAAAAACATGTAAACATCCTCTAGGGGCAACAGTAAAACACCCCAACTGGTTCATGGAAATGATTGACGCAGGCAGAACAAGTGCATGGTATCATTTAGTTGAAGGAAACGAGCATCTGTAATGAGTTTTAGTAACCTATGGTTTTATGTGTTCTCTCTTTGAAAAACTTTTTCAAGAATCACAATGAATGATCATGTGAAATGATTGATTGTCGACTGCCTGCTAGGCTAGTGAGAGTTGTTCATCATTTATGGAATAGCAGATTTGTTTTTACAACTGATAGTAGTAGCTGCACTGACACCTACTGGTGATCTGTGGAGACTGGCATTAGCCACTCATGGTAGTGTTGACAGTAGTGGCGTCAATGTCTGGAGTTCTTTATCTAAGTGTGCTTTCATGGTGAATTCTTCACAGAAGACTGTATTCATGTTGTGATTTATGACTTGTCTGAAAGACCATGTATTCAGTGGGTGCTCCAGCGTCTAAAAACTTAAGATTTCGCACAGATACTCAGGTTATTTACCTTTAGTTGAAGAAAAGGCCTGATGGTTCACGTCACTTAGTCTGTTACCCTTTAGTTGTGGTGAAATTCATCAAACAGGTTATTATAATCTAGTAATCCATTAGTAGTTTTTTATAGTAAATTTTACCTAATGTTCAGTGTTACATTTCAACGGCTTTCAGCTGCCCTCATCAAACTGACTACTACTACTACTAGATGGCAGCAGTGTAGTCAGTCCAACGAAGGTGACTGAAAGCTGTTGAAACACCACATTGAACAATGGTAAAATTGACTGTGAAAAAGATTAATAGATATGTTAGCCTTCTTGTGCACAAGATAACATTTCACAGAACGGCTGACTATTTGGGTCATGTTCACACAAGAACATTGGAAATGTTGACATTATTGAAGTTTGCTGGTACCTTGCTGGATTTTACAATTTCAGGTGTTTCTGATATATCATGTCCTTTGAAGTGCGGCAAAGTGCTTGTCTGTCTAGAAACACCAAATTATTTTACAAACTTCCTTCAGCAGGTCCACATTTGCTATGGTCCATATTCCATGGTCCTAGCTGTGGTCTGTTTTTCTAAGTGTCCCATGACATATCATACATAGCAGTTTTGTATATACAGCTGTATGTTGTTTCTGCCGGCACCGCTGCTGCTGCCGCCGCCGCCGCCGCTGCTGCTGCCTTTATCCCTGAAATCCAGGGTGAGGCTGTCACCATTGTCACCATTGTCACCAATGCCAGTCATCGATTTTTCTCTTCCTTCTTCCATCACTGATTTCACTGCCATCTCCACCACCCATCTCCACTGCCCCAAGCCTCCTCTCATCCTCTACTCCCCTCTCACTCCTGCCAAATCTCACTTCACGCAGTCTTCGTCTTCTCTTCGCTAGTATAAATGTATAAAAATCATATTCCTGAACTGACCCAATAACTCATATATTTTGCACCAGTGCAGACAGGCGTTAATTAGTTAATTAAAATTATAATTAGCATTGTGTGTGGGTGGTGTTGATTATGTTTGTTTACAGCCCATGACAATGTGTCAGTGAGTGAGTGTTTTATTTCGGAATTGAATAATACAGAACATAAATGAAAGATAAAAATAATGCAATATATACAATTCCTGGTTGGCAGCAGAGCCGAGGCTGTTACCAGTGTATTTATATATATATCTATATGTATACAGGCACCTGTATATAAAGGTATGGCAAACAAAAAAATTAATTGTGTCACTGGTTTCTGCCAATACAGTGACAATACAGCTGACTCCTCTCTCAAGCCCTGCTGCTGTAGTCAAGTCACACCCCAGTGATCACACACCCCCCACCCCACCAACACCCCACCCCTTAACTTCACCTAGGCCGCTGTGGCGCCTCAGTTGTGGGCTGTGTCAGCGAGTTAAGTAGCAGCCATAGCAACTCTCAGTGCTCACATCAATTACTCTGTCTGTCACAGGTGTGTGCGGGTGACACACAGCGAACACCCTAGTGGTGATTGTATGTACCGTCAGCTGAAATGGCACCACAGTTGTTGAATACGCCGCCGTGAACATATGTCATTGCCGGGAAGTGTCAGCTGTCAAAGATAAAAGAACATCACATGAGAATGTCATCAGGTGAGTTGACAGTTTGATACTCCTGTGTGTAAGACACAAGTTATTAGTTTCTTCCATAAGGGGTGAATCTAAAAAGTATGTAAATTAGGTTATTTGTTATCTTCTTCATGATTCTTGAGAAAATCCAGGAAACCAAACTAACCTATCCAAAACTAGTATACATAGTTTTTAACTCACAAGAAACTCCGAATATTTCTTGCGCAGTAGAAACAATGCCTAATGAGTCAAGCCAAGAAACCAGAATTTCACTACATTCAAGTATCCGAAACTACCTGTGGGATAATAGTTACTGAACTTGAACAAGTTATACAGGAGAACTATTGTGAACAACTTTCGTGGGACCCATCCTCCAGACGACTAGATGATGATGATGATGATGATGATGATGATTCTGCAGAAGTGTAGGATTTGCTTGTTTGTTTTCAATAGTTCAAATAATAGCGTTTTCAATAGATTACTATGAATTATTAATTATACATATAAATGTATTTTAAGTGCCTCCGAATGGATTTATCTAGATTTACGGCGCTATGCAAATGTTCTTCTAATCTTATCTTATTATTAAGATGGATAGAGGAGTGGTGGATGTAGGAAGATTGTAGGAAGATAGGGAGAAGACAGGGAAACCTGGGGAACAGGGAACAACATCAGAGGCAACGGAAGTGAGGTTTACTGTTAGCAACAAAAGACGTTGTTGAACCATCAGAGGCGACAACAGAAACAACAACAATAACAACAACAATATCTAAAGAATATAATAAAATCAGTGTGACGTGTATTTTACATATAAAATACTTCACATGTAATCTTTATTTAAAACCGTTACACAAATTACTGTGCTTAGAAAGGAGTTCCGGATCAGTAATGCCATTTGATATAAAGTCATGCCTAATACCTGGCTATAGACGGCGATGGATATAAATAAATGAGTAGTCTTTGTGCAGTAATTGTGGAATGGATGAATGCTTTCCAAAGAAGTCAATTTGGTGTTGAAATGAACGGGTCTGCCAGGTTGTGAAGTGTAAAGTGCGTTGAACGATCCTACAGACTGGAAAACGTGCTATATAAGAATTTACCTTTATTTTTAATTTGCTTTAGCCTGACAGGTAAACTTACTCTAACCGAACAGGTAACATGTTGAAAAAGGAATAGCTGTCAATAAAATATAGATTACTGTTAATGTTAGCAGGGACAAACTATATAGAATCCTTTTCACATACCGTGTTGATCAGGTATGTTACTGACAAGAGGAACTCGTCCACTGAGTAAGAGAAAAATGCTGGAGACTGCTGAAGAAATGGACTGTTATACATTGTTCATAGTTATGTCATTCTACTTGAGAAGTATTCTCAACTGTGATAATATTGATAAAGCATGACCTGGCATAGTTCTACATCCCGAGTAGCTCTGGAGGCAAACAGAAGACTCAGTGATTAATGCTTCTGTGTGGCACATTCCAAAGTGGCCTGTTATGTAAATGTGATGCCTTTTCAGTTGTAATGTTGATGGACAATCCATGTGGACAGGCCAGAGGGCAGTGTGTGTCCAGTGTCTGTATCCAGGGGTCCTTTTGTCGTTGTCGGTGTTTATTTCTGATTGTTGTTGTAGTTGTTGTTGTGGTGGTGGTGGTGGTGGTGGTGGTGGTGGTGGTGGTGGTGGTGGTGGTGGTGACTGTGATCTTGTTTATTGCAGTTTTCAGTAGTCTTTATTTTATCCCTGAGCTATTCACATACGGAACACAATCCCAAGAAAAATCGCTGAAATAAAAAGCCACAACTGTTTTCAAGAAACTATCATGAAGCTTCCATTCACCTCGACCATCTCTAAACATAACCACACACACCACGGAAACTCAGTCTGGTATGTCAGGAAAACTGGCCGGGAACATTTCCATATACAAAATCAAACAATCAGAACAAGAATTTTGACCAATACTTAATTATAGATTAAATTATTAATTATTACATAAATTACCATCAGGCACATGCACACAAACCTCCCAAAAATGTTGTGCAATAACGCAAGAATACGCTCTTTCGAGTAACAACTTGAGATAGTTGGCAAAATTTCTACCTGAAAATGGCCAAATTATTGTTTACACTTTGTGGATGTTTATCATTTACAACTGGAGAATGAAATGGTCTCAAAATAGGAATTTGTATTATTATGTCATGTGTGTTTGTTGGTATGTGTTATTATGTCATGTGAGTTTGTGGGTCTGTGTTATTATGTTGTGTGTTTGTTGATCTGTGTTATTATGTCATGTGTGTTTGTTGGTCTGTGTTATTATGCTGTGGGTCACACCAGCCATATGTGTTTGTATGTATGTGTTATTATGCTATGTCTTGTGGTATTGTGGACATGACTGGGTCATGTCCACACAACACTGAGAGTGGCTTTGTTGTCCTTGTGGGCCATGTTAGCATGCTAGTATTGACGCACAACCATCTACTATACTGGACATTTTCTCAGCCGACATTTCATCAACTATGTGTTCCAAATGTTTAATATTATTCTGTTTAAAAAAAAAATTTTAACACGTATATTTTTATCGTATTGATGATTTTTTTAACTTATTTATTGTTTTTATTTTTTAATGTTTATCTGTATGTGCATTGGATTTTATTTGAAATAAATATTTTTATGTGTTTTTATACACAGGGCATTTCCAACATATTAATTACCTTCACCCACGTTTCAAAATATGTCACACAGGCAGACTTTCAGGTGTGTTAAGCCCTGTGGACACAGTTAACAGCAATGTTCGCATCATCCCAGCAGGGGCTCACAGCACAGTGAGGGCACATTGGTTCAGTTGAATACCAGGTTGAAGGTGTTTGGTTTCCACAGATACTTGTGTTGAATTGAGGCTAAAAAATTGACAAGTTTAAAATAGGATCATGATTTTAACCCATTCATGCTTTTCTCAATACGGCTTTTTAATTATTAAATATACACAACAGATCAACAAACAATTAATATCAATTATGGGACTCATACTACCTTTTTGTATATGGAGTTATATTTAATTCGTCAAGTAGATGAAGATTTATAATATTTTACCAGATTATCTCGGTTAACTCTGTTATTTATTATAATATTTTACCAGATTATCTCAGTTAACTCTGTTATTTATTATAATATTTTACCAGATTATCTCGGTTAACTCTGTTATTTATCACCAGTTGAACATGGCTGTCTTAGTCAAGGAATTTATTGCCATAGGTTTGATATCAGGTCAGTATTTCTGGTTCTCAATGTAGTCTATTGCAGATGACTTTAAATTACTATTTTGCGTGCGTGAAAAAGATGCAAGTCATAGTTCCTGCAGCATTTATCAGAAAAGAGCAGTGAAGTTTCCCTGGTGCCAAGTACCAGACCTAGACACTTGTGTCCGTTAATTACCCCAGAAGTGGGCTGTTCTGGGTATATCATAGAGATCTACAAGATCTTGTCATCATCTACCCCTACTGTCACAGAAGACATGTCTGTCAACTGCACCAGTGAAGCGTGACATGACGCAACCTTTGAACATCAACAGATGTGACCACAAATGTTTCTTGATGGACAACTTTCGTCATAGCATTGATGCCATTGTTAGAATCAAGTCAAGGTCAATGTAAAGATTGTTTGTGTCTCTTTCAGGAAACAACCAATGGCGTTTAGTTGTGTAGTCCCAAATACCACATCCAGACACCTGTGTTTGTTAGGTGTCTGTCGAAGTGGGTTGTTCTATGGTCATCTATCTGCATGATCTTGTCAAGTTATCATCAGCGCTACACCTGCTGTTGCACAATATGTGTTTGTCAACTGCACCAGTGGACCGTGACACACCTGTCCACCAATTATGCAACCTGCATGCTTGATTTCAACAGATATGACCATAACTATTTCTAGAAGGACAACTTTCCTTTGTAGAAGTCAAGTCAAGACCGTTGTAAAGATTGTTTGTGCGTCTCCTGAGAAACAGACATAATGGCTTTTAGGTGGCGGTTTAGTTATGAAGAACGACTGGAAGAATGTGGTTTAACAACCCTAGAAACAAGGAGGTTAAGAGGAGATCAAATTTAAGTTTTTAAGATATTGAACGGGTATGAAAATATTGATGGAAATGTTTTCTCTCACTCAAGAAAGATAATAGAACTAGAGGATGTGAGGTAACTTTAGTAAAGGATCAGTGTAGATTGGATATAAGGAAGTACTCATTTTCACACAGGACAATCAATAAATGGAACAAATTATCTACAGATTGTGTAACTGCTAGCAGCGTGGATATGTTTAAAAACAAGGTTGACACATCTCAGTAGGGCAGATTACACATAGATTAAAAATGTTGGACTCTCGATAAGCCAATGGCTTCCTTGTCCACTTGCCATCTGGGCCTTTACCTTGGAATGCAAACTTGTTCAATCTTTTGTTAAATCTCTTGTTTCTATCAAGGAGGCCTTTGTTACATTATGATGTTCGCATCAGTTGATTTGCCATTGTAACATATAGAAACAGTTTGTCTTGTTAGCAATGTTATTTTGTATTTGCAATGCCAAAGTACTGTGTAACAAGTCACCCCACAATGATGATCACCATTCCTACCACGTTTTGTGTCTTACTAAAACAGCAGTTAAGACAAGTTAGGCAATTTGAGGTCGAGTGTGCCCATTGTTAAGAATAATTGCATCTTTTCCTTTTATACAGCCCAGTCATTGTCTAATGTGCAGTTACTGACAGACAGCGAACATTCTGCTAATGTATCAATTCTCTCTCTTCTTTGTTTTCCTGTCATTATGTAGACACGATGCAGATTCCAAGCAAGTGGTCGTTGTTTCTGTCTTTGTCTCATTGCAGACGTAGAATGTTAATCAGCACAAGTCGGGGGGAACTAACATCACAACGTTGACTAGATAAACACTTAGACTCTGCTTCTGACCATCTCTGAATTCTTGTTTACCGAATTCTGCTCTAAACTTATGTCTTTATGTGAGTTTACAATGAATGGTAATGACAGGAACAAGTGATAGACAGGTCGATAGCATCGATTGATGGTGTGCAATGATTAGTGCATTGTTTTGCTGATGGGGAGGAACTGGCGCAATGAAATGACAGGTTTTGCCTCCGACGTTTTCTGTGCAATGATACAAGAGATGTATTGAGCTGAAGGATGTTGTGAAAGGTGATATGAGAAGGGTTTACTATAGATATATAATTGTTTACAGTTTACAACATTTTCAAATGATCTGGTACAGCGTTGCTTTGTCGAAAAGTTGTGGCTCACGTCTGACTTGTGAATCAGATATTATGTCCTCATGAGCTAGGTTAGTCAGTCGAGGTAATGTGATCTAGTTCTTTCTTGGTAATGTGTCTAAAGCATGAACCTTCATTGTTGTGTTTGAATCAGCAGAAAGAAAAGGCATGTGTGTGCATGCATCCATGCATGCGTGTGCTGAAGTATTAAAGTCATGCATAATTTATCAAGAAAAGTATGCCTTAATCCATGGAAACAATTTATGATAAGTATGCGTAGGCAGTATTGCCAGTACATACAATGTCATTTATCTAGCAGTCAATCTAGTGATGCAGTTGAACAAATGCAGAAATCTGAAAGCATTTTTGTGTTAGAATTATCAAGTTTATGGCAGCAGGCAATCATCTGATCCCAAATAAACTGAATACACTGTCGCTGCAACCATCGGTGACCAACTTATATACAGACCAATTACACCCACTATGGCACTTGTTAACATTACATGTTGTAAACTTTGCTCATGTTTATTTGTTTCATGTGAGTTTCTGTTGATATTCAGTCTCATTATTGGGCAGTTTCATTTGAGTGGACTCAATTTTACAGCCATTCAGTGTACTTGACATTGATGTCATTCTTGTCACAACTGTCCTGCTCTGTTTCACAAAAAGTTGACAGAAGGACACCAGCTGTCAAACAATGGGCAATGCGTCTGATGTCGCATCTGTTTCTGGGGATTAGTTTTGAAGATGTTATGAGATGGAGTTGGTTCAGCCAATGCGGTGTTGACACTAGAAGCTGCAGGCAAACTGTAAATAAGTGAGTCATGTTTGTGTAGTATTGTTGAGGCTGTTAATAGCCACTTGTGCCTTTGAAAAGATTCCTGTTTGTATTATACCTGATTAGGCAGAAAAGCCAGCAAATCAATGCAACTTCAAGGAACTCCAAAATATGTGCCAGTGGATGTTGTTGCAGCAAAAAATGTATTGCATAGTTGTTCAGTCTAGGTTAACGTGCGTGCGTGCTGCCTGTGCATGATCTTATTAACCCGAACTCTCTCCCTGTGCCATCAGGCACACAAGGCAGACAGCAATTGACGCCATCCATCTCTATCGGCAGCCATTCTTTTCATGTCCTGTGTCTTTACTTTCTTTGTTTGTGCATCTTTTGCGATGGCTCTTTGGTATAGTATGTTTCTTTTGCACATCCTCATTTCCTTTTCCATATGGTTTCTTGTGTAAAGGTAAAGGTACGTTCTTATATAGCGCGATATCCAGTCCGTAGGACCACTCAAAGCGCTTTACACTTCACCCCCTGGCAGACCTGTTCATTCCAAGGCCATCTCAACTTCTCTGTGTCATGCCGGCTTTGGTGTTCTTGTTGGGAGCATGCTCAGCTCATCAATAATCACATTGTATGTTGCTAATGCACAGTAATGGGAGAAGAAAATATGTGTTTGGGCACATGAATAAATACTCTAAACACACGCAAAAAGTAGCCAAAAGTAGATTGGCCAAAATAAACAAACCTGAATGTTTGGCTATGAAATGTCAAAACACAATAAGCTTTACAAAAAGGAAACAACATATTCCATATATCGTTTTCCACTAAAATCATTGGACATCCAACATTGACTTGCCTATGTTGACTTGCTTACAATGGCATCAGTTTTATTATTATGTTTATATTAAAAAATTGTATGTTTCCCAAGAACAATTCCACAATGGAACAACCTCCCTGTTGTAGCTGCTGAGGCAGAATCCTTGGTCAAGTTGAAGACTCAGCTGACCAGGACTTAATTTAAACATCAAAAAATAAATAAACCCTAAACATCTTTTTCTTTCCTTCTTTCCCTAGCCTACCTGTTCTTATATCTGACATATATCTATCTATCTACTGTCTATAATATCTTCCTTGTTTCATCATTCACTGTTGATGCACAAACATATCTTAAAATTTATTTGCTCTTATGTGAAGATGTGTTCTTGTGAAGATAAAATACATTGATCAGTCACTTGTTTGGAGCCAAAGTTTAAATTTTACTTTGATATTTGCAAATGTCAAGTGTAGATTTACTTAAATTCTCATCCAGTGATCTATGACCTGACGTATATTGCATATTCAGCACAAAGACACACAATTAAGTATTACCATAACCACTGCATGTATTGAATTAATCAGCTAGTTGATTCATTAGTGGATGGGTAATGAATGAATTTGTCAACATAAAATTACAATTACTTGAGTTTCCCTTTGTTTGGTGCTCTTGAGTGTCTGAAAGAAGCAAAGAAAGCCAGTTGACATTGGTCTGATATAGAGTCAGCTTTACATATTATATGTCCTGGTAGGTTTAATGTATATATTGCTGATCCAACAGGTCATTTTCCCTTTGTTGTAGTTGACATCATAGCAAGCGATATATACTCTGTCTAGGAGTTGATAGACCTAATTTTATACACTGTACATTTTACACACTGTGCTGTCAATATTGACAAAAAATATATTTACTTGTCGTGAAGTAGTCCAAGCTTTCAGTGAGTCAACACAGACATACAGCTGCTTGATGTTATCAATCTATGTCATTTTTCTTCTACCTCTTCTGCTTTTTCCTGGTAATTCTGGTTCTGTGCTGCTAAGTGCTAGACACTCGAGTCTTCTTTTCAATGGACATATTTATCCAGCTTTCTTCTCTTGGTGGAACATAGCAGACCTTCCGTGGCCCGTGTTTGATCTCTGAGCATTCTGTGTCCATGTCTCATAATTATGTAAGAGTTATGGGAAAAGTGTCACATTTGGCATGTATACCCACTTCTCAAGTGCTTGTATGGATGTCACAAAGAAAAGACAGTGTCATGACATTGAACATGACACATCATAAGAGGTGACACCTGGAAACTAGTCGTTGATGGAAGAACAGAAGGAACAAGACCCTTTATAGAAACTGATGGGTCTAGTGGATACAATGAAAGAAGACAGACCATGCAGCTGTTCAGTAAAAGACATGGTGCAAAGGAATTTGAGCCAAATACCTGCAAGTCTGTGACGTGGCAGACGACCAAAAAAAAATATTTGCCGTTTCCATTCAAACTCACATCCATTTCTTCACGTACACTTGCATGCACTTTATCAGGTTTCCCCATTAGCTTTCCCTTTTTGGCCACATTTGACTCTTTCTGAAATGTAAGTCCTTCCCCAGCTTTCATGATTTCCCGATACATTTGACAGAATTGAGTCTTATCTGCTGTTGTCATCCGCCGTGACGGTTTGCTGTCATTGCTTACACAAAAGGTGACATTATTCACATATGCATGTCCTTTTTCTGATTGAGAAATTGCCATTTCAGGTTTTAGAGTTTCATCAAAAGACCTTGTAATTGGAGGACATAAAAAGCCGAGTAACGTGACCTGAATAATTTGGAATGATAGCAGCTAGAATAATCTAGAATCGTTGACGAGCTTGGAGGGTGTGGGCGAGAGAGATGAAAAAAGCAAGTGGTGGCTGTGACTCAAACAATCTAAGTCTTAGTTTACAGCCAACTAAATGAATGCGCAGTGCCGTCAGGGCCGTCGTTTACAAGACAGCAATTTTCTCCGTTTTTATGTCTGTTGATTTAATGCACAGATATGGCTGCTTTATGCCTTTCACCTTCAGACAGCTCAAGTAGGTGCGGACTTTTACTAAAGTTAGCAAATGTCCTTTATGTTGATGGTCTGCCCATCTGCACTGGCTGGTTAAGATAAAATAGGCACAATTAGTGTTCTGTAAAAAGTGCAGAAGCAAATTGTTTGACCCATAAACAGGGCAGAAGCAGTGCCCATTGAAGATAGGTTTGTTGGAAATTACATGTCTAAAACAGTGAAGCAGTGAACAATATTTCTTGAGTAGTAGAACTTTGTTTCTTTCCCTACCTTTGCATCAGCGCCAACATGTTATAATGTATCTCCATTTCCTGTTGTTTATGATAGAATATAACATAACTGATTAATATAAAATATAACATTTTATATTAATCAGTTGCACTTTGATAAAATATACAAATACATTTAAAGGGGGATTTATATGTTGTATTTGGTTTTGTACATACAGGAACAAGTTTGTATGAATGGAGAGACATGCCAAATTTGAGTTTCAGTTGTACAGTACTGATCCTTAAGTTTTGAAGATTGTTATGTCATAAATGAATATGTTACTTGACAGGAAACTAGCACAATAACTGTACAATAACACAATACCTGTACAGCAACACAATAACTGTACAGTAACACAATAACTGTACAGTAACACAATAACTGTACAATAACACAATAACTGTACAGTAACACAATAACTATACAGTAACACAATAACTGTACAGTAACACAATAACTGTACAATAACACAATAACTGTACAATAACACAATAACTGTACAGTAACACAATAACTGTACAGTAACACAATAACTGTACAATAACACCATAACTGTACAGTAACACAATAACTGTACAGTAACACAATAACTGTACAGTAACACAATAACTGTACAGTAACACAATAACTGTACAATAACACAATAACTGTACAGTAACACAATAACTGTACAATAACACAATAACTGTACAGTAACACAATAACTGTACAATAACACAATAACTGTACAGTAACACAATAAATGTCCAATAACTGACTCTAAAAACAACAATTTTGCATAGGTGTCAACTCCTGAAACATGTTTCACGGGACAAAGTGCATGAAAAAAATGTGTATGGACGAGACGTGTGAAGAGCTCTCGCACAAGCAGCCTGCACTTGTGTGCACAAAATGTTCATAAGGGATATGTTAAAAAACACAATAATACAAACAAAATTAATATGGTTACCATGGAAAATTTATCCTAGGAAAACAAATGGCATTGGATTATCGAGAGTCCAACGATTACACGGCGTTAAATGTAATTAAATGTGTGAGTGCTGTAGTGCTTACAGCCATTGGATTATCGAGAGTCCAACGATTACACGGCGTTAAATGTAATTAAATGTGTGAGTGCTGTAGTGCTTACAGCCATTGGATTATCGAGAGTCCAACGATTACACGGCGTTAAATGTAATTAAATGTGTGAGTGCTGTAGCTTAGCTGGAACCAAAATGGTAGTGTTGCAAAAAATAATGTCAATTCCAAGAAAATACATTACATTTGCTTCTATTACTGGATACAGGACAAAGCAAACCCACATGGCAAGTGCACACAGAAGCCATTGGATTATCGAGAGTCCAACGATTATTCATCTGTATAAACGCATGTTTGAAATATATTTGTCAGTTTTGTTTTTAAACATATTCACACTGCTAGCTTTAAACACAACCAATAGATAATTTGTTTTATTCATGTATTGTCCTATGTGACAATGAATACTTTCTGATATATAATCTGCACTGTTCATTCACTAACGTCACTTCGTGTCCTCTACTAATTCTATCTTCCTGAAGTGAGAAAAAAGACTTCGATCCATATTTTCAGAACCATTCAACATCCTAAAAATGTGTGTTTGTTCTCCTCTTAAAGTTTGAGGTGTTCTTCATAACCAAGATCTCTCAGTTCTGGAATCATTTTAGTTGCTCTCCTCTGTATTTTTTGTAGCATATGGAGTATGCCCTGTACAATATTTTCTAACTTTGGCATCAACTATTGTTACTAAATGTAAACCACTCCTGCGGCTGACTCAGGCATTGATTCATTGTCAGCGACAACTGACACCTCCTGATTGTGCTGGTGTTTAATAGATAGTATAATGTCATTTATATATACTGCCACCATCACCAGTGACAATACGGAAACAGTTTAGCATAAACGGATGTGGGAGGTTTTAAGTTTGCCAAAGATCCTGTTTAGTTGTAAACAGTGATACATCTATGAGTGATCCTCGTATCTTGAAGCTTTTGAGATCTATTCATCTATGACAACAATCAGACAGCTACGCATACATGAATGCAGTAGGACCTTTCAGATGTTTACATCAACTTTCCTGTTGATGTAAACATCAGTTCCATTCTGCGTGTTTCTGTCTGTTTGACAAAGTTTTTTTTCCCAGTCTCTTGTTTACATTTGTGCACGGCTCAGATCAAGTGTAGCACCAATGCTAAAATTTAAAAGCTGAAGTTTTAAGTAGCATAAAATTTTGTTTAAATGTATCCTATATAAAAATGTCAATACAGAGCAAGAACTGGTGTTCAATGGATGTTTTAATGCCATTTATATATATATATATATATATATATATATATATATATATATATATATATATGTCTAATTTTTATATATACTGCCACCATCATCAGTGACAATAAGGAAACAGTTTAGCATAAATGGATTTGGGAGGTTTTAAGGTTTTTGGTACAAAGATCCTGTTGAATTGTAAACATTGATCCAACTGTGCGTGTTCCCGGTGACTTGAACCTTCTGAGCTTGTCATCATCTGTGACAACAATGAGCCAGCTATATATACATGGATGTGGTAGTACTTCCTTGTTGACATGTAAACATCAGTTCCATTCTGCGTGTTTCTAATAGTTTGACGCAGCTTTTTGTATCATTAATAGACCTGACACCCATGTGAACGATCTCCCCTGTCTCGTTTCAGTGAACACAGCAGAACCTGACATCTGCTACATCCTTATGTAGCGTGGTATCCAGTCCTTTTTGTATAATTATTAGACCTGACACCCATGTGAACGATCTTTTTGTATCATTGATAGACCTGACACCCATGTGAACGATCTTTTTGTATCATTGATAGACCTGACACCCATGTGAACGATCTTTTTGTATCATTGATAGACCTGACACCCATGTGAACGATCTTTTTGTATCATTAATAGACCTGACACCCAAGTGAACGATCTCCCCTGTCTCGTCTCAGTGAACACAGCAGAACCTGACATCTGCTACGTCCTTATGTAGCACGGTATCCAGTCCTTAGGACTTTTCAAAGCGCTTTACACATCACCCCTTGGCAGTCCTGTTCATTCCAACGCCATCTTGACTTCTCTGGGAAGCATTCAGCCACGCTGCAATTACTGCGCGAAGACTATTCATTCACATATCCACCTGTGTCGGTAGCCAGGTACTCATTTATACAGCTGAGTGAACTGTGGCATTGTGTAATTGTCAAACCGTCGAAATGACAGCAAGAGAATTCGAACCTGGGTTATCTTGTTTGATTGAGAGTCCTACGTTCTAACCACTGCGCCACCTCTCCCCTCACAGTCTACAGGTTGTCTTCTTATTACATTTAGTCTTGTCTTATTGTTGTTTGCATTCCAACCTGTATATGGACTTACTTACCCTACTTTCAGCCTGGTTGGTGCATTAACTAGACATTTGCGTAACTAACCATGAAAACATGGTATAGAATTGAGCATTGTGTACATTAGATCATGTGTAAATATGGCTATTTTTACAGTTCTATCTTGATCATGGATCATCATCAGATGAAATTAGTGATTGTATACCTAATCGCCATGAGACCAAAGCTAGACAGTAGGTTGTATCATTTTCAGTATAGAACAGGGGTTCCCAACCTTTTAAAGTCCATTCCCCACTTTTGCAAAAAAAATAATCATGCTATTTCCCCCCTCCCCGTTTCTTAAACGCGTTTCTTAAACAGCGAATTATTATATTGTGAATGTATGTAGAGAATTAAATAAAATTAATTGATATGATGGAATTTATTTATTGTTATATATAATATATGTATAAAAGTACAACCTGCAGCGTGATATACACTAAAATAATCTAAACAACAATGAAAAGAGTGAAAGCTGACTTTGTGCAGTAATTTATTTGGTGTTTGGCCTTCATTCCCCCATGAAATCTCAAAATTCCCCCAAGAGGGGGAATTCCCTCCCGGTTAGGAACCCCTGGTATAGAATGTATCCATCTGAGAACTATAGGACCACTGCCTATACTCAAAGTAAAAAAATATAAAAATAAAATGGTATTATTTCATTGCTAACATTTAGTATTGACTACATTCACTAGAGGGTGCCACTGCTCAGTACTAAGTGGTTGCATTGTAGTTATCATACTTTTTTATAGTCTCGTGATAAATAAAATTAACAGAAAAATTCTAAATCGTTTAAAAAATTTAGTACAACTGTGATCAAAGCAAAATGAAAAACGAGTTGAAATCAATGGGTTTACTGAATATCCACAAGGACGCAGAAATTGTGTCAATCCAATTTGTGGTTTTAAGGCATGAAATGAAGTGTATAGAAATCAGATCACATCTGCAGGATGCATATTGACAGTTGAGAGAAGCCGTTAATGGGTGTACAATGCACTGCCACTGACGCAGAAAATTAGTCCATTAAAGTCATGATTTTATGTTTGGCTTTTTCAAAGCAGGGAGGGGTTGCAGTAAACATGCTGGAAGCGGTGTTTAAAACTTCGCAAACAATTAAAAGTGCACTTGCAAAAGGCAGAAACTGTACTACCATTTAGGTTTTTCTATTTATGTGGAATTGCTGACAATTGATACAGTAGCAGTTTTGTAAGAGAGACTTTTTCATTAGTTCTGCTTGTTTAATTCAGAGAGGTGAACCTTATTGTACTGAAGCTTAATTATAGGTCTTACAAACCCACTTAAGGATAAGTTTCTAAAAGTAGCAAATAATTGTTCTACGTTGTCCTTATTTAATACAATGCATCAGTGCAAGTGTTGCAACACTTCCTCCATCATCGTCACACCAAAATCAAGATTATAAATTAGTTAAAAATAGATCAGAAATATGGCAATGTTTTATTACATATTCCTGCACCCACTTATACATATGTGTTCTTGCATGGATTGGATTCCACATAAACATAGGAAGATTTAAACAAAAGTCCTGATTTGTGTGTGTGTCACTTTACTGGTATTCCTAGGTTTACGGCAAACATCTAACAACACGGCAAACACTGCAATCACTGTTCAGCTTGCTCAGAACCAGCCTTGTTCTTCTTCTTCCAATAATTACGGGGCTACAAAAGATCAGTCAATCACAATGCTACATAAGGGATCCGTTGCATTAGCTCGTAGTTTGAGTACCACCTTATTTTATCAAGGAATCTTCACCGCTACTTTCAGACAGGAGTTTAATTCGCATTTTTGCAGCCAGGGTTGGGTTCAATTACAATGGCCATTTAGAATGGTCAATTAAAATGACATGGCCTCATGAAACACTCAGTCACAATTAGAGTCTCCTAAAAAACAAATACAACTAGTTGATTATTCTGTCACTAATGAGACCACCAGCTCTGTGAATCCACAGTAAATGACATATTTACCTCCTTACCTACAAGGGATCTTTTACTTCTCGTGGCAATAGACACTGGGTGGAAGGAGCCAGTGGCTTTTTGTGTTGCTATGAAGCTTGCCATTACAGCTTCATTCTGCAGTGGTGAAGTTTGGGCAATTGGCTTCTTCTGTAAAGTACAATTTTTGTATTTTGTAACAATGAAAATACTGACAAAGCTTGTTAAAAAAAACATAAGTTGAATTTAATCCACTATTTGTAAATTATTTTCTTACTGTTCTCTATTATAGAAATCCAATTATTAATTATTGAGTTAGTCAATTGTATGCTTTTAATGCATGATGTGTATAACAATGTGTACTCTGAATACTTATTATTTTTTACTTGTATTTTATGTATATTCTTATGGACTTTTGTCTGAAATAAATGTATATATTAATTATCATATCATAATACAAATTTGTGGTATTTTCAGGCAGTATGATGGACACTAACAAACATTTGGCGAGTGGGCTATCTCCAGGTGAAATTGCCTCTGTGACAAAAGAGGCTGTTGATCAGCTGGACAAACATCAACTGGTAGATGCTGAACGACTGTTCCACCGCGTGCTGCAAGCCGGTGTTGAAGACTCTGCTATGGAGGCAAAGTGTGCCATCACGTGTCTGCTAGGCCTCGGCCAACTATATATGAAGCAGGTGCGTTCGCTGCGACACATTGAGCTAGAGTGGTACCGAGTGTGTCTACAAGCGATCGCTTCACTTCAGCAAGCGATTGAACTATGTGATGACATCGCAGGTCGTTACCTTGACACTGATCTGCAGTTGTGGTTGACACAGAATCGAAACAAGGCAGTGGGACAACGGAAGGTCCTCGAGGCAATCATCCTGAAGTCGCTGCTGCAGAAGTTTGTGGACAAAGGAAAAAAGGAGGATATGTTTGACTGCAGTTGGTTGACAACGCTACGAGCCCACTGCAAGAGCAAGGCTCACCAGTTTCTCACAAAAACGATGTTTTCATCAGATGAAAGCGAGACGGACGATGAATCTCCGGCAGAGGAGAAGAAGAAGCCAAAAGCGAAGAAGGAAAAGTTAAACAACGTGGACATGAATAAGATCCACAAGATTATACAGAATCTTGTGAAGCAGATCTCGGCCGATATGCGCAGAAGATATATACGCAAGAAACTGCCGGAGAAGACTCTGCGTCGAAGCATCTCGTCAGAACTTCTGGCGATGCCGCAGGAGGACATTCTCACGCTGTTCGAGGAAGCCATCATCCCAGATGAGCCAGAGTTGGAATCCGACAGTCCAGAAGTAAAAGCACCAGACGCACCTGAAAATGACAGTCGGTTATCAATGGATAACTCGATAGAACATCAAAAAAGTGTTAGCAACTTTGAGTCTATAGAACGACCGCCTAGTAGAATTACTCACACCGAGACAAAGATTACACAGGGAATGATAACCGGGGAAGTGTCTTCAGCAACAAGATATCCTGAGCTTGGAGGGGGCAGCAAACAGGATGTTAGTATGGCTACTGATGATGCAACAATGGTAATGGAGGAACCCCCTGTCATATCAGACAATGACGAGGTCACCAATGACGTGTTGAAAGCCTGGAGGGGATACAAGGAACACTGTCCACTCCGACTGCCCGCACCACCCTACCAACCAACCAGCCCAGCACCACCAGCTTCAACCATGGCAGTGATATTGGTCGGATCACCACCCCATAGTCCGCGGGACGTGGCACCGCTCATTAAGTCACCTCTGTCGGAGACCATGTTCGACCAGGCTCTGGCTAACATGCTCATCCACGTTGCCGACAGGATACACGAAGACTACAATGTCACCAAGCTGCATATCGCCTACGAGCTGTACAGATACGCCCTGACGGTGTACCAAGAGACCGGCTTCTCGACACCACAAGCTCACACCGTAGCCCACGTTCTCAAGCAACTCGGACTGATAGACTGTCACCGCGGCGATCTGGCTGGAGGCAGCGATATTGTACACGAAGCAATCGAACTGTTCATGCTGGCAAACATTGGTCATGCAGACGACCCTCTCGATGTCGCCCGTGCCTGGTTCCAACTCGGCAACGCCTACGTCGAGAATCACTGCCACGAGGGGGCACTGTTGTTCCACATCCTCGACCTGGTGAGGCACGAGATCGAGATGCCAAATGTCGACGCAGGCGCGGGTGACGAGAACTCATCGAAGCCAGACTTGACGAAGATACACGAGGCGATCGCTTGCTACAACCGGGCACTGGCAATCGTCAGTCTGTTGCGGCGACAGAACAAGGGGTGCCACACGCAGTTCTACGTCAGTGTCCTCACAAAGCTCGGCGACTGTTCGATCATCGTCGGCGGGTCGGGTCGCGACCGTGCCGTGCTCTGCTACGAGGAAGCGCTGTGTCTGTCGAAGCACACGTTCGGCTCGGCGTCGCTCTGTGACAACGCGCACATCCTCTCTATGCTCGGGACGTCAAACTTCCTCCTCGAACACTACCCGAAGGCCGTGTCGATGTTCGAGACGGCGAATGTGCTCCAGCAACACTGCTGTGGTGGCGATGACGCCGACTTCGAGACCGCCTTCAATCAGACGATGCTTGGAATCTGCCATTACGTGACGAAGTACTACTACAAGTGCGTCGTCTGGTGTCTGCGGGCATTCGAGGTCTACGATCTGCTCTACGCCAGCAAACTGAAGAACATCGCTCCACTGAAGCGCTGGTTTATTGTGCGAACTCTCTACACCCTCGGATACTCATACAGGTTTGCAAGGCATTATTTGTCATTCTGTCGACCCACAAAGGCATTCATTGATTTGATTTCTAGTATGCACTGACATGTCATTTAGGCGTTAATTTATTGCGGTAACTAAATATGTGTGTGTTATGTTATGCTAGATAAGTCTTTTGTATCAACAATGATAAGATGGCATTATTAACAAGTAAGACATTGTATGGCTTAAATTTGAATGACTATAGTGGTCCTTACTGCACAATTCTGTCTTCATAAAGCATCCGATTTACTAACGTCAATACGAACTTAAGCAGTACATATTTTTCTACTCATCTGTAGGCCTTCTTTTGTGCGTTGCATCAGTACTATTTATCGGTGCCGTATTGCTTGCAGTACGCTCAGCTTCAACTGTAAGGCGCTGCACTACCTCGAGTTGTGTCGACACATCATCTCGCAGACGGACGAGCCACCCGAGCGACGTGACGTGCCGCACCTCGTGCGCGTTCTCAAGGTCACCGGCGACATCTACGCATCGACCGACGAGCTGCAGTTAGCGGGCGGTTATTACACGGAGGCTCTCGAGAGCTGCGCGTTGCTCGGAGGCGCTCACAGCAGCACGAACGCCCTACACAACCAGCTACTCAACTGTCTCGCGAGCGTCCACGTCACGACGAAGGAATACGGCAGCGCAGCAGATTACTTGGAGCAAGCCCTGAGTCACCAGAAGAACGTGCAGAACCATATCGCCTCGGACCTGGTCGGTGTGCTCGGGCAGCTCGCACGCACCTACACGCTGGCTGGCGATGTCGACCGAGCGATCGAGTGCGCCTTGGAGTACATCGATGCCTTCGACGACAACACAGCAGGAGGTGTGTGGAAGAAGGCCCAACAACTGTGCAGTCTCGCCACACTCTACTACGTCAATGCCTGTCTGACCGATGACAGTGACTACGATGTAGAGCTTGGCAGGCGCAGTGAGAGCTGCTTCAAGCGAGCGCGACGACTCCACCCAGACTCCGTTGTTTCGGTGCAATATGCCAACTTCCTGTATCAGCGGGGAGACGATGCCCGAGCTCTGTTCGCCATGCTGCCGTTTATCTACGCCGACGAGACATGCCAACTGGTGGGCGATGAGAGAAACGTCGCATACAACGGCGTGGAGCAGGCAATACTACCGGAACATCTGCATCATGAGCTCGATGACGTCGACGAGTCGGTCCTCGATGCACTTATCTTTGGCCGATTTCTCGCCATCCTCTGTTACAAACAGCTCAACCTCAACAATGACGCGGAAGATTGTCTAAAGGAACTCAGCATCATCGTCAGCGAGTCACCAGTGGCTTTGAACCACGCAATTCTCGCATATTCCTACATGGAGTTGGCGATGTTCGAAAGGGCAGCCATCAGTTTTGCTTATGCCGCAGCCTTGAAGTGTGACAACACTCTGGCACTCACAAACTTCTGGATATGTTGTTGTCTGTCGGCCTTTCATAGCATCACAAACGCTATGTACACAGTGTACGAGCACCTGTCAGAGTCGCATAACGTCCGAGTATCTCCACCTGTTGTTAGTGACGCCGACACATCCTCCAGAGTGGAATTGCTTGGAGTGCCACCTGTTGGTGAAGTACAGATTGACAATGAAACTGCAGCCCCAGCAGCCATGAAGGATTCTGGGTATTATGACTCTGCTGTTGAGTTGTCTGGACATCTGCCACCTGAGAATTCTGTGGCCCATGTCATTGGTGGCAGGATTGGGATGCGCGAGAGCTTCAGTTGTGTTGAGGAAATCTCTTCAAATGAAATGATGGGAAGCTTGACAGAGGAGAAGTTTGACGGTCACACGTCGTCGCTGGTGGATCTTGGCTACACAAGCAATGAGCATCTCGCTCAAGAATCAGCAAGCCACGAGATGCAACAGAGATGGATGTCAGAGGAAATTACTGTCAACTTGAATGTAGCAGAGCAACGACAAATCTACTGTGATATTCCTGTTTCAGAACCACGCAAGACATATCGATCTGAAACAAAAATGTCTGTTTCGCCTTCAGACCATGGTTACTTGAGCATTGAGCATTTACCACAGACTTCGTCACCGCAGTTGTCACCAACACGAGTTGCACACGAGGAGGCAGTTGACAGCGTGGCAGATGAAGATGTCTTCAATGAGTGGTGGTCAGAGGAGGTCGTCATGGAAACACCACAAGAAGTTCTCGATATGATCCGTCAACGGAACATGATGACAAAAGAGAGCGCATCGAGTGTTGACTCGGAAGAAAGCCCTATCAAGGATATGGCGGAAAGCCCAACAGAAATTGATGATGAGCAGTTCACTGTTTGGGAGGTCGAGGAAACGGTGCAGACACCTGCGGCTATTCTCCAAGTTATCCAGCAGCAGCAGCAGCAGCAGCAGCAGCAACAGCAACAACAGCAGCCTCAGTTTGAAGTGACGTGCAACATTACACTCAATTCACAGAAGGCAGACACTGCCGTCGATAACAAGAGCATACATTTGGCTCAGCATCACAGTTCAGTCGATTTTGGCAAAACAAGCAACACGAATGAGGTGTGGATCGAGGAAACAGTTCACCCTGCTACGACGATGGCCATTTTGAATTTCGTCAATGGCAATGGACAGCATACAATATCCACTCCTGACGAGCAGAACGGTAATATGAACATGATGGGAGGAGAGAGCGACGGAGAGGAGGAGAGCAACGAAGTATGGGAAACTTGGGAGGAAACCGTAGAAACGCCACCAGAAATCCTCCGAGCCATTATGGCCAATCGACACTGCTAAATAGTTTCCATAAAGAGTGCAAATTGACTTTGAAGACCAGAATGACTGTTTATTGTGTGTTGACTCGAAAGAACATTAGGACCTGAAGATGCTTTACTTATTTTCCCAGAGTTGCCTTAGGAAAAGCTAACTTCAGAAGTAGTTTTAGCATTAGTGCTTTATTCATTATGGTGTTAAGTTCATGAAAAATCACCCGGGGTAACGATGTCCTCTTGTTGGACTATAAACAAATGCACAAACATTGATTTGAAAATGTGTCTCAGTGTAAATTGACTTATTTTCAAGTATGCTTTGTATGCACTGAACTGGAAATGTACTTGCCAAATAACATGTGTTCATGTTCTGAAGGTAACATGATGAATGTGATTGTGTTGAGTTATCATTATGTTTATTAATCTTACTATTTGTCCAGCATGTAGAAAAAGAAAATGTTATGAAGATGTGCTAATGACAATCAGTTGCCTTTGATTTGAAGCACAAACAACTGAAATCTGTGGATAATTTTTAATGTTTTTTTTTCATAATTTGAATACTTTCAATGTTTTTTGTATGCAAAAATTAAAGAATTAAAACTATTATGAAACTGCGACAGTGTGTCTTGTGATTCCAGCAGGTTATTAATTCTGCTTTTGGTAAAACATCTAATTTGGTTGAATATGACATAATTATGATTCCACGTGCAGGTAGAGACAGACAGACAGATTGAGAAATAGACAGACAGACAGAGACTTCTGGGACCACTCTATCAGGGGTGCACCATAATTACACCAACAACAGGAACTACAAACGCTGTATATGAAATAATCCCAAATACGTTAGTTTCAATTTGTCTGGTAGGGAACGCTTAATTAAAATTAGTATAATTTTTTTCCGTTAAGCGGCTACCCAATTAAATGTTTGCCCAAACTTTACAGCAGGTCGGACGCTATGTAGTTCACCTTTATCCGCTAGGAGCGCTCCGTAGTTGCAGATTCATCCACTAGATGGCATCACACCGAAAAGAAGCGCCGTTCATGGTCGCCTAAACGTCCTACTATGCTGCTATTTAAATCAGATTTGTTGGTGTTCAAATATTTAACGCGTCAATAGTTTATGTAATTCGCACTGTTTTTTTTAATAAGAGTATGTACTTTGGTTAGAATCACCGAACAAATTTATTTGTGTAAACGAGTTAGATTTGTGTGTAAAATTAGTCTGAAACGAGATGAACTGTGCAAACAAATTAATTATGGCAGGAGGGCGAAAAGCGGTGGCGCCCACATCCGCGGAGTCTAGATAATCGAGCATATGCAGCGACACTCCCCACCAGTAGCGCCACATAGTGAATGTAATGTAAGTCACTCACGATTTCACCACTGCCACAACAGAGTCCCTAGAGTGAGGAATGCGCGTGATGATGATATTTTTCCGAGCACTTTCACATCGGATATGTTAGAACAGTTTATGTGTTCTGTACTACTGCGTTAGATCTTTCATTTGCTGGCAACAGACATACGCTGACCGCTCGCCTATCACTACACTATTCTGCAGAACGTACCAACATTTCAAAATCGATCGCGTTGAACCGATATTTAGGGGTATCAGCGTTGTTCTGGAAAAAAAAACGAGATGTGTCATTTTTACCAGTTTCACACACCGTGTTTGTTAATAGAGGATACATGTGATGTAAGATTTTAAAGAAAATCGTAGGACAAATGTAGCAGGAATCCTAAGAAACGTTATAATGGCGGACTTTGGGAAAATCAAATGTGGTCTGTCTCTAACTTACATTTGATGTGCAGATTCTGCACATGGTCATTTCGTTTGGTAAACTCCTAATATTACACACTAAGATGTATCCAGGCGTTCTTGTCTGACCGTGTACAACAGGTCAGTGTAAACTCTGAGTGGGCAAATGTAACAAGTGGTATTCCACAGGGCAGTGTCTTAAAACCGATCCTATTTGTTTTATACATAAATGATTTTCCAGAGAATATAGCTTCAAACGTATATATGTTTGCGGATGATACAAAGGTTTTTAAACCGATTAATAGTCCAAATGACCAGCATACACAACAGAACGATTTAGATTATTTTACGTCAAGTAAGTGGTTATTAACGTTTCACCCAGATAAATGTAATTTAATGCACGTAGGGAAAACAATGCAGCAACAGTATGTTTATAACCTGAAGATAGATAATATTGCCCATAAATTAGGAGAAATAGAAAACAAAAAGACATTGGGGTAATTGTTGATTAAAACCTAGAATTTGATAAACCCATCAACCAAAAAATAAACAAAGCAAACAGTATCATGGCAGCTATTAGAAGGTCATTTACAACCCTAAATCATCATAATGTTGTGCCATTATATAAAGATTTAGTTAGAAGTCATTTAGATTATGCATTATCAATATGGTCCCCTTATAAACAGACATGCAAAGATTCCATCAAAAGTGTGCAGAGACGTGCAACAAAGCAGCTTCCTGGTATGAAAGATATTCCTTACGAGGAAAGACTTAAGAGATTGAAACTTCCCACACTTGCATATAGACGAACTCGTGGTGATATGATTGAGGTATATAAACTGCTTCAAGGGGAATATGACAGTGATGTATCTAACATTGTCAAGCTGTACAGAGAGCAGAACCAGGCGTCATAGTTGGAAATTGTTTCTCGAATGTGCTCGTACAAATGTTAGAAAAGAAAGCTTCTCACGTAGAATTACCAGATTATAGAATGATCTGCAGGAAGTAGTTGTAACTGCCCCAAGTGTCAACTCATTTAAAAATCGTCTAGATAGACATTGGAGTACTGAGGAATTTCTCTTGAACTACAAAGCCGCCTTGCCAGGAAGTCGTAGAGCATTCCAAGGGAAAGTTGAAGATCTGACTACCGAGGCCACCGCCTATGGTCAGGAAGAACCTAAGTAAGTAAACCTAAGTAAGTATCAAGTCGTAAGCGACAATCGCGTTGCCCAGCCAACATACCACTGCGCACTGTCCATTTTTAATTTATAATCAAATTGTGGCAATGGTGATATGCTGATTGGCGCCACTGTCGGGGAGTTTGATCAGTAGCTCTGGTTTGATGCATGGGGCGGTGCAATCACCGATAGTTGCGCCACCTGTTGAAATCGTGAGTGACTTACAGTACATTCTCTACGAGGCGCCACTGGTGGGGAGTTTGGGAGCGGTAAAGTTGTTGCTCTCTAAACTGTATACAGCTTGTTTTGACGACAATGTCAGACTCCGGTAATTGATTACAATTGATATGTTGCGGCTATGAATACTGGGAGAATTGTATTGAATATGTCATGGATTCTTTGGAATGAAGCGACAGGGACGTTTTAATAGTATGCCTAGATTCGAATAGTGCATTATCGCCCATTTAAATTTTAATTGTTGGACAGTCAGTCAGACATACGATCTAACACTTACATACATTATTACCGGGCATTTAAGGGCACTTTGCAATTTCTGCCCTAATCATCTGGTTTCCCACAGCCCAAGATTCAGTTTGCCTTAAGCCTAGCCTAGTACTAGTAGGCACTAGCCTAGAGGTAGGACGCCTATTCATGTCTCTGACTCTGCTTGACAGGTATGAAGTTTGCTGACATGGCATACCTGGACTGAGTCAGAGACTGAGGTCAGAATATGACACACTCATCTAGCCATTTTAAGCTGTGGAACATCAGCCATCAGGTCCTTGATTCTGGACCCACCTAAATTTCACTGCTATTTATGAAATATGTATAGTAACCATGCACAATGCATATTTATCTACAGAATGTGTGCATTATTAAACATGTTGTGCATAAAACAGATTGAATTATCATCTTTGATGCTCAGATTAGCATATTTAACATATTTTGTGCACATTTTAGTGAATAAAAGGGACAAGATGGTGCTCAAATCACATTATATATGCAAATTTGAGCATTGAAAAGAAAGGGTGATTAAATGTGTTTTTATGCACAAGATGTTTAATAATTTACATGTTCCATACATATATATATTATATATATATATATATATATATATATATATATATATATATATATATATATATATATATATATATATATATATGATGCATTGTGCAAGGTTACTATACATATTGCATGTTAATAACATGTTAATAATATTCGGGCCCGGATTCTAGAAAAGTGCCAAAATATCAAATTGGGGAAAACCAGCAACGGCTTCTGAGGGTGATCAGGTATAATTAATTTTGGTTTTATTGACACACGTAGATAAAACAACAAACTTGGCAAGCAGTCATTGTGGCGAGGGATAGAAGGATTAACTAGTTTTTATAAGCAATGCAATAAACATTGTTTTTTCATAGCAATAACAAATTTCCTTTGGAACATGTCAGATACCATTAAAAGCCAAATGTTATGTCCAAGTTACTGCGTGAAATTAGGGCACAGATCATCAAGCTTTAAGTAGTGTTATTAACTTGCCAGTAAAAATAATGTACACAGCTCTATAAATAAAAAACATCCCATTGCATTCTAAACTGCCATGTCAATTGATAAGATGATCACTAATTCATGTCAATTGATAAGATGATCACTAATTCATTCATTCTCAAATATTTTTAGACAGACAATCTGTATATCTATATTTTACATTTTCTACAATATAATATTATCTACATTTTCAGCAAATTTCAGATACATAGCTAGAACACTTTTCAAGTTAGAGGCACATGAAAGCATGTAAAAAATAGTGGGTAAGATTTTAGGTGCTTACCCCTTGTTCACATTATACTAAGTATAGCTACTTAGCCATTGGTTAAAATTTTTGTAAATTCTGAGACATAAAATTTTTGACTATTGGTTGATTTCACAAGGAATGACCCAGGTACATTATAATCTATGTATTCAGAAGGTTTTTTGGTATTTGACAATATTTATACATCATTTTCTTACTAGATATGGAATAAGTAGTAAATTCACCTATAGGATTTGATATTGTGTAGTAATCTGTTGATTAGATAAAAACACAAAATGTGTCCATCTGAAATATTTTTTTCCGCTCCAGGTCCACATAGCATTTTAGCTGCTAATTATAGGTCACTTTTCACTATGCACCAACTTTGGAGATCAGTATCTCATAAACTAATCAACACAGAAACTTGTCATATACCTAGATATGTAGGTGTGCTGTTGATCCAAATAAGGTTCATTTGGGTTCTAACATGTTTTATTGTTGAAATATGGGTCTAAATCACTCGGCTCAATTTCACACATAAAAACACACGACTTCAATGGCAGATTGTGGGAGATCTAATATACAGAAGCAGGCCTGGGATAATAGCAATATGTTATAGTAATAGTACTTATTACAAATATTCAAGTAATAGCAAAATGTGGAACAGAGCACAATGTAATAATAATAGAAAGCAATGTAATAGTAATTGAGCTATTACTTTTCTATTACAATTGAATATTTAAATCACATAAAAAAAATTATTTCATGTCAATATTCATATTAACCTGTGTATTTATGTTTAGTAATTCTTCATGTAAGCCCCCTTCAAATACCAGTTATAAAAGGAGCTTATATTTGGGATTAATGCTGACTTCTTCTGGGTTAGCTCCAATAGCCCATCAAGGCTGAGAGGCTATGTACAGTTTACACAGCATTCAATGATCCTAGTAAGCCAGTTCCCCAGCCATCTATCTTTTTTCCCGCGCAAGCCTATAGATGACCCTACATGCTGGCCATTCATTCACTGATGATCACTTGTTGGATAAGGGTTCCAGCACCAATTTGGTTATCTGTATCAATCATGCTGGATAATGTTTGAACAAAATCCAGCAGTTTATACCAACTTTTGGTCGCATCTCTTATCTGCGAACACAGCTTTAATTTTGACTTTTCAGCACATATCAGATTGGATATTATAAAAAAGAGACCAACTCATAGATAATTGCTTGAATGATGAGTTATTGTATTGTTGTGAAATACACATTGTGTAAGTGTGTGTATATATATATATAATATATATATATATATATATATATGTGTACATATCTGGTACATACATGTGCATATCTGGTACATATTTGTACATATGTATATACATGATACATACATGTACGTATCTGGTACTCCAAAAAGTTTAACCCAAAAAATATATTTCTGATGATAAAAAATAAAATAGTAATAGCTTAAAATGTAAGCCTTCAGTTGCCTTCAGCATGTAATCATAACAGAAAGAAAACTAAGTAATAGTAATATATTACATTTCAAAGTAATATACCCCAGTCCTGTACAGAAGTTGAACTGTAGTACATATTTTACTATCTATGTATGTTACTATAAGTTACTACTATTACTTTAAAATTGTCAAAAATGAAGGAATCCGTAAAATTTTAAATGGTCGTAACTCAGAAACTATTCGAGTGATTTGTGCAATAAGATTTCCTTATTTTGGTTGATTTTAGACAGACAGCGCAGTATTCAGTTTTGTTGATTTGAGACAGAATGCCCCACATGTGAGTTTTGTTGATTTGAGACAGAATGCCCCACTTGTGAGTTTTGATCTTTATAGGTATGTGGTATGACACCTTAATCAGCTAAACAATTTGTTTCCCAATAACATATATGTAAACATAGAATTAGTCATTTAGCAATCCAAATTTATAACAAACTTTATGCATAATATCAGTAATACATTTTGCAATCACCACATTGTAAGTATTTAAATTATGGGGCCTTTGTGCTAGATTCATCTTTGGGGTATGCAAATGCTGTGACCAAACTCTGCCTCAAGAGATATGCAGTTGGACAGTGAATATCAAAGCTGTTCTAATTCTAATTGAAAAAACTCCAGCTACTGTTTTTAAAACACAGGTAAAGGTACGTTCATAGCGTGGTATTCAGTCCTTGGGACTGTTCAAAGCATTTACACTTTCAACCCCTGGCTGACCTGTTCATTCCAACGCCATCTCGACTTCTCTGGAAAACATTCAGTCACGCTGCAATTACTATTCATTCACACATCCACTTGTCTGTAGCCAGGTACTCATTTATACAGCTGAGTGAACTGTGGCAACGTGGGATGAACGAAATTGCCAAAGCTTCGAAACGACACGGTTGGAAATATGTGTCTGGGATGTTTGCCAACCAGTGTTCATACCAGGGCACGTAACAGATCCCACTCAGAGATGTAAGGTTAAACATGAGGCTTCCACGAACTCACAACATGATTGTCTTTAGTGGTATTTCTAATCCACAATAAAGTAATGAGAAAAATGCTTTTCACGCATGCACATACAGCCTTTGTGACGTTGCTCCTTGTTTCTGTTATTTTAGATGTCGTAAGTAAGAATGACAATGTCAGCAGTGAACAGAGTGCACTGTCACTAACCGATGCACAACGGGCACGTGTTGAACGTAACAGACAGCGGGCATTACTACTTAGACAGTCACGACTGACAAGTCGCCCCTACACCACAGATAGAACTTCACGCAGGTAAGGCCTTTCATACAGGTAAATAGCCCGTATAAAATCCCGCTCTGTCCTTATACCATGACGTAATATTGACGTAATATTCACTAAGAACATTTTAAAATATATTTTCCAAACCTACGAATAAAACGATATCTTCACCACAATGATTTCGCACTGGAAGATCTAGAAATGTAGCACTTTTGGCTGTGACACAGGTTACTGTCATGCCTAATAAAAATGTTGAATAAATAACTGTTTGTTAGCTGAAATAGCTCTTAACTATGCATCACTACCATGAGCTTAACCTTAAAAAACACTGGCATCTTCTGTTAACAACTGTTGAATGCAGCGTTACCCATATTTGTTTGTAATAAGATGATTGTCTGAGACTTACTACGACTATCTAAAATGGCTGCATGAAAATTTGCACCATTACTTGCAAAATTATGAATTTGCTGTGGTCTAAGAAAATATAATTAATTCAAGCAATGATTAATGATTTAATGTACCAATTAATACTGAAATGAATCACACTCACTGTGTTGTCA
This sequence comes from Lamellibrachia columna, assembly GCA_963662155.1. Taxonomy (NCBI): domain Eukaryota; kingdom Metazoa; phylum Annelida; class Polychaeta; order Sabellida; family Siboglinidae; genus Lamellibrachia; species Lamellibrachia columna. The sequence goes on from OY759273.1 coordinate 4,038,560, forward strand.
CTCCTAGGTGAAACAGATATTTTGATAAAAAAATTTTTCTCCGTTATCATGTATGCAGATGTTTTCAAAAAAATTGGTGATGGTCAAGTATATTGTTGAGTCTTGCTGACTGGTTTCATATGAAATAACCCACATGAAGATAATTGAAATAACCCTCATGAAGATAATTGAAATAACCCACATGAAGATAATTGAAATAACCCTCATGAAGATAATTGTAGTAACATTTATTTTTACATTTTGTTGTAACATTTTCCACAGAAAGCAGGATAAAGTTGGGAAGAAGCCGGTTGACACAGGGGGAGGATTTCTGATTGAAGAAGATGAAGATGGAGAAATGGAACAGAAAATTGTTCACCCTCCAGGTAGCCAATTTGAAGTATAATTTATATAATCTCTTGCTTTGCGTCATAACATTGACATAGAAATAGCTTCCTGGTGGTGTTAACGTGAAGGGTTTTATTCAGTTTTATTTTGTAATACTGTTTGTATAATTTACATTTATACATTTTGTTCTCTTATATATAGTTATTTTTTCTTGACAACAGTCCACTAGTCTCCTACTGTATAAGGTTTAAAATGGAGTAATTATTTCTTCACTGCAGAACCAGAAGTATAGGTATTTCCTTCAAATTTGTAGAATAAATTGAGAATAGAAAGAGTTTAAAGATATACAAAATATATACTCAAACATTATTATTTCCTGTTAATGTCTGGTGACTTTTCCTGATATTGCCAAGATTTAAATTACGTATTCATGAATCTAATCAAGCACCATCAGCATGATTGGGCTATTCTTGTCGGTTTTATATTGTCATTGTTATACGGCTAGAGTAGTCTACTTGGGACAGGTCATATACTGTTATTGTTTAGTAGTTCTACCTAATGGTAATTAGTTTATTATTTTGCAGCTGCTCTTCTTGGTGGTGACCATATCATGTGTGAGGAATGCGACAAGGAATTCATGGATTCTTTTCTCTTCACGACCTTTGATCTCTCTGTCTGTGACAACTGCAGGTAACTCATCTAGCCATCTCTTCTACAGCTTTGTCCTCAGTTATTAAATTTAAATATGTCACATTTATTTGTGTCATAATATACATCTGCATGTAAAGTTACATAATAACATAATTCAGCCCAATTATTCTTAATTTATGTGTCAACTAATTAACGCCCACATATTTCTGACCATGCAATAACAACAACGAAATTTCTTTCAGACAACATTCTGGATATACTTAAGATGTCATCTGATTCATTAAACTGAACAACAGATAATGAAAATATTGTGGAAATGAAACCCAGAACTGCTGACAATAGAGCCTACCCGAAATAACCTGTGGCGCTTCTGGTGCACTATATAATGCTAATACACTGTGCAATGCATTACGGGATTGATTGTAGACAGACGTACAACACATAATTTGTGCAAATCTTGCCACGCGCTGAAACAATGGCGTATCCATGCCAATGCATACTCAATCGTGTTCGCCATCTAGCTACAACCATTGTTCCTGATTCAGGAACACGGAAGAGAAGCACAAGTACATCACAAAGTCAGAAGCAAAGGAGAGATATCTGCTGAAGGACTGCGACGTTGACAAAAGAGAGCCGATACTCAAGTATATTGTAAAGCGCAACCCACACAACAATCGATGGGGTAGCATGAAACTCTACTTAGAATCACAGGTAAGTTAATGGCTGCTTCAGTCTGATGTGTGCATTGCTAGTTATGTTTGCAAATATTATTTGAATACTAATTCCAGTGTCCAGACTATGATAATTAGTGATCATTAAAAATATATATATTACCCTGCAGATCAAGGAAAGGGCCCTTGAGGTTTGGGAGTCGGAGGAAGCAATGGAGGAGGAGAGGGAAAGACGTACGGAGAACAAACAGAAAGTAAAACTAAAAAAGTTTGACAAAAGAATGAAAGGTATGATATGATTTGCAGTGGTTGTTAAAATGGTTCCGTTATAATAATTAAAGGAATAAAATACATTTGATTCATGATTGTATATTATAAAACTGTTTGCTGTGTTTATGTATTCCATTGTCTACTCTTTATTAATACCTTTTTGTGAATTGAATATCACACATAAAGATGGGGCTCTCCAGACAAGTTTTTGTTCATGATCAACATTTTAACACTTGGTACTACCGAGAAGAAGTCTGAACAAGGATAACATCTGGGCATAAATATTAGTGAACCAAATAGATTGTTGACCAAGATCGACATCCAAAGCACTAACCTCTAGATTGTAATTGGACAATGAAATTCTTTGGAATTTACTCCATTAATGTTAGAACAGCAGGAAACATAATACAATTTTTGCATCATCTGAAGACCTCCCTCAACCATTGTATACCAATTCGAGATTGCCTCACCCTTTCGTTTTGATGCACCTCTCAGCTTGGTTTTCCGAAGTTTGTGGCATGATAGAAGTTTCATTATCATTACTCTGCTTGCAGACTTGCGTATGTCTGTGAGGGGAAGTCTGTGGCGCAAGAAGACGGAAGGCCATGAACACTCGTACGGCGAGGAGACGTACAATGAAGAGGAAGACAACTATAGCAAGACGTGTTCGACGTGCCAACATGTCATGACTTACGAAAAGATGTAGATCTTCGTTTATTTATTAATCGATGAGTGATCATTGGACCACTGAAGATGTATACAAATGATGCAGGTTATTTATTACAAATATCAACTCTTGGCTGTCAAAAATATAATGTGCAAATAAATTGTATTTTTATATGTTTTTTGTCTGAAGTCCGTACTTTGTGATAAATCCAGTAAGAAAATAGTCCTGTAGGAAAGTTGATTTGTGATCATAGCTGTGTCAGCCAGTATGCTTTATAAACAATAGTGAGGGAAATGCTGGAAGAGTTATTCGTTTACGGAAAATACTCTCCTACACCAGACATTGAAAACATCACTAATGCTTCGCCCTTTCCTGAACTTAGGCTGAATGCATTGAGGATGCAGGCGGTTTGGTGGGTAAACAGGAACCATTTGTGATACGTGAATAATGTATATACAGTGCTATTTAAACATAATGCGTAAATCAAAAAAGTCTTGGACAATGCATTGTTTACATGCTGTTTTTAAATGCACAAATATAGCTCGCATGAATGTTGATCTATGTTGGTGCAATGGATAAAAATTTTGTGTAGTTGACATCCAGAGACACAGTGTCTATTGTTGGTGACATCAGATGACAGTATTTCCAGCTGTGTCAGAAATAAACAGTGTCTACTTGGTGACTTCCACTGGCTCAGTCCCCAGCTGTGGCGGCCATGTTGCCGTACTATTCCACTCTAGATATCGCCATCACGTCTCAAGAATGTCTTGTCTTTCCCTTTTAAATACGCAGCAGCCATTCTCACCAGTTACAAAGTCTTCAATGTCACCTTGAACTTGCTGAAGGTCGTTGACATGAATGTAGTCTGAAACACATATAAACAATTAGAATATATTTTCTCTGAATATCGCTGATGACCAGATTTGCCCAAAGGGGTAGATTTTTTTATGATCAACATTTACCCTTACCCATCAACATTTGGCTGTCATTATATTATGTACATGAAAGAAATGCAATTTACATTTGGCTAAACTTATAACAAATTTTAAAGTTAATTTTTATATGTATTGCCAATAAACCAATTAAAAAATGTCTTACCCACCCTCTTCAATGCAATGAATACAATATCTTTGATGCGTGTAGGACAACTATCTTTGAAGTTGCTAGGCAAGCACCATTATAAAACTGATACACATCATTATTGAACCATTCTAAAATAATAATCTTCAAATAGTTTTTGTATTTTGATTTCTACTGACAAGAAAGCTTATATAGTGACTCCTTTTCATAACCATGGCTCACTTCACCTGGGTGCTGTGGCAGCATGTTGGACGAACTTGGATTTAGTACAACATGATGGCCATCGCTTGGTCGTACAGTTGTTTCTGTAGTCTACAACAAAATTAAATTATCAATAAGTTAACAGTTCTTAAATCAGAGGCTGATTGCTAACATTTCCTGATTAACATCATTATCCAGTTTTTTTATAACTGATACAAGTGGGTTTCTCTATATATCAATTGAATATTAATAATAATGACATTTATGGCAGTTTTGAAGCATTTTCATTAAATTCTCATGTCACTAACAATGTTGTTACAATCCATGGATGGAATAAATAATAAAATAAATATCGTTTGTGCCAGTAAAATAATATTGTTTGTGCCAGTGACAAACATTAATTAAAATATATTTTCTCAGTCCATCTTGATATCAGTAGCAACATTGTTTAATGAAGTGGATCACTCTTTATATGCTCATAAACAATAAAATAGATGTCTAAACTGCAGTAAAGTTGATGTCTCATAAATCCATTAAATTGTATTAGTTATCTACTCAAAACCTATAAAACATTGAAAATACAGGTTAATTGAAACTGTACATCATATATGGTATATCTGAGGTACTTTTTTTGATCTGGCTTTCTTTTCTGTGTGTCCATCTTCATTTGTATGCCAGATGAATTTCCTTTCCTTCAGAATTTCTACAATATACATAAAATATGTGTGTGAGTAAGATGTTTGCTTGGCACTTGCTATTCAGTCACATCTGTTATAACAACATGAGAAACATCAATAAACATAAATATGTAAACAAATCTGAGCAATATTGATTCAACGTCGGGTTAATACATTAGTCTTTACGATTACTCTCAAATTCGTCTTCCTAACAAAAATCAGGATAATTATAGGTTCTTCCTCAATTAAATTTTTTCACTCGTTTTGTTTTAGAATAATTTTTTGCCAAAATCACAAACATCTAGTATCCACTACGACATGCAAACTCATTTGTGCAAATTTTTAGTTAAGTTTGGGTGAAATCATAGGGCAAACTGTTAATTTACCAGATTTTTTTACTAGATGTAAAAATTTGCAAAAAAGGGGAAAGTGGTCCAGCTGTACATAGCATGACTTCAGGCTATTCGCATTTTTGCACATTACCCGATTTAATTATTAAAGTCAATGATTTTAACAAAGTAATTGCAAATGTTGAACTTCAGATCTGAACATCACCAAGCCTGATTTGGGATGGGCTAAATGATTTGAGAGAGTTTCAAACGTAATACAATACCATGAGATAATTCCAACAGACTTTTTAATACGTAAGTAACCCCAATATTTTGACCACCAGATAAGACTACCTATCTGCAGGTCAGAAGGCGGCAGGAAATATTGGCCGACTGCTACTTTCTTTGTGTCGCCCTCTTCCAGACACTTGTCTACGTAGGCCGGGTGGAAGATAGCCAAATGTTCATCAAGGTATGCCTCGGTCTTGTACAGGCTTCAAAACAATCCATTCACTTGGTTAGCATAAGAAGTTTGTTATGATTAAATATTATTTGAAATATTGTCAGTGTCGACACTAACCAGTAGTTCTAGGAAGATCATGGGAAGGTTGTCTAATACAGTGTAATAAGATAATTTCTTTTGTACCTAATTTCTCATAAACCTGGCTCAGAAGCGTATCCCCTTCTCTGTTTATCACTGGATGCCTCTCCTGTATATCAACTGCTTCGCTGGTTTTTCTGTGCCTGAACATTTTTCTCGACCTTCCTTGACTTGGTGCTCTTCCTGGAACTGCTGTCATGTAACAACCGCCAATATGGTCTTCCTGGAACTATTGTCATGTAACGACTGCCCACATGGTCATCCAACAAAGGAGAATGGTTCAGTTTGATGCTGAAGAAGTGACCAAGAAGCTCACGAAAAAAGCACCATCGAGCATACGCAGAGACTCTGAAAGGTAACTACTGGGTATTCTGTATAATTTTAATAGATTGCATCCTCAATATTTTGTATTGCAATTATTTTGGACAAATTTGTCCTTTTGAGTTTCACAATACATCTAGAACACAAGTGAGCCACTCTCTTATCTCTACTACATACAAACCCCTTGAACCTTACATGCTTGTGTCTTCACACCCGGCGTCTTCACTGAACACAAACATGGCTTTGTTGATGTCTGCTGTCCCAAGGCCATCATTTTTAACTGCAACACATTTGATTAAAGTTGCTCCAGTGTTTGTCTCTACAGATTCAGTAAAGCAAAAAGTTCAATCATCCACACAATCACATTGGTTACTGGAAACTGCTTATATAATGTGTGGAGCTTTCTTTATTTCATATAATTGGCAGGATCCATGTTAGGATTTGTACGCCAATGATAGTTTAGAGAATGAGATCACCAGCTCTGTAAGTCCACAACAGGTTTTTTCCATTTTAATGTTTGGGATCTTTTACTTCCCCTGGCATAGACATCAGATAGAAGAGACCAACGGCTTTTACTGTCTTTTTCGAAAGACAGGCAAAGTAGGGTAAACGAACGAAGTTGCCCAAGCTTCGAAACGGCAGAGGTGGTTTTGAACCCCGGTCCCTTCGACCGAAAACCTGTTGCTCTGCCACACGACGACTGGGGTTACTTCTCAAAGAAGAATGAAAAGGGGCATGTTTCATTAAAAAAAAGAACTCATCAGGAAAATCCACCATAAATCAGAATGTCTTAAATTTATGATAATATTTGTTTACTGAATTTTACTAATATGCTACTAAATTTCCATTAATAGTTATGTACACACTGGGCCAAATTGGGCATAATTGGTTGAAAAGTTATCAAAACTGGTTCAAAACATGTTCTGTTTACCACTTTTCAACCATCTGACTTATTTTGCTCACTGGGTAAAGAGAGAACATGTCTATACATGTAATTAAAAAACACAACAATGCATTACAGAGGACAATATTTCCATGAAACATTGGCAAGTGTTGATAGTTATAAACTATCGTGAAGAGTACCAAAAACATTGACCAAGATTATGTTGACTAGGAGAGCTTAATAAATTTACGAATGTTAGTTAGATATGTGCATTAGTACTCCAATAATTGAATAGAAAACTATACTAATAGCCCTCAGCTGGTCAAATAACTTACTCCATGACATTTTCCTGTCTTTTGAGACGCTGCTGGAGAACCAAGCAGTGAGGCCGTCAAACATCTTGACCCCTCCCAGTCCATCAGAGCTTGTGTCTTCCACGGTCGACTCATCTGTGCTACAAGTTGACAAAGCTGGGAGTTAGCTACATTTTCAGCATTATAATTTATAAACAGAATTGGACATGGTTTATGGGCATGTCCGAATACAAAAGTGGACATATTAAACAAAATGATTTCCTAAAACAAATGACTTTTGCAGCAATTTCAAATGCTAATGACTAGTGATGTAAATATTTGTTTATGACAAATTTATCTATTTTGGGTATGATGATGGGTGAAGATGTATGAAACTGTCTATTTCATGTGACATTAATAGGGAATGTGAGACTTTAATTAAAAAAACCTGTTTATCCTTTAACTTTGATCGTATGATTTTAAAGCCAACATTTATTAATGCAAAAAATCATTTTAATGCGTTGAATTACTTTTGCTCTTTAATGCTTAGGTTTTAGACGAACACGCCATTATATATTTACTTTAAAACTTGTGCATACATTTCCATTTTCTTTATACATGCAGTGTTTTACCAAATAAATTACTTAAAGATTTTTTTAATTAGCCACCCATTAAAGAAGCAACAAATCATACATTATGTACAAAATTACGTACAACTGATAGTTGGTATGCAATATTATGTCGGAATGGTTAACTCAATGATCCACACATATTGATATGATGAGAAAGTGGACACTAGCGTACTTGTAATGTACATATTTATAGTAGTTGTTTCTTACTTTAACTACTAACATACCCTGATAATGCAATAAGTGTGACAATAAAAGCTTACAGTTCATCCTACATGATACATATGCCAAATATTCATCTTGCATCAGCATGTCTTCAGCTGTGAACAGGCTTATATAAAAATCGGCATAATAGTTTGCGGTTAAAAAACCTTGTAAAAATATTTTCTATATACATAATAATGCCAATGATCTATGCATGTCAAACATGCTTAGAAGTAGACGCTGAGTAAAAAAAATAGTGTTTTTTTACTTTTTACCAACCCTCTTACAGCTCTCTTGCAACCAAAATAATGGATGCACTGGTATGAATAACCCCCACACAGGTTAAGAACATTGAGTACTTCCACAATATGTAAAAAAAATTACATTAACATTAATATTAGTAAGGCCTAAAAAAAATTTCTGTTTCAGGTAACGGGCCCAAAAAACTTAGGTAGGGTAGGAAGGGAAATATTTTTTTTTATATATTTTTCCTAACCCTACAATAAGTTTTATTACACCAAAATAAAAACAAACCATCTGCACCAATATCATATAATAAAGTTGATTTCATTAAAACAAAGAATACTGTTAAACTAAATCTTTAAAAATTACAATGTGATGCAACACCCTTTCGCCAGAAATGTTCCCACTGTGATTCACAGCTTTCCATATGGCCACATGCAGCTTGCAACACAGCCATCCCTGTTGCACCCAGCACAGATGGGGAACACTGTTTTGAAACTTTGTTTCAGCTTCACGTCTCTTTCACTTTCAGCCCCGTCTGCCCCACAGTAAAATCATATGTTCACCCATTCCTGGGCAGAGCTGTAGAATGGGGTTTCTATTGGGCTTGAACAGTTGATGTTCACCCTAAAACTACGATGACGCCATACAGTGTGTGACTTGGCGGTGTGATGTGGCTACCACAAGTGTAGTCAAACTGTGACAGACGCATAACAAATGTAGTTTTCTGCCGTTCTGACAGTTGTCTTCTTGTTTTCCGACATTCAACACACTCTATGAGCAGTCGGGCTGTATGCGCAGTGAGGTGTGCCTGACGTGTCGTCCTCATCATGCTGCTTGATTTTAGAAGCAGGAGCTTTTGCAAAGTGTTTTGGTGGCATCTTGGCAAAAGTTTTGCCCCTGCCCTTGCCTTTGCCTGCTTGCTCCTTAACAGCCACTTTGAAGGGCCAGTATTGGCAGGATGCATGATGAATCCACATCTAAGTGCCATAACCACGTTTATGACTGGTGTTGGCAAGGTAAACAATGCATCCGTGTGCGACATGGTCCTTCCTCCGGTTCCGCCATGGCGATTTCACACGATCCATCGCTGCAGCCACACTCTTTGGCAATGCTATCAAACATTTCGTTTGACAGTATAACAAATTTCCGTGTAGGTTTTCATGTGGAATAAGCACTGGTGTTTTATTATGCAGACTAGAGACGCCAATGCCATCTTGCCATCCCTAGCCAACATGATTCAGCATGTAACAAGACTGCTTATTGGGTGAAATATTAATGATCCCGCCAATCACGCATGCAGGCCCAAATAAGTTCGGTAGTGCACACGTCATCGAATACGCAGGTTGAATTTTATTCGCGGGTTGTTTTATTAGTTTTAACTAAATGTAACGAAATGAACATTGATTGAAATATCAAATAAAAAGATTAGAGTCAGCCCGGAAACACACCTTTTTTCACCTACGCCTAATTTTGTATGGCCAGGTACACTGTTTTGATCAAAATAGAAAAAACATTCATGTGGTGTCTTTAAAGTGCTCTAACATGAAAACTAATTAACATACAGCAATACAACAGATACCATGATGTATCTTAATAATAGACCTTTCCAATGATGTATAACACTTTGCAATAACTTAATTATCTCAAAATGGTCCACCATAGCTACCACTGCCACGGCACTGGCACTGCAATGGCACTAATACCACTAAGTCTAAGGCACTATTGACTTATTGTCATTGACTGTAATTATAGTACCACTACTAGACCGACCCGTGAACCGGCGTTGGTGGCGGTACAGATGGAATTGGAATTAATCGTGTAACATGTTGACATTGTTGACAACCTTTTCAAAAGACACTGGTCATAATCATAGCTTGGAACGTAGATATGCGACCGTGTACAAAATTACACATGTATATGGAATTCTAGACTACTCGGCCCACGGACAACTCGGCCCAGTTCGAGACAACTCGGCTCCGATTTTTTAGACAACTCGGCCCAAGTGTCGAGACAGCTCGGCCCAATGATAAATTGCTCGGCTCCGATTTTTAGACAACTCGGCCCAAGTGTCGAGACAGCTCGGCCCAATGATAAATTGCTAAATTAACTTTGAATCCAAATGTTATCCCATGTATTCTTGAAACACATCACCCGTAACCCTGGCAATAATCACCACAATATTGTAGGCCTATGTCATACATTAACGTGTGTATATATATATATATATTATTTAATTATTATTATTAATAAAATATTATTATCATTAATAAAGATATAAAATGTTTCGTGTGTGTTTTCGTTTTGACTTTCTAGAGATTATTGAAGGTAAACTTTTTATCTTCGTATACAAGTGTATACATTCATTATAGAGTGTACTCCATAATTATAGTACACCTACCAACATTTATATTACCCTAAAATGTTTACATTACCCTGAAATGATGACACTGTCCTTTAATTTGTCATAGTAATTGACGTCCTACTCTTGTATTGTGTTATTGAGCTGATCTTGTATGTTGGTTGGTTTTGGTTTGTGTGTGTTAAGAATATTTGAAGGCTATATTAACTGGCTTCACTACTCCTGCTTTGTTTTACTGAGCAGATTGTTTCACGTCGTTTGTCCTTTGATTTGTGTGTGTTAGCAGTGTGCGGAGGCCGTAGTTATTGGCTTGATACTCTTGTATTGTTTCGTTGAGCAGGTCTTTTTGTTTGAATAACGGCATTGTACAACGTGCACTGAAACAAAGCATCCGACATCAGCAGTATTTACCTGAAGTTGGCTTCCCTTTGACTTTGATGACGAGAAGGCCTACCACGACCAAGTCGCCTTTGAATGCATTGAATAGAAGTTAGGAACTGAGCAGATCTTGCGTGATCCTCTAATTAACAAGAAATATAACACCTGTTTAAATTCCCCCGTGTGATGTGGAAATTGGTTCAGGGTAATGTTCTGTTAAAAATTCTTAGTTGTAAGCCATTTCAGTAGTATGCCTTTGTTATGCTAAATTCGTAGTGAATCTGAACATGATCCTTATATATTAGTCTACATAATATCTACCAAGTTTCATGCTTTTATCACCTAATGCACAATCGTTAATCCACTACTAATATAATATGGTACATTATCAACAACGGAGTACAAAAGGTAAAATATGGATCCATATACATTTAATAAACTACATATAAAATCATCCACAAAAACGCCATGGATTGAAATATATAAACACACATGCTTTAGATGTAATAGAATATACGTAAAACATTTAAAGAATGTTAAGTCAAGTCACGCAGGCGTTTCATAGAAATAACAACCAAATATAGTGCGGGTTCTGTATGAGATGGGCATTGAATCAATCAACGGCCAATTGGAGACGGGCATGGGCAGAGTCAACACCAGACACAGACCAATCAACGGCGGGATTGATAGAGCACACACCTTCCTTCTCTATTGTGTTGCCAAAACTGCTATATGCTTCATTTACACCTTTCTTGAAATATCAAATGAAGCCAAACACCCAAGTAATGTATATTTACAAACATAAACACAAACACGAAGAATACATTTCTTTCCATAATAAACAGCATGAAAATCAGACCAGAGTGCGAGAACAACTGAAAATGAGCGAGGGATAGAGGGAGTGGTGACAGGTGGTGGATACGGTAGTGAAGGGGAAGTTGACACCCAGTATCGATGCCAAGCTCAACCGGAATTCAGGGGTAAAGAGGAAAGAAACAACATAATACGTACGTAATGTATAATAAATACTATGCACATGTCATGTGTGTGAACATGTAAGTGGGTGCATATGAAGAACATATTGACCTCCTTTACTGCTTTTATTTGTTATAATTCATTCAGATCTTTAGAAATTGGAATGAGCCAAATGGAATAAAAAGTATTTTCCAGTTTAATAGCTGAATCATAATACATTATTTGCATCAAACCGACCATGATGGCGCCCATAAGTTCCAATCATACCACTAGAAAATTACTTGCATAAACTAGCAAACAGAATCTGGTAAAAATTAGAATTCCGAGGAAAAAAGCCGGATTATTGCGCGTGCGGAAACCTTTCCCATTATAATAGGCCATGGCTACTCTCACCGTTGGTAGTGCACCGCAGTCGTGTCTAATTACATTCTCACAGCAAATGTAAAATGTACGTTCACAAAGCCATGCAATAGTTGTGATATGTAATAATTAAAAAATTATATGTGTAGTGATGTCGGTTCGTAATTCAAACTACGGCACGAAAACATTCCACTTCCCCGTTATCGCCCTAACTAAGCGCCATCATATCATTTATCATTGACATTGGGCCGAGCTGTCTCGACACCTGGGCCGACCTATATCTAACTAAGCGCCATCATATCATTTATCATTGGGCCGAGCTGTTTCGACACCTGGGCCGAGTTGTCTCAAAATCGGAGCCGAGTTGTCTCGAACTGGGCCGAGTTGTCCCAGGCCGAGTTGTCTGTGGGCCGAGTAGTCCAAGCACCATGTATATGTATTATCGCTTACTCACAAACCAACTAATCAAAACTATTAATTTCCTGTCAGTATTTTCATGATTGAGATACCGCGGACTATCTTTGTAATAAACTTAATCACGTACCTTGACATGATAGATTCGTCACTTTGCACTAGTACCATTTTACCAAAGGTGCAATCTACCAAAGCCAAGCCAAGGCAAGGCAAAGCAGACGATAAATGCCCATCGTTCCTAGTCTCCGTTACCAAGACCCTATCACGAGTTTCAAATCCAACAACTGGGGTAGGGAGCGCCACTTGATGTCACATTTACACTTATTATTCTAACGAAGTGCTACTGGACTCGGATTTTCCATTCATTCACCTTACTGTTGACAGCGACAGCGGTAGTTTAGAAGCGATCATCATATTGGTTTATTGTGCGGCATTTGATTGTAATGCAAACAGTAGAAGAATAAAGTAACACATCTAGTTGGTTTAAGCTCCCCACGGAGCGAACTTTCTGTAAAAAAGAAAACGTCAAGCCGACGAAGCACAGCCGGCTTTGCTCGCTTCGAGAAAACTTGTTTCGACTGCTATCCGGATCGGAAAGGGTGCAGCAATTGTTAATTGATTTACTTCCACGTTAACACCAAATTGTTACCTTATAGTTGCTTTATAGCTTTCGCTTCCTTTCGCATAAAATATGGCGCTATATTTTTTTTCCATTTTAACACGCAGTCAACGAGACGGTCATTAGATGATCATGATACAATTCATTGTATCCTTAAAATTCATATCATATAATATATTACACCAAAAACTATAATATTATATACAGTTGTATAATTTAAATAAATTAAATTACAATTATCATAATATCGTGTTTCTATATTTCAGATTTTCATGCGTTTCCCCTCATCAGGGAAAATTCTCCCCAGTTTTTGTTTTAATTAAATCAAATACAGAGTAATGACAGTGATAAACGATTATTGTATTGTGAATACAACGGAGCCACCTGCATATGATCTTTGGTCTATACAATGCTTTTCATCAGATAATTTTGAATGTGAAGCATGGTCTTTTATTCACACCTGCTCACTGTACGAAACAGACAAAGCAGTGTACTTCAACAGTATCTTGTTAAACTTAGCACCCCTTTGATGACAAGTACACAAATAACAGACCCTTAAAGTGAAGGCTAATCCATTACTAGCTAGACATTAGATCTTGCGTATCACATCAGTCACCGAAATCGCCTAACCGAAACAACATGGCAGTTGGGCCGAATTTTCAGAAGGGCCGAAATCACCAATACCCATCAGTGCTACTCCTGATATTGCGATGTTTACTTTCTGACCTAACCATGAAAACGACCACCTAGAGCAGCCAAGCTTCTTCTCATATATTTACCATACATACATTACTCTTACTTCAATGTAACGATAACAAATTACAAAAACAGAAGCTAGCTAAAATATTATCTTCTGTGCCTAGTTCCCCGAAGCTAGCCTATGCATAGCCATAGATGACAATTTTTCATTTATTCTTATCTTTATTTGGAAGTATGAGTAATTTTTGACCACGTCACATATGTATGCGTACGTAGATATGAGAAGCTTGGCAGCTTGATGTGGTCGTTTTCATGGTTCGATTAGAAAGTAAATAAATTCGAAGCCAAAGCCTGCAAAGGCTACTGATAGGTATGTTACAATCCGCTTGGTGCGCTGCTTAAAATTTGTCTATTGAGAATTGACCCAGAATGTGTGACCTCCATCTTTGTTTTTGATGGTCTTGCATATGCATATTATAACATTATGCAAATGAACGTGTGACCTTAAATGTTACAAATATCAACCAATGAAAGACTGACGAATCATATGGAATTTTCGCGGGGCGTCCCAGAGCAACTTTGACCGACGTAAGTAGGTGTTTACTTTTACCTTGTGAATAGTGGTTAACATTAAGGATAAATATTCATCGAACAACTTTAGCATGTCAATAAATAAAATCTTAAGTATTTCAGCTTTATAATGATGTGTGTGTTACGATTGTGGGTTTGTTCGGACGAGTACAGCGTCGTTCGGGAAATTAGCTATGCGCGCGCTGTTTATCGTTCAAAAGTGCGTTTGCGTCGAGTTTAATCGCGGCGCGGCCGCTGGTTCCTGGGGGAGCGGTGCCGGTGCGAGATGGGCGCACGTCATGTAAATTACTAAATACTTTGTACTAACAACCTTAATATTATTATAGGCTTATTGTGAGCAAGTAATTCAAGTTTATGCTTGTTCAGCATTAGCAAATTAAGTTAGTTTTTAGTAGATTTTCAACTGTTAGCGCTCAGACTGGGAACGTAGGCTGTAACGCTCAGTTCTAGTAATTTAGGTCAAGTCGTTTTGCGCAATTCAAAATCCACGCAATCGAAGTGTTTGTAACCAACTGCTGTTAGATTTAGTGGGAACAAGTAATTATAGATATATCAATGTTGGGTGATATCAATAATCATTTAAGATAGCTCATGTTAAAATGTTATATTTTTACAATTTAAAAGTTGCATTCGTAACTTCCGGTTTATGCGTTAGCAAGGCGCAATTTTGAATGGGTCTGACGTCGTGATATTTCAGTATTTAAATCCACGCCATCTGCGCTTTTATAATTGTGCTAACAATTTTGCATGCAAACAATCAATCAAACATCTGTTATTTTTTGTGTCCTTCCCTTATATCATGTTTGATACAGAAATAAATGAAGTAAATGAGAGTTTTGTTAAGCAATTGTTTGAACTTTTTTATATATACTTTTTTATTATTTCTACACGTACTTTTAATGCACAACGTATAATGTGTGTGCGTGTGTATATATATATATATATATATATATTCTTTATTTCATGTTCTAGAATTCCACAATACATTTGAAGAATAAAAGGATAACACACGCCAGAAGACAGACAAGGCTGACAAAGACAATATGAAAATGTTGAATATGTACACCGAGTCCAGTGTCCAGTTAACATTCACACATTACACATGCACAGATTTATGAAACAGTGATCCCTGAATATGTGTACACTTATTCGACAGTATCATGTGAATATTATAAACATTACTTGAAAAGCATGACATTAAATTATGAGACTTTGAAATATGAACATTTCTGCACTGCTCTGTGAACACTGACACATACACTGGGACGGAGTTAAGAAACATTAAACTGTGAATATTGTTGTGCTGAGCCTTCAGTGTACTATGTGGTCTTCCGCATAGTTCCATTTAAAAGTTTAGTGAAGTCGAGACTAGTTCTTGTACTGCAGCATTGCTTTGTGTGTTGTCCTTTTCCATGTCTCTTTATCAGCTACTGTGAACAATATATAAATATCACTTCATGTTGAAGTGCAGGACATTATTTCATTAAACAATGACATCGATGTGCAGAACCTGTAGTGTACGTGAATCAGTTTTGACACAGTTAACTATAAATATTGTTGCATTATGCATGCAGAACATTTCAAAGCTTCTCTCAATGTATAATAAATTGTGTTATTTTTATGAAATGACAGTAGTTTTTTTTTAGATTATGAATTTTCAAGCTTCACGTGTCACTTAATTATACATAGTTAGGCCATTAATACCTGTAATTATGCAAATGTCACATTACAATAAATTATGTCATCAAAACATCATACTGTAGTAATGTAAATTATGTACATCATTTCTTAACATGTCTAAGTAAATTTACAAAGACCACTGCCATGCACAATTATTTATGGCTGAAATAGTTAATTTATCAACATAAGTCGGTCAAAGGTCAATGGAGGTAAAATAATCAGGTCACTAGGGTAAATATTATGGTCAACATTTACAGCCTCTATTGACTTCATAGCATCCTAATCCATACTTAATAAAAAAAAAATAAGCCATTAAGACCCGTAAATAGGTCAAAGGTCAAGTTGTGATAAACTTGGTCAATAATGGGTATTAAGGTCAATGTGTACATAAATTCTCCCTTAAAACCCTAGCTGATCCCACAAGTCATACACAATTACTTAATTAGGCCATTTTTCAACATAAATAGGTCGTTTTTCAACATAAATAGGTCATTGTATGTCAATGTCAAATAAGTAGGTCAATGCAAGGTCACGTCAAGGTCAACATTTTAGGGTCTCTAACTTTTTATTCCACCTCAATATCTTCTTTAGTACACATTACGCCATGTTCCCCTGCATTCAGTGGCAGCGCAGCCACCAAACAGAAAGGTCACAAGAAATGGACTCAATTCCATAAGACAAAATAGACCCTTTTTTGGAAGACAAAAAGTGGAATAACTTCGCAAATAATAAAGATATTGAAAAAATTCAAAAAGGATGATAAACCGCATAACATACTTTATCAGACAGAAGTGTTTAAATGATTATAAAACAATTTTGAATTTTTTTGTAATATACCTACTACTGAGACTGAGTACTGTATAGACAGTGTAGTACTGGCGTCCCTAAACTGCACCGAAAGAGACGATTTCGAAGATGTTTCTGTGGTATCACATGCCGCTAGCAGTTTGAAATTGTCACATTATACTTTTTATTCTGGGAAATTTACATCGCCATAACTCGCTAGAGTAACGCGAGTGAAACTGCTGAAGCAGTGCATAGAAATGACTGACTAAATGTAAACCCATATCATTACGGACCTAACAAAACCACGTGATCGCTCATCTCATTAACTACGAATTTTCACGCACGCTTTGCGAGTTAGACGCATTAAACATCTAATTTTACCTATAAATAAATGTTTCCTAATTTTTTATTTTGGCATGTAGTAGGCCTACATGCAATATTAAACTTTGTATACACACAGAAAAAGCATTTTAGCCAGTGCCTTGTTGTTAGTCTCGTTAAAGCAGCATCTCTGGATAGCTCCAATGTAACTATTATTATGTAGCTGGTGTATGCATGTTATGCTATACAAATATATAGGCATAATTATTATCTTTACAATGACATAAAACAAAATAATGTGATGGTTGCCACTTCCACTACTGCCTTTTTGAATTTTGACCCCAGGGACCCGCTATGTCCGTCATATATGCCCGCTGGATCACTTTACAAATTTTGTCCGGATCATCCCACAAATGCGGCAATGCATATGACACAACAGACAAACATACAGACACTGCTTTATATATTACATTTATCTATATTCCAATCAACATAGAATAACTGCACAGATGTTATTTATTTATTTACAAATTAAATAAATAATTATACCTATGTCCACAAAATGGCACGAAACTGATCTTCTTTCATCAATAGAAAGGACCATATTTTTCACTTGTTTCTCTTCACATGTGAATTTAACCATCTGAGTTGTCATTGAAATACATATACAGATCATTATCCGTGAACAGTTTTAACGGAGTCCACAATTCTGTAAAACAGACATATTCCTGAAGCGGGTCTGGCAGTTTCAACTTCTTGGTCTTGTCCCATATGTTGGTGCACAACGATTTTCTGACCACCAATCGACAGGAATGCTGCAGAGGCAGAGGTCTGAATGCATTCTGCTTGATGAAAATCAAACGTTCCAAGTCAGAATCATCTGATGCACTCGATTCAAGTGATGTCCGTTTTGAGAAGAAGTTGCTTGCTTCTGTCGTCCCACGATATCCAGCCATGATCAGAGTTAATGCAATGAGATACTGTGTGTTTTCCAGTGCAAAAAGCAGTGGGCACGCGCAGTTTGCTGTGCGGGCAAGTACATTTGGGTCCACGTGTGTACAACCAAGTAGGTACGCCTGCACGGTTTCAGTCGACAAGGTGATTATGGCTGTGCTAAGTGGTGAGCTCCCGTCAGTGTTCCATACGTTAGGTCTGGCGCCAGACATGAGCAGAAACTGCACAAGCCCTGCACTGCCCAGTCGAGATGCATAATGCAATACTGTTGTTTTGCAATGGTTAGCTTTTATGAAATCACAGCCGGCCCCCACAAGTTTGATAACAACCAAAGCATGGCCAGCAGCTATGGCTGCCATCAATGCTGTGCAGCCATGCTCATCTTCGCAGTTGACATCAGCACCTATGTGGATAACCAGAAAAAGAATTATAAGTTAGGTTTATGATATTCTAATAGGTCTAGACAAAAACATGCAAGCGCATATTCGACAGCATTATCAGTATGCTACGAAGTACACACATTTCTTAACTGCGTCAAACCCATATGCACATAAAATTTCTTCTTTGGCTCTGTAAGATAGTTGAGAATATTGTACCAGAACCAGTAGTGGCAGCACTTATTTTACTTTTACTATAAACTATCAAATAGTTAAGTCCAATAACCCATAATTATGGACTTACATAATGCTTACAATAGCAGAGTGTTCAGTGTATCAAATAATTGTAATCATTATGCAGGATACAGTTGAATACCATCTTAGACGTAGCATCTATTGAGTAGGGGAAGGTGGGGCATATCTGCAGTGTGTTCTGCACTCTGAGGCAGGTCTGCCCACATTATAGACCACACCATGTGGCTCATGATTTCAGAAAGTTACACAAATCAATAGCACCTAACATATACAAGCAACATCTGAACTTATTTCATTATTTTATGTAAACAAATATCAAATAATGTTTAGATGCAAAATGTAATGTAATAATTTTACATTTGCATTGAAACATAAGTTACATCCACAATAATACATGCACACATATATATGCTAACACCATTTGCAGATTTTGTTTTATTGTTGTTGCAACAAAAATAAACCTCACTGTCATTACAGGATCTAGCAGACTGACAAGTTGTTTATCGGGACTGACACCAACCAAGGTATGAATTGGTTTCAAATGATGGGCATTGTTCTGTATGGTCCATGGCTTCTGTGACATGGACCATTTTATTCAAAGACAAACAAAGGACTATTACAAGTGTAATTTGTATTCTACGCAGTATGACTATGTTTATTTTTCCACGGCCAAAAATATTGAATCTTTGGTCTTTGGTTTGCTTACTCCAAACAGCCCCTTCTGGGGATAAAATAGGAGTGTAGAATTCATATCCGCACACACATGTGCAGTTATGTCCCACTACCCCTGCGTAATAAATAAATAGTTCACTACGTAGGTTAGGGCGCATTGCCGTTATACCTGGCTTAGATGGATACGGACATGCCCCACCTTACCCTACCCAATCCAGCATTGTCATTGGCGATTGCCGGGAGACTATAAACATTATGATGCTAAATTGTTAGGAAAGGCTTATAATTTTGTAGCAATATGGGTACCTGCTGCTATCAACATTGTCACACATGACGAGTATCCTTTCTCTGCAGCGACGTGCAAAGCGGTCAAACTTCCAATCAGAGCCTGGTTAACGTCGATATCGGGATAGTCAATGAGAACTTCTTGTAGGTAAAAGGCGTCATTGTTATTCACTGCATTGAACAAGTTACACTGGTCCATTTAGACGAGTGATTATTGAGCTAAATAATCCAACTGCTGCAATTATATAGTGAATAGGGGTGAAGAAAACATGACATCAAGCACTTTTTTGACAACCGGACTTCGAAATAAAAAACAATGTAAAATGGCAAAATGTGAATCGTATTAACGGGTACGAAATATAAATAATGGGTAATAATCAACCACATGTAGCTTACCATATATTTTACTTCATTGGATACGCTACGTGCAAACTTCCGGGCACCGAGTTTTTGACAAATTTATTTTACATTAAGTTAAAATTTGGACTTCCCGTTGAAAATCCTGCGTGCAGTGCATTACACCATTACACCTAGGCATCGAATCTGACTGATAATCGCTAGAAGCTAAGCTTATGGTTGTGTTTTTGACTACGGATGCGATTTTTCCTCCCTGGCCTGAGTAGTCTTTATAATTAGGCTTAGGCTATTTTCAGAGCATGCTCTGAAAATAAGGGCCGATCGGAGGCTTATTTTCAGAGCATGCTCTAAAAATAAGGGCCGATTAGAGGCTTATTTTCAGAGCATGCTCTGAAAATAAGGGGTGATCGGAAGCTTATTTTCAGAGCATGCTCTGAAAATAAGGGCCGATTAGAGGCTTATTTTTAGAGCAGCAGCTCTGTTATATCTGCTACATTTATATTTGGATTTTTAAGGAAATATTTGCTTTGTAGAATAAATAATGTGGAGAAATAACTAGATAAACTCATAGCTGCATAGCCTTATTTTCAGAGCATGCTCTGAAAATAAGGGCCGATCAGAGGCTTATTTTCAGAGCATGCTCTGAAAATAAAAATGACAATGCAAGTCCAATGTAGATTAAAATTGGCCCAAAAAGGGCATTTTTAATTCCAACACGCAAATTTCCTGCCCACCTCCATTGTGGACAAAATCGGCCGAGCTAATGAATGCACCCGCGCGGGGAATAGGAAATATTCCATCCTGTGTTTTGATTGGTTAAATCAGCTGCCGGTTTGCTCGGGAAATAACAAATTATGGGCTGTTATTTCCAGAGCTGCTCGGTAAATAGCCAGTGCGTTATAATTATACTCCATACAGCCCCTTCTGGGGCTAACATAGGATTTCTGCTAGGGCTAGGACCTTTCTTTTTCTTCCAAATACAGGGGTGGAATTCCAGGCAGTTATATCTACAATCTGGGCCCAACTCAATTTCGCCGTTATTAACATGCAATTTGTACAGTAACCATGCACAATGCGTTCTGAACTATGTCTAATTATATGGAACATGTGCCAAATTCCAAATTTTTTGAAATCCTGACAACTAGATTGTTATCTTTTACAGATCTTGATAATCTAGCATATGTGTGGCCCTTATAGGCTTATTATTACAGCTTTATCTTTCATTCTTACCTCATTTTATCTATCCCAAAATGTTAATTCCATCACACTGCATCGCTTTCTGGATTTGGATAATGACTTAGAAAGTCCTACTAGGACATTGCGGTGAGGGTTTATTTCAGAGTGTCCTTCTATAGAGTTAGTGAATCCTTGACAGATTTTTTCCATTTCGTTGCGTAACAAATAGTGTCTCTTCCGAAAGACACAAGCAAAGTAAAGTGAACAAAATAGCCCAAGCTTCAAAATGCATGGCAGAGGCGGAATCGAAACATCATCCTCTCGATCGACAGGCGGGTGCTCTAACCATTAGACCACCGCTCCCCACGGGACCACCACTCCCCACGGGACCACCGCTCCCTCCTTCAGTTTAGGTACACAAAGCCAAAGGGTATATAGTACAGATATATATATGATTTTCAAATGTTGGATTTTAGGGCATTTTTGCGCTCCAAATATTGCTGCAAAAATGCTGGTGCATTCTGCAGTACTATTTGGACCATTTGCAATATTTAATAACCATATCTGCCTGTTATGTATCTAAAGTGATGCAGTATAATGGAATTAATGATTTGTGATAAAACAATCGAGGTAAGAATGAAATGTAAAGCCATAATAATAAGGGTCACATATATGCAATGTCACTGTGCTGTGTTGTATCCATTGCAGCTACTAAATTTAGTGTATCCTTAGATTGGAAGGTTGAATTTCATTCTTTGTCACACTCCATTCGTACTTTCCTTCTTTTTGGTTTTACTTCAATTTTTTGTTACAATACCCCTGAGTATATTTAATTAGTTTACCTTTCAATTAATTTCACTAGTTTTGACATAGTTTTGTATGTATTTTGTACGTAATTTTTATTCCATCAATTTTATATAAAGGCCACTGAGCTTTCAAAGAAACTGCTATGTAAAATGAATGAATTAATTTATTCCTTACTTGTAGATGGATGAAAAAAGAGGTCGGCAGAAATTTCATAAGAACATTGGCCTCTCTGTTTTGCCTCCATTACAACAAATGCCATTGTCTATGCAGACAGAAAGTGCAAGTCTTGCTGAAGCACAACGCACCATTGAGGTTGGTATGGCATGGCTTTCCATCCAGGGGGCATTGAAGTTTGTTGCTTCACACAATATCCGACAAATGATATTGATTCTAATCTGAATAAGTTTGGTGTGATACAATTAGATTTTTAGGAAAAGCAATTAATATGTTCAGTTAAGTTTCTGTTTGATTCAGTACATGTTATATCTCTTCACCAAATCTAGTTATGTGTGAGTTTAAAAGAACCATTTGTAATTATAATGTAATTATTAATCTAAATTTGTGTTACTGTTGTTGGGCAACTTATACTTATGTGAGTGGCAGTACCAGTCGAGAGGACCAAGAGACGAATCCTCTTGCTGCTAGTTATGTGAGTGGCAGTACCAGTCGAGGGAACCAGGATATAAATCCTCTTGCTGCCGTTTCAAAACTTGGGCAATTTTGTTCACTCCACATTGCCTCAGTTCACTCAGTTGTATAACTGACTACCTCACTATAGACAGTGGTGGATATATGCCAACTACCCAGTAGTAATTGCAGCGTGGCTGACACTTAATTTTCAGAGAAGTCAGGTTGGTGTTGGAATGAACAGGTCTGCCAGGGGATGAAGTGTAAAGTCAGGTTAGTTTTGGAATGAACAGGTTTGCCGGGGGGTTAAGCGTAAAGTCAGGTTGGTGTTGGAATGAACAGGTCTGCCGGGGGATGAAGTGTAAAGTCAGGTTGGTTTTGGAATGAACAGGTCTGCCGGGGGGGTGAAGTGTAAAGTCAGGTTGGTTTTGGAATGAACAGGTCTGCCAAGGGATGAAGTGTAAAGTCAGGTTGGTGTTGGAATGAATAGGTCTGCCAGGGGATGAAGTGTAAAGTCAGGTTGATGTTGGAATGAACAGGTCTGCCAGGGGATGAAGTGTAAAGTCAGGTTGGTGTTGGAATGAACAGGTCTGCCAGGGGATGAAGTGTAAAGTCAGGTTGGTGTTGGAATGAACAGGTCTGCCAGGGGATGAAGTGTAAAGTCAGGTTGGTGTTGGAATGAACAGGTCTGCTGGGGGGCGAAGTGTAAAGTCAGGTTGGTTTTGGAATGAACAGGTCTGTCGGGGGATGAAGTGTAAAGTCAGGTTGGTTTTGGAATGAACAGGTCTGCCAGGGGATGAAGTGTAAAGTCAGGTTGGTGTTGGAATTAACAGGTCTGCCAGGGGGTGAAGTGTAAAGTCAGGTTGGTTTTGGAATGGACAGGTCTGCCAGGGGATGAAGTGTAAAGTCAGGTTGGTGTTGGAATGAACAGGTCTGCCAGGGGATGAAGTGTAAAGTCAGGTTGGTGTTGGAATGAACAGGTCTGCCAGGGGATGAAGTGTAAAGTCAGGTTGGTGTTAGAATGAACAGGTCTGTCGGGGGGTGAAGTGTAAAGTCAGGTTGGTTTTGGAATGAACAGGTCTGCCAGGGGATGAAGTGTAAAGTCAGGTTGGTTTTGGAATGAACATGTCTGCCAGGGGATGAAGTGTAAAGTCAGGTTGGTGTTGGAATAAACAGGTCTGCCAGGGGATGAAGTGTAAAGTCAGGTTGGTGTTGGAATGAACAGGTCCGCCAGGGGGTGAAGTGTAAAGTCAGGTTGGTTTTGGAATGAACAGGTCTGCCAGGGGATGAAGTGTAAAGTCAGGTTGGTGTTGGAATGAACATGTCTGCCAGGGGATGAAGTGTAAAGTCAGGTTGGTGTTGGAATGAACAGGTCTGCCAGGGGATGAAGTGTAAAGTCAGGTTGGTGTTAGAATGAACAGGTCTGCCGGGGGGTGAAGTGTAAAGTCAGGTTGGTTTTGGAATGAACAGGTCTGCCAGGGGATGAAGTGTAAAGTCAGGTTGGTTTTGGAATGAACAGGTCTGCCAGGGGATGAAGTGTAAAGTCAGGTTGGTGTTGGAATGAACAGGTCTGCCAGGGGATGAAGTGTAAAGTCAGGTTGGTGTTGGAATGAACAGGTCTGCCAGGGGATGAAGTGTAAAGTCAGGTTGGTGTTGGAATGAACAGGTCTGCCAGGGGATGAAGTGTAAAGTCAGGTTGGTTTTGGAATGAACAGGTCTGCCGGGGGGTGAAGTGTAAAGTCAGGTTGGTGTTGGAATGAACAGGTCTGCCAGGGGATGAAGTGTAAAGTCAGGTTGGTATTGGAATGAACATGTCTGCCGGGGGGTGAAGTGTAAAGTCAGGTTGGTGTTGGAATGAACAGGTTTGCCGGGGGGTGAAGTGTAAAGTCAGGTTGGTTTTGGAATGAACAGGTCTGCCGGGGGGTGAAGTGTAAAGTCAGGTTAAATAAAAAATGAAATGCATAATTAAAAAAATCTATGTCATTACAAATAGTCGTTGAAAAAGTCACTGCCACTGCCTATATGATGGAGTCTCAACTCATAAGGTCCAGTCACAACTCTCGCCACTTTCTGTCCGTGGGCGAGTGTGTGTCAGCAGGACGGCAACACAGTTGTCGTCCAATACGCTGCAGGTCCACGCCCAATGTCGTTGGCAGTGTCGTCCGTGGTCGACCCCTGAACAATGTGGCACTTGCTAATACTTGATGAGCGGGAACATCGGGGGACGTAAGAAGCACCTGCCCGAACAGATGCCATCAAACCGTCAGGACAGCTTCACTGAGTGGGCAGCATCAACAGTGTGGTAGAGTGAATCATTGGAAATGTGATGTGGCCAGTGGATGCCAACGATCTGGCGCAGGTGACGATGGTAGTACTGTGACAGCAGTAACTCTGCCTTCGTTAGGCCCCATGTTGTACATCAGCAGATGCAAAATGAATGACGCATAGAGCCTTAGCCGAAGTTGCAGGTTGATCTTTGATCACTTCAGCCATACTGTCCACAACCTTCGAAAGGCAATGCTTGTAAGCTGTTTTCAGCGGCATCACCGAGGAGCGACCCAAGCTTCCAAGTTATCATCTATTCCTCATCGATTCAATCAGCATGCCGGATGACACTTGTACGTTCAGTTTTCTTCACTCTGATCGTCAATGACCACTCTCGATCTTTTCCAGGAACAAAAGTGATGAGCTGATGATATCAGTGTTACCAGTGTATTCGACATTGAATGGTAAGCTGGCGTTGACTGGTGGGCACGTCAGAAGGCGCGATCATAGGTCGCAAAGTACCACTTCCAGGTAAACTGTGAACAACACCGGACTGGGGCTGTCACCTCGCAGCCTACCGATCATTGTCGTGAACACGTGACAGCTCGAGTGAAGTGTCTGCAAAAAGGAAGTGGATCATCTGCAGTTCCTATCTTGTAATATCAGTATATAATACAGTTAATTGATTTATAGATTGTCTGTCTTTCTTTTTAAGTCTCTGCAGCAAGAGAATGAAAAGCTCAAGGAGCAGCTTCATGATGTGAGGTTAGTCTTTCATCTCAGTACATTAGTTTATGTGGACCACGCATTCTATCAGTTTCCTCTCCTGACTTCAGCAGTCTACCAGTGTCTTAAGTCTCAAGTAGTTATACTCCAAACAGCCCAATCCAAACAGCCCAATGCAGGAGTTTGGACCAACGGCTTTTAATGTCTCTTCTGAAAGACATGGGCAAAGTGGGGTGAACGAAATTGCCCAAGCTTCGAAACGGCAGAGATGGAATCGAACCACCGTCCTCTCGATCAACAGGCGGGTGCTCTAGCCATTAGACCACCACTCCCCTATGAATAGTTACATGAAAATTAAACCTCAACTTTGATTGAATTTATGTATGTAATTATGAACTTGTGATAGCAGTAGATCGATGAACAGTTATAGTCAAGAATTGCTGTGGTTTCTTTATCGATCATGCTAATTTAAACTTTGTAAACTGAACGAGCTCTGATGAGTTTATTCTGTGTGTAAACTTTCAGATGACTGCAACAAGGGCAGCTACTTCTTGAAATGCTTAGATCACTGTGTCGTTTCTTTCGTCACATTCATCATCAGTTGCCACATTTATTTATTTAGTTGCTGATGAACAAAATGAGCACAAACTATTTGGACTACTGTAGCAGTGTAATAGAGCAGTTGTAGCACATCTTTATCATTTATACACTAAATGATCCCTTTAGAAACATGTTAACTAGTTAAGTTATGTTAATCTGGATTATTTTCGATTCAGTTAAGTTAAAGTTCTTTTTTGAACTTTAACTAGTTAAGTTATATTAATTTGATTGATTAAGTTGACTTACAATACATGTAAATCTTGAGTTTATCAAATGAGTTTATACAGCTGGTCAACTATTTTACTGTCTTGTCGCCTGTAAAATAGTTTACCGGCTGTACATCCTAAACTTCCTAGTGTCACCCACTGTGTTGCCATTAATCTAATTACTTTGTAAAAAATTATTAATTGAATTTAATCAGTTAATTTCATTACTAGTTAAGGTAGCCTTCAAATGTTAGCTAGTTAAGTTAATGTTAGCTCAACTTTTACAAGTTAATGATTATGTTAAGTTAATGACCCCATGTAAAATAAAGTTTATATATAGCATGGTATCAAGTCTGTAGGACTGTTCAAAGCACATTACACATCACCCTCGGGCAGGCTTGTTCATTCCAACATCAACTGGACTTCTCTGGGAAGCATTCAGCTGTGTGCAATTACTGCACAAAGATTGTTCTTTCATATATCTACTACTGTCTATGACCAAGTACTTATTTATTCAGCTAAGTGAACAAGAGTGAACAAAATTGCTCAAGTTTCTACACAGCAGCACAAGGATTTGAAATCAGATTCTCCCGATTGAGAGTCCAATATTCTAACCACTGTGCCACTGTGTTACTGTGTTACTGCGTTACTGTGTTACTGTGCCACATCATTAACACTTCACCATTAGCTAAGTTTGTTTTATTTCAGTTCTCTTTACAAAGAACTTGTGCTGGAGAACGAACATGAACACTTCAGTGAGCGAAGAGTGAACCTGCTCAAGTCTCAGAACATTCAGCTCAAGAGACAGGTAATGAAGTAATTAATTCCTCATTTACATTGTTATAGTTCAAGTCTCAGAACATTCAGCTCAAGAGACAGGTAATGAAGTAATTAATTCCTCATTTACATTGTTATAATTCAAGAATCCTAAATCAGGTCTGTCATAGAATTAAGTCGATTGATTACGAAGGTAAATAATTACTTGTTTAGCCAAAGAGTGTGTAACCAAATTATTTTTATTTATGTCATTCAATATTGCAGATCTTGCTGCTTACTGAGGCGATCGGGTCCCGAGCCAGTGTACAGCTGGAAGTAGAGAATGCTTTGGCCACTATCGCTGACCGCTGTAGGTAAGGTGATGACAGGTGAATCTAGTCCAAGCTTACTGCAACATGTTTTATTTTATAAAATCATGAATCTATGGTATCTTTAAAGATTTTATTGAATTAAAGATATCTTTAATTGATTCTTAATTGACAATCTAAAGCTGTAATCATAATTCGTTTTCCCAATCATAAAATGAATTCCTAGTACATGTATTTTGGACTTATAAGGTGTTCCATTTTCAGATACTTGCTGCATGTCGATGAAATTTACATTTCCTACAGATTACGAAACATTGAATTGCCATTTTGTTCCCATTTTAATATTCTTCTACCACACTGTAGGGGATTTTTAGAGAGCACAATTGAAAATAGATAATTTTTTTGTAATATAGATATGCAGTTTATATTCAGTTTGTTTGTCTTACAATGGACATATCCATACGAGATGTTGCAATCCCACTTCTGACACTAATTTAAATGTGAAGTGATAGTCTCACATGGAATGTGCACATTGCAGGACCTTCCTGGCTGTCAGAGACCGCATGGGAGAAGTATCCGTGCGACTGTGTGACCTCAAGCTACTGGCGGAAACTGCTGAGTCGGCAAGAATAAAACTCTACAAGAACATAGAGGTCTGATGATAGTTCATTTCCTTTGGTCAACCCTTTGATGAGCAAAACTACTTCTCCTGGTTACCTTATTAAAGTTTACATGTGTGAAATGTAGCAAATTTAGTCCATCAACAAATTAACCAATATAAATCTTTGCATATTCTGCTACTTCATTCGGTATTTAAAAGAGTAAAATATAAATTTGCGTCATGAAAATGTAGCACAATAATTACAGTTGCTAGATATAGTACCTCAATAAAGGTTATATGGGAAAAGTAATTAATTAACATTATTAGGCCACTCACTTGTAAAAAATTAATCACTTGATGCAGAAACTCAGTCTAAGAATCTGCTCACTGTAAGATTCAGTCAGTAGCAGGATAATTTTCCACAGACTAATACAGTATTAGGACCACTCCAGATAAAGACAGTCTCGTCCTTAGACACTTTTAAGATACTTTTTTGAGACACCTTTTTGCAAGGCTTATGGCGAGTAACAAGTAGTGCATATATTAATTTTTTACTAATTTATTATTATTTAACTCTCTTTTTTACAATTTATTTATAATTATTCATCCATGCACATATGTTATATATTAACTAATTTATTTTATATTTAATCCATTTATTTTATAACCCATGTATGCATTAGTTTACTTATTATTATTAGTTTCAATAAATTTCGCTCAATGCTAAATTGATTTCACCAAAACCGTTTCATATGAGAAACATAAAGCACTTATTTACTAAGACCATTATATTTTTGATTAGTATATTTAGCAAGACTTTCAACTGATAATCCAAGTTAAAATGTTAAAAGGTTTAGTGTTTGTGATTTTAACATATTCTGTAATGATCATTTGTAGAACACAGCAACGCAAAATCTTCAGAGGCCACTGATGTTTATGGATCATTTTGTGCGTCACCATCCCGACAAACCTGTGACCATGATGGACGTCTGTAGTGGCCACCTGGAGCATCTGAACCTCAAGGACATTGTTTGTAAATTCTATCAATAAAAATAAATTAATAAAACTAATAATGACAAATGTTTTCATAATCGTAATTTCTTCAGTTGCATTAATACTAAAATAAAGACTGAAGCAATATACAAATTATAATGTGATTTTCTATGTGTTTCAGTTGAATTAATCTGAACATGTTACTGTCACATGACATATAGTTACATAACTGTTATACTAATAACATTGTATTATCTGCTCTCATTTACTGTGTAACTCACCCATAATTTAATTACAGCTAATCTACATTTATCTTTATTCACTTTCCAGGCAAAGCTTGAATCAAAACTTGCTGAACTTTATAAACAAATGATGGCTGTCAACCAATCACTACAAATGATTGTGTCACCTGACAAAAGTCCAGCCAATCATGAGCTGCCACTGGCAGTTTATGCGAGATTGTGGGGCCAGGTGTCCAAGACTTGCAGCATGCTGAAGGAGAGTTCTGGAGAGCTGTTGGAACTGTCTGTGCTGGTGCCTGCTGCTCCATGGGTTAGTTCTATACACACTTGGGGTCAATTACTTTGGAATTGGAATTCAAATTCTGGAATTGGTGTTTTGTTTTTAAAAGTAATTGGAATTGGTGAAATATAATTGGCATTTTCATTACGTTTTTAATTACATCATGTAACTTTTAAATCAAATTAGTCGTTACAAAATAATTAATATGATAAGTTGCGATGTCATGTTTGTCTGCAATTATGTACCATAATATGCAGAAATTAAATAAAGCTACTCTAAGAAATATGTTATTTTTTTGTGGTTGCTCTGTTCACACACTGTTTGGAATTGGTAATTGGAATTGGAATTTTTAAGGTGGAATTGGAATGTGTAATTGGTGTGGAATTGGAATTCATATACTGTAATTGACCCCAAGTCTGGTTGTGCGTTGTACTGCCTACTGATACACCATTGCTAAAGATACCTACCCATAACTCTCATGAATTTTCTTAAATTTATAGGTGGAGGAGACATTCCTTACAGTTTTGTGCTTTCTGAACTGAATAAAAAGCTTTTTTGTAGTATGGGATACGATCCATGTTTGTGAAATGGCAGCAAATAACGAATCACGTCAAAACATGTCTGAATAACAACTCTCGCAAATATTTTATCTGTGATTCCATGAATGTCTGACCCTGATATTTATCCACGGGTATTGGAAAGTATTCAAAGTTGCTCACAAATACACTGAATGACAAGGTGGATATTAATAAGGAGATAACGGTCAAATGATATTTAAACAGGTGGTTAATTGAAACACATTTGGCCTCACAAAATATTTAAATAGATATACCGTATACGACCTATTAAGCATACATGCCCTAATTAGCATACACCCCCTTTTTTAAATAGCAGAATCCATAATTATTGTAATTTGACTAGTGTGGAACAACTGAAAAGTGTCGCCATCTGGTATTAAACAGTTGGCACCACTTTTCAGTTGTTTTACACTACAAATTACACCACTAGTGTTAAACAGTGATCTTATTGTCTCGAGAAACACATCTTTTTGTACGCTTATCAGAACACATTTCTTGACATTTTTCCATGGCCCAATTTTTTTTTCAAGGGTACTGTAAGCTTATTAGAATGAATATAGTACTTGCCGTTTATACTATATAATATAATTCTACAATAATAATAATCAGACTTTTAACACTTCTATGAAACTGTCTTGCTTGAGGAGATTAGAGTAAACACTTGTGTACACATTGCCTGGCTAAGTAAATAAAGAATTGAACAACGTTGAGTTATATATATACCTGCTTCCATTTACATGTACATACATTTGCACATGGGTTCCATAAATCAAAAGTAGTTATTAAGTTAAAACCGCTGATTGTGTTCCAGCCTCTGCTTCATCGGCCAATGTTGAAGGAGGTGACTGTCGACGTGGTGATGGACCGGCTCCCGAACTTCCCAAGGTCAAAGATCAATGATGCAAGAGAGACGATCCAAGCACTATTGAGAGCCACGACCTATGTGACTCGCATGAAACATGCAGAGGTCAGCCAGAATATATTAGTCAATAAACTAATACTGTTGTATTGCGATATGTTTCTCTGACAAGTGTGAACGTATTCTGGTGTTTGGTCATGAACATTTGTTTTAAAATCATGTTCGTACTTTATATGAAACAAGATGGCCGTCCCTTTATTGCCTGTTGAAATACACATCCTTGCTAAAGTTGAAGGTCGTGTCCGGTGGTTTTCAGTTAGTGGCCGTGGAAAATGAAAATAATGAAAAGGGTAAAAGGTGGGAAGAATTTTTGACTTATGGATATAAATTTTTTTTTATTTTATTGATGATTTGTCTTTTGTTGGTTTCTAGAATAAACTGCTGAAGGAGGAAGTGGACTTCCATCGTGCTGTCTATCAGTTGCAGTTGGACTATGTCCAGACGTTCTTCAGTGCTCTCAGGTAGCGTATTCAACCACATTGATGCCTCCGTCTAGTAAAGAATGATCTTAAAACATCAATGTTAGGTTCTGTTTACCATTGTGTGTCTATGTATTCTCCCCAAAACATGATTTATTTTCATTCACAGTTAACTTTTTGATAAAAAAAATTTTAACTAACGTTTTATAGAAATCATTGTGACGGCTAAATTTGAACAGTGTGTGATGGCTTAACATGATGGCCGAGGTGTTTTCACAGGTGGCCACAGATTGATGTATTTCAAAGTTTCGTGTAGCAGGAGTTGGGGATCTGAGGTTAACCACATTGGTTTCATGTATTGCTGATCATTGCTGTGTTGAGATCATTACTAAATGCCCCTTGTGTTTTGATGAAATGTCCCCAATTTCCCATGTCGATAAACCCACCTGAAAATTTATCAAAACAACAATTACCTTTCATAATGTATTAATCAATCGCTGTAGTTTTTAGTACCACTGCATCAGTGACAATATGAGCCAGCCGTCGGTGCATGTGACCATACTTATGATCACATGATGCATTTCTGCGTAAACCATGAGAACATTCTAAGCACTTTCTCTGTTTAAAGCCAAGTACCTCTAACGTATGCCTTTCTTGCTATTCTGTGTAGAGATTCTGGCAAATTCATGTTAATTAGTAGTATTGATGCCTTAAAAAGAAACAAAAGTTTGGGGGTTATGCACGTAAAAGAGATAATAACAACTAACGATGTGCAACTAAAATGAAGAATATCACGCCACTGGTTCACTCAGAATGTGTGACAGCGTTGTCATGTTAACCAGCGAAACAGATAAGTGCATGCGCAGTTCTGTGCAAGTCGGGTAACCTAGATTATTATAACGTATCAAGGCCAGAGCTGAAATGATGTATTTTGTTTTTAAAAATATTCAAAATAACTGTGTTTCCTCCGTATTCCGATAGCTTTGTATATTAATTATCAATATCAAAGTTCATTTGTATAACAATTACAATCTAAATCACTTTTGTTCATGAATAAAGTGTACCCCTATAAAGTAACAATCCCATTTTGATTCTCAGGACGGAGAACAAGTTCAAAAATATGCGATGTTTAGACCTTAGCAATGCTGCTGTAAATTCACCATACACCATCTTGTTTAGTACAGACAGACTCCCCTTTCTGTCATCTAACTGCCTGTCTGGACGGCATCCCCGCCCTTTGACCCATTTTTGCTGGACATCATCATATACACAAGCAGGATTCCACCGACTATCTCCTTAGTTGGTATTCGGCATTTTGTTACGTCACCATCGGGATGCTCTGCTATGCTTGGGACCCACATTGACCTGGATATTTGCATATATGACACCAACATTTGTATATATGAAGCATGATCTCCCACAATGCTGTGCTTGCGACCCCATGGTAAGCCGAATGTTTCCATATATGGAATACCCTATGTAGCTGCCATATCTTATGGGAGACCGACGTACCCACAGAACCAATGCAGTCTCAAAGAAACATGTTATTTTGCCAGAAAGAAGACTGGTTTAGTACGCAAAGGCCAAAATATGTTACATAAGTTGAGTTTGAATGCAAATCTCATGGCCACATCCTATTGGTAAATGTAGGAATAGGTATATACAAATATTTTTTTCATTTGGCGAGCCAATTTTGCTAGACTTTGACACTTGTAACGAAGGGTTGTCTAACAGTCTGCTACAGCCCAAGAAATTAAGATGTGTGTTCAACAAGGTTTTCCTAGTAAACCACTGGTAACTCTTATAGGTGCATAGGCCCAAACCCATGGCTTTTATTTCCCTTTAACACTATTGGATGAAGGGAATTATTTGTTTCATCATATATACCGGTAGTATTGTTTTCTTGCAGAGAGGGCTATACAAAATTTGAAGAGGACACCAATGAGCTCCTGTGTGAACCACTCAAAGGTATTATTGTACCAACTTCTCAAATTGTCAGTCATTATAGTCATTTGCACTATGACCCAGGTACATATGATTTACTGCACACTGACCCAGGTACATATGATTTACTGCACACTGACCCAGGTACATATGATTTACTGCACACTGACCCAGGTACATATGATTTACTGCACACTGACCCAGGTACATATGATTTACTGCACACTGACCCAGGTACATATAATTTACTGCACACTGATACAGTTATATATTATTTACTGCAAACTGACCTGGTTACATAATTTAATGCACACTGACCTGGTTACATGATTTACTGCACACTGACCCGGTTACATGATTTACTGCACACTGACCCGGTTACATAATTTACTGCACACTGACCCGGTTACATCATTTACTGCAAGCTGACCCGGTTACACTGATCTGGGTACATGATTTGCAAGCTGACCCGGTTACATGATTTACTGCACACTGACCCAGTTGATGATTGACTGTAATCATACAAAAGAAAGATATACTTTTAAGACAGATCAGACCAAGACTCCATGAGCATCACGTGTACCTTCATGTTAATTTATATACACCTAAGCAACACCTGTTTATTTTATATGCTTCTTTAATTAAATTAAATTAACAATTTGTTGGCTATAACACCTTAACTTTTTATAGCAGTAATGGAACTAATAAAAAAAAATATGCACCACAGGTCCCTAGTTTGTGTAAACAGTAGTTTATCAATCCCACCCAAGCTTGCCTTATTCTGAAGGTCACACATAATAAAACACTGTACATTTCCCCCCATTGGCAGCCATCTTGGAAGCATACAACATCCTACAGCGGACTGCCGCAGAGGATGCGCTCCGAAACTTCCTGACCGTCTTCAAACTCAACGTTACCCATGTGAGTGACGGAGCTACTCAAGATGAAGGGTTCATCTCATGAACAATGTTGCCACAGCCACTGGTCCATTTCTTTGTTCTATTACTTATATGTACCTAATTTTATAAATTCTGTCAGAATTATCGGTTATGTGATCTTTTCTGTTTCACACTTTATTCTTCAAAACATTAAAGAGTTTGGGAGAACGTGAAATAAGTTATTGTTTGGGAATATGTGTGGCAACAGTGGGATATGATTCCTTAGAAAATATTAAAGGAGTTCCAAGGAAATGTACCCCAGGAAAAAAGTGTAGGAAATCTTCTTTCTCTATTTTTAAAAGATAGTATATCATAATAATAATAACTGCATTTGTGTGCGTCATAAATCTTGTTGCTTTGGCTATTCAAAGGAACATTACAATACTAAAACATTAAAACATGCATATGAGATAGTGGAATAAATATTAAGACATTTAGAACATAAAAATAATATTGGCAATAAATAAGTGAATGTATAATACTAAAAATTATAAAAGGAAATTTGGAAAATAAATACTAACACTATTTGTTAAAAATGAATACTAAAATGTTCATTAAATGTCAAAGTGTCATGAAAGTGTATATATGTGTTTGTGTATGACGTATATGTTAAAAAATTATTAGTCTCTGCAAGACAAACCTTCTCGTTGCAGGTTTCTGAAGCAGTCGAAAAACTGAAACCAAAGGACAACAAAGGTAGAAGACAGCAATGTTCTAAGGGGCCAGCTGAAAACACAGATGTTTTATAAAACAAAATTGGGGGGTTATCAGCTGTTTCATTTTGTGACAGACATCGATGTATTTTTTTAAAAACATTTTTTCTTATCACAGTTCATATTATGATGAAGGAGGAACAAATGAATGTGTGTGTATGACTGTGTGATGTGTGTATGCTGTGTGGTGTGTGCCTGCGTGCATGTGTGTGGTGTGTGTGTGTGTTGTGGTGTGTGTGTGTGTGGTGTGTGCGTGCGTGCGTGCGTGCGTGCGTGATTGTGTGACTGTGTGGTGTGTGTATGACTGTGTGGTGTGTTATGACTGTGGTGTGTGTATGGCTGTGTGGTGTACGTATGACTGTGTGGTGTGTTATGACTGGTGTGTGTGTATGGCTGTGTGGTGTGTGTATGGCTGTGTGGTGTACGTATGACTGTGTGGTGTGTTATGATTGTGTGGTGTGTGTATGACTGTGTGGTGTGTTATGACTGGTGTGTGTGTATGGCTGTGTGGTGTGTGTATGGCTGTGTGGCATACGTATGACTGTGTGGCGTGTGTATGGCTGTGTGTTGTATGACTGTGTGGTGTATGTTTGACTGTGTGGTGTGTGTGTATGACTGTGTAGTGTGTATAACTATATGGTGTGTGTTGTATGACTGTGTGATGTGTGTATGACTATGTGGTGTGTGTATGACTGTGTGGTGTGTGTATGACTGTGTAGTTTGTGTATGACTGTTGTGTATGTCGGACTGTGCGTGCGTGCGTGCGTGCGTGCGTGCGTGCGTGCGTGCGTGCGTGCGTGCGTGCGTGCGTGCGTGCGTGCGTGCGTGCGTGCGTGCGATGGTTACAGCTTGAAAGATGAACATTTCATTTTCATAGATACGTATCCACAAGTCAGTGTAATTCCCCCTAAAGTTTCTTTGGGGTGGGGACTCCCGAGGTTAAATAGCATTGGTTTTTTGTTGTCATAAATCAATGTTTTGAGAAGAGCGCCTCTAATGGCCTACTATAGGGTTAATCATTGGTAGTAAGATACATTGGATTATACTGTTAATACTTCTTGTTCAGTTAACAAACCTGTGTTGTTCCCAGTTGTTCCCAGTTGTTCCCAGTTAACAAACCTGTGTTGTTCCCAGTGTCGAGTGAAGACTTGGAAAACAGTATTTTTTATGGGAAAAACTTTCTCGAGAATGTTTCATATTGCACTATATGTTTTCCAACAATTTTTTTTACAAGACTTATTCACACTTAGATTAAAACAGGTTTTTAATCGACCAGTATTGTTGAGAATCTATTAAATATAATATCTTATGTTAACGACACATTTTACTCTGTCTTCCCTATGACAACAATGGCTTTGTGCACTTTCACAGTAGCAGTCATAACCTGTTTACCACTGCTGTTGTTTTGCACAGAGAGAGATGAGACATTGTCAGAGTTTGGCCAACATTTCTTCCAATCAATTGACCGACTACGAGCCGACAGTCAGCACAAGAGAGATGACCTTATCAGTGAACTTGATGATGCGACAACTCGGCAGCAAGAAGCCCTGGAGCATGTCATGGAGGTCTTGTGTAGTGACACAAGAACCGAAAGTCAGGGGCATTCTCATAAAATCAAAAGCAGTGTTTCTAGTGGTAAATCTGTGATTGAAATAACGATGCGCAAAACTCTTCGTGAGAAGAACAGAAGAGATGGTGTTGAGCGGGGTGCATCTTCGGATAAGTGGGACAATGAACAACTGGTGCATGATGGGAATGTGTCAGATGAGAGAAATGAAGACGCCACTGATACCCCTAGGGCTAGAAAGAAGTGGGCAGATCCTACTGGTCAGTACCCTACTACTGACCGACCACATTCTGGCACTTCTAGCAGCCCGTTGTTAACATCGAGAGCAAAACGAAGATCCATTCCACAAAAGGGCGTTCCTCAGTCCAAACTTGTGTTGGCGAGACCAAAACCAGCGGATGGTGCAGCTGTGGAAGGAAAGATCAAGCAATCTGTAGTTGACCTTGAAACTGCACTGAATGAGGACGAGTTGGGAAGGTCACAAAGTAGATCAGGGTCAGTTAACAGGTCACCAAACGAGTACCAGAGATCTGAATGGAAATGACAGTAGTTCAGAACGTGTTGTGTTTTGACCTGGTGCCGTTTGTTGTATAGTTAATATATTAATAAAATACATCAATATTATGGCCTGATTTATCTGTTCTTTCCACAATATGCTGGAAATAAATTTTTTTATTGTAATAACTATAACATAGATTATGTTTCCATCTGTGACTACTAAATGGTCCACGATATTGTGATCAATTTAAGAGTTATATTACAGTAACGGTGCCCCTAATGTAGAATGTTTACTTTGTAAAATATTTTAATGACTAATGAACTCTCCTTCATTTCCAAGTGTTTGTTTTAATCATAAAAATACAACATTGCATGACACAAAACGTTTATTACCACAAGTAGTTCATCAACACAGATCATTCTACAAGAAATGCTTATGTCACATGACTGTCACGTGATGTTGACCCAATCACATCTGACCCTATGTTGACATGACAACAATTCCAGACTCAACAGTACAAATCAGTGCTACTCAATTAAACTTTGAAATAAAAAATTGTAACCTAGTATTCCAGTACTGCTAAGAATCGCTCATGTTCTAGTGACTTTGAGAGCTTCTAGAACTTGACAACAAAACGAAGAGTGGACCAAAGGCTGCTGCTCAGACTGATGGCCGACTTCACACGACATTCAGCACTGTTGGGCCAAATATGTGAACAAGAGAGAAATGAAAACACTGAAACCGAAGTGAAGATTAGAGTGGGAAGAGAGATTTATATCAAGCAGGCATGCGTGAAAATTACAGAAACAAATATCAGAGGCAGGGTGGCAGACGGATAAGAAATATGTCGTATAACTGTTAACCACAAATCAAGGTACATGTGCTTCTCTATATATGTCCAGATTTCTAAATGTCTGGAAGCATGCAGCATGTGGTTACACCGTTCCCATTACAATCTGGTGACACCATCACATGTTACATGACACTGTTGATACTGTGGCATGTTACACGACAATAATGATGACACTGACATGTTACATGACAATAATGATGACACTATGACATGTTACATGACAATATGACACTGACATGTTACATGACAATAATGATGACACTAGAACGTGTTACATGACAACATGCCATGTAACATGACAATCTGATGACATTTTGACATGTTACATGACAATCTGACTATGACAAAGAATGCAGAGATACAAATGTAAACATGTACAATGCGTAAAATTACCACAATTAAAAAGTACAACACCAGGCAAGAACGACTGTTTCCACATTAGTTACCCTCTTGTAAGAAGGGAATAAACCCTCTTGTGTATAACTTTGGCAGCAGTTTCTATCCATCAGAGTTTGTCACCTCCCAGCTGACCAAGCAAGGGGGTTAAATGGATGTCCTTGACCTTCTCCCTTGTGGCCATGACATTGTGCACATATGGTTAGGCAAGAAGTTACATACCTTAGCAAAATAGGATATTGTTAACAAACTGCACAACGTGCCGATATAGTCAGATATACGAGATCATTAACAAGTATTTTATTGACTGAATAGAAAGAAATAACTGGAAAAGTTGAGTAGCCACCAGCAATAAATGATGTTACTGCAGCACAAAGTTTGCCAAAGTGCAGTTAGCTGTTTTATTGAATATGTATTCTACATTTTATTTTGTAATAAACACTATATTGCAGGTTGATCCAGTGCAAGATAGTTGCTCTGTTTACACAACCAGGTTTGTTTGTTGAAACATGAAATATGTATTTTCTTGGTACGTGATTATACGTAATATATATTATACTCTATTTATACATTATATATATACGTGATAAATATCGGTATAACCAGCAGCAGCATACATACAATATGTTACGCTTGTGTAGTCAAAACAAGAAGGGCTACCATTACATATATTTCAAATCACTATCTCTAACCCAGAGAGAATTGTCAAAACTCATCTGTCTGTAGAATTTTGAACGGGCAAATTCCACCACAAAAATGTACCCAAATGAAACTTGGGCCTTGTTGGCAACTTTCACTGCTCCTGCTACATCAAATAACTAAACTTGCCTCTGCACTTCGATTTTTCGCTCACTTTGTCGTTTAAAAAAAGTTTAACCTACCTAGCATCAACTGCGACATACTAGCTCGTGTGATTTAGTTTTGATGAAATAATCCGACAAACTATTAAATTAATAATTCTGCAAAATAGGGTAAAAGTGGCCATATGTGGAAAGCCTCTATATACTATAACTTGAGGCTATGCAAACATTCGCAAGTTATTTGATCTACTGATCAAAGCCAAGTTACTTCCTATTTACACACTTCCTATTTACACTACAGATCTGAACATCAATGAACCTGATTCGTAACACGCTAAATGAAGTGCGGGGGCAACTTTAAATATCTCGGTTCTACATCACGTTCAGTAAATAATCTGGTAGAATAAAATTATTCACAGCAGTTTCTGTGGCACAGCACATGAATAATGGCAGACCTTGCATGACTTAAAGGTTTAAGCAACGGAAACTGCTTAAACATTATCTCACTATGACATGATACTAATTAATCAATTTACAATATGCAGACAATGACTGGGTTTCATGAAACAAAACCCAATCTTAGTTGTCAGTTGAACTTGTATTTATTTCATGACATTAAGAAACACCTATCAAACAGTGCACCAATTTAACACATTATCACAAAGTGATTCTCAAGGAGGACGAATTTAAACTACCGGGTATTCTCCCAAAATGAACACAACATCATGCAAACATGGGGGGGTATGTGCGCGCATCTGAATAAACTTCGCACGTTGATGTTTACAGCCACTGTGTAGGAAACAAATGCCATTCAATTCACATCATTATCAGTTGACTAAGTTTGCTGAAAACACTGGCCCTGGTTCACACGTCCCACAGCAGCAGATATACATTAAGCTAGGCTTTACCAAACAGTCCACCATGACGAACACCAAACTGTTATGACATGCTGGTAAGATGGAATCATTACAACCAACCGCAACAATCACAAACTCATGACATGCTGGTAAGATGGAATCATTACAACCAACCGCAACAATCACAAACTCATGAACTGCTGGTAAGATGGAATCATTACAACCAACCGCAACAATCACAAACTCATGAACTGCTGGTAAGATGGAATCATTACAACCAACCGCAACAATCACAAACTCATGAACTGCTGGTAAGATGGAATCATTACAACCAACCGCAACAATCACAAACTCATGGCATACTGGTAAGATGGAATCATTACAACCAACCGCAACAATCACAAACTCATGAACTGCTGGTAAGATGTAATCATTACAACCAACCGCAACAATCACAAACTCATGAACTGCTGGTAAGATGGAATCATTACAACCAAGTGCAACAATCACAAACTCATGAAATGCTGGTAAGATGGAATCATTACAACCAACCACGACGAACACCAAACTGTCATGAACTGCTGGTAAGATGGAATCATTACAACCAACCGCAACAATCACAAACTCATGAAATGCTGGTAAGATGGAATCATTACAACCAACCACGACGAACACCAAACTGTCATGACCTGTTGGTAAGATGGAATCATTACAACCAACCGCAACAATCACAAACTCATGAACTGCTGGTAAGATGGAATCATTACAATCAACCGCAACAATCACAAACTCATGGCATGCTGGTAAGATGGAATCATTACAACCAACCGCAACAATCACAAACTCATGAACTGCTGGTAAGATGGAATCATTACAACCAACCGCAACAATCACAAACTCATGAACTGCTGGTAAGATGGAATCATTACAACCAACCGCAACAATCACAAACTCATGAACTGTTGGTAAGATGGAATCATTACAACCAACCGCAACAATCACAAACTCATGAACTGCTGGTAAGATGGAATCATTACAACCAACCGCAACAATCACAAACTCATGGCATACTGGTAAGATGGAATCATTACAACCAACCGCAACAATCACAAACTCATGAACTGCTGGTAAGATGTAATCATTACAACCAACCGCAACAATCACAAACTCATGAACTGCTGGTAAGATGGAATCATTACAACCAAGTGCAACAATCACAAACTCATGAAAT
Source organism: Lamellibrachia columna (assembly GCA_963662155.1). Classification (NCBI taxonomy): domain Eukaryota; kingdom Metazoa; phylum Annelida; class Polychaeta; order Sabellida; family Siboglinidae; genus Lamellibrachia; species Lamellibrachia columna. The sequence goes on from OY759273.1 coordinate 4,080,014, forward strand.
GCTGGTAAGATGGAATCATTACAACCAACCACGACGAACACCAAACTGTCATGAACTGCTGGTAAGATGGAATCATTACAACCAACCGCAACAATCACAAACTCATGAAATGCTGGTAAGATGGAATCATTACAACCAACCACGACGAACACCAAACTGTCATGACCTGTTGGTAAGATGGAATCATTACAACCAACCGCAACAATCACAAACTCATGAACTGCTGGTAAGATGGAATCATTACAACCAACCGCAACAATCACAAACTCATGGCATGCTGGTAAGATGGAATCATTACAACCAACCGCAACAATCACAAACTCATGAACTGCTGGTAAGATGGAATCATTACAACCAACCGCAACAATCACAAACTCATGAACTGCTGGTAAGATGGAATCATTACAACCAACTGCAACAATCACAAACTCATGAAATGCTGGTAAGATGGAATCATTACAACCAACCACGACGAACACCAAACTGTCATGACCTGTTGGTAAGATGGAATCATTACAACCAACCGCAACAATCAAAAACTCATGAAATGCTGGTAAGATGGAATCATTACAAATAACCGCGATGATCACCAAACTGTCATGAACTGCTGGTTAAATAGAATCATTACAACCAACCGTGACGAACACTAAACCGTCATGAACTGCTGGTAAGATCACCATAACCAAACAGAAATGTCTGCTATCCGAGACCACAACAACGTAAATGGTGACGAATGTTGCACGTTAACACCGATCAGACCAGTCACAGTGGGGTGCAGATACCCCAACAATAGGGGTTCGCTGTTGATGAAGACACCCTTATGACGGGGGCTCAATCTGCATCACTTTGCATACCCAGTCGCCAAAGTTCACCTGAGTGTTGTATTCTTTCTCAGTCTTCTTCACAAACGACGAGCCCTGAAAAGACACAAGTGATTATGTTTATGGTTGAGTGCACAGCATCAAAGGTGCAAAGTCTGATCATTTACATTGTAAAAAGTTACGTAATATATATCTGCCATACCGTATAAACTACATCTGTTCCAACATCTTGACCACCCAAAAATGGTTTAATGAACTAGATTTAAAAAAATATAATTTGATCATTATCTGTTCATGAATATCGACCTTCCCATTTAATATGTTCGTAAACAGCTGTCATCAATTTCCAATACCTGTGGACAAAGTTTATCGAGCCTAGGATCACTGAATCATTTGATGGGCATAATTTATCGTTGACACATAAAATAACGTTCCCTTGCACACGCAATGTAAACATGATATTTGCCCTGAAACATTCAAATCAAACGGATAAGGCCTAGTAAAAAAAGAAACTAGTTTTTCGTCCCGCCCGCTTCCTTTTATGCCGCCGCCTTCTTTTTTATTATTTACTATTGAAAAAAAACTATTATTTAAAAAGTTTTTTGGTTCTGTGAAGAAACCTCTTTCGAAAAGTTACCATCTTGAAGTACTGTTTGATTCATTCAGTTCAATAATAATGCATCATACAGGGTGTAGGGCTGTATGTGCATTCTACAGGGTCTAAAATAAAAACGACGACCCCTTGTTTGAGACACTCTTTATGCAGACTCATTTACATAATTCCAGTCTCAATCAGTATAAATCTCATTCAATTGTACGCCTGTGATACAAACTAATGAACCCATGACCAAACCTACACATGACATTCATAAATACATTCAACATTGTGTTTGCTTCTTCTTTTTTTCTAGTCAATTTAAGTATTTTTCCAGAGTAACACGTATGTGCCATATTCTATTGACGCAAATGTTTCTATTCATCTGCCATTCAGGCTAAAACATTTTGTATTTGCTAATTGGCAAATGGAATGGCAGGCTTTATGGTAATATGCATCACTTCCATATTGCATCGATAAAACTACAGCTTGTCTTCAAATCAACAACAGTGAACATCTGAGACATGGTGGCCATCTTCGAAACTAATACCAAAAATCCATCAATAGGAAATAACAAGGGCCTCCCTCTTCCTTTAAAAATATCTGGACAAGAAACTATTTTCTTTTTTTACTAGGCCTAATGATCAAATCATATTAACAAATCATGGTTCATAAAAACATTTTGGGGTCAATATGTTAGGACAGATATAGATTATACTATTATATCACGATTTTTACAATGAAAACAATCAGAATTTGTGCCCTTAAACGAGTCATTTACACCATTCATTTACACACCTCTTACCCATTTCCCAGGCCACTTGCATACCTCGCATTCATTTCCCAAGTCATTTACACACCTCACACCCATTTCCCAAGTCACTTACATAACTCTTGTCTTTCCTATGCCAGATGTTGATTTCCCAAACCACCGATACATTTCTTATAAATACTCAAGTAACCCAACCTCCTTACATACCTCTTATCAAATGCTTAAACCACTTACCATCAATGTATTTAAATCTGCCCTCTCAGTTGGATTTTTCTGCAGACTACAACGCAAGGAAAACAAGGCTATTAAAATATCTCATAAAACGCAAGATTTGTTTCCTATAAAGGCTCCATAACCATTTGTTTCAAGAAACGATGAAGATTGTGTCTAATGATTTCTATTAACCTTGTCAACTGCCTGATTATTTTTTTGCACTACAATTTATGGTAAATTATAACTGGATTCCTTTTTAAAACACATTAAAAAAACCAACAAGCATTTCTGCCCTTAAAATAATATGTTACCAAATATAAAACACATTACACAGGTATAGTATGTCTACAGTCCTTAAATCCTTCGGATGTTGGGTGTACACCTTAATCTTCTGAATTCATTTGCACGACATTTTTACTATAATAGCCATAATTATTAATTTCATGTGGGGCTAGATATTTGTTGAGACAGACACAATACTTAATAAGTCATATATAAACAGTACTGATTTTCTTTACATTTGTATTGTAATTTATTAATTACTCAATGAAGCATGGTGTAGTAGTTATGTGAAGTCTATTTACCAGCTATTGACAAAACCATGGAATTCTTCAGAGAAATAGTTGGCAGGCAATGACGGTGGGGGCTGCAAATTAAAACATATCCATTATAAAACTATCTCAAATAAATGTTCAATATCTTGGTAGGCATTTATAAATCATCACTGTTAAGTTCACAGCTGAAGTTTATAACTGAAAGTTTAACTCACATACATCAGTAGAAAATAGTTGTCCTAAGCAGGCAAAAAAACAGAAACAGACAACAAAAAATTAATGTACCCATGTTAACAATACACTGTTAATGAAAAATATAAATTTGTAAATTAAAATTTGGTAAATTCTTTACATTATTTTATTATGTAAACAAAACCCAAAGGTACAACGTGACTTTAATTGCCTCTATAATTAATAGATTTCAACTGGCTCGTGCCACTGTGTTTTATTCCAATTATTCACTTACATTTAATGAAAATAATCCAGAATATAAAAATCAATATATTAATGTCATTCATAATCCATGGGAAGTAGATCAATTACTTAAACTAAACCATGACATTTCCTTACAATCTACATTGATCAAGCACCTAATTATCTTGGCAAATTTGGTATCAGATGTTTCATGAGCACAAAATAAATTCCATTAATCCAGTAATTAGTATGAAACAATACCAAAGTTGTAGTAAATTTTTACTAAATTATGGTTTATTTACAATGGTTGTTTACATAAAGTTTGTTTACATATGGTTTGTTTTGTTAGTTTACAAATTGAAAATACACATCTTGGACCTCCCCAAATATCATCACATTATGATAACGCACCAGCTTTGTGCTGCGTAATTATCAAAGAAGATTCATATTGAAGTCTAAATAAACAATTTAGGAGAAAACTCAAACACAAAAAGTCATAGAAAGAAATATTGTATTTTTATGGCCATATTTTAATTAGCCACGTACATTATATTAAATTATTATATTAAATTGCACAAAGTACCCATCTTCCATCTGATTGACAATACTGTTTATGTACACATAACAGTAAATGTTAGAGAAGATGCCTTTTCATTTTATTGTACAAGTCTGGTTAGTTGATTATATCTGGATAACTAAGTGTCCTTGTAAATTTACATGAACAAAACAATCAAACAGAAGAAATTCTGACAAAATAAATAGATTGATCAATTCTCCATCCAGATATCTGTGCAAAATTAATTCGATATAAATGTTCAAGAGTACCTGACACACAATTACTACATGCTTACACATATCTAATTACCAACCATTTTAAAAATCAGTTTTTTTCAATGCCCTGCACCACAGATTTCAGGCAAATTATTTGGTTTTCAGGTACGACAATGACTGGTAATCAGAGGCACTATTATATTGTATTATCTACATTATCTACAATGCATCTTATCTACATTATCTACATTGCATGTCTAACATGGAAAGCAACATCAACTGCATGCATGGTTCAACTAACCGAGAACAACCACAGTATCTGAACAGAATAAAAACTCAATATTCACTTGTTTCTATCAGTGTATATAGAGGAACAAGACTAAATGCAAATTACTGCTCTATTAAGTTTATTAATTTTAAAGATCAAATGAAACCCTATCCACTGAGACCATGCATATCTCCATCATTCTAATTTAGAACATAAGGTTCTAAATTATATCACTGTTCATATGTTCACTGGCATCTATGCACAATACACAAAAAACATGTACTCGTTGAAATAAAAAACCACAGTGAAAATAAGCAAGAAATCATAAAAATGTGAAGTTAATCCAGGAAGCTCCTAGTGTAAAAACTTTACAGTTGTAATTCTTAGTCGAACAACAGAACTGCATACTATGACCAAGACATAATTATTCGTTATTTTTCAGTAAGCTAACATTTTAAAGGTTTAATTTAATTAACTAATTAACTTCCACAATAACTACGGACTGTGTGCACTTTTATAAAAAATAAAAAACCTTATGCAAGGAGTTTATTCAGTTTCTATGTAGCCTTCCACTTTCTTTGAGAAAAATCAACATTTCTAACAAACTATAAATAACCAATACGACACTGAATCTCCCAAATTTAAAAGCAGATTAGTTATTCCCTCTTTGTGGGACAACACGTTTTTCCTGAGAATAAAAGCAGATGTTTGAGAAACTGTGAGTGAAGGTCATGTATAAGTCAAGGTCATGTTGATCAAAGTCAAGGGAATTGTGATTAAGGTCAAGGTCATGTTGATTAAGGTCAAGGTCATGTTGATTAAAGTCAATGTCATGTTGGTTAGAACAAAAAGCAATGCAGAATGTTATAGCAAACAAGACCAGGCAACAGATTAGCCATTTCTGCCCCTTTCCCCGCCCCTCCCCCGCCCTCCCCCTCAACTTCAACAAAACACTGACCACCTCAAAAGGTTTTACTTAGCTTTTAAAGATTTAGATATTCGTGAAACCAATGGTCCCAACAAGAGTCTGGTTTTGGAATACTTTTCCAACATGGCGACTGCACTGGCCATTTCAATCAGCAGCAATTTATTGAGCTAATTTAGCAATTCTAATATAGATAAAATGCAAAAAAAATCGGCAAATATTCAATAAATTCTGGCCACGGAGGACATATCTAAACACAAGCCATCTCTTTAGCAGTTTAATAAAAAAAAAGCAACATTGATGTTGTTTTGCCAATTCAAATATTTTATGAATTTTGAGGTACTTGGATTAGGATGGTGATTAAAATGACAATTCACATGGCAACTTAATATCATGCACACGTGATTATTTTGTAAAATTTTCTACAACTTTTTCTAGTTAAATATCGTGCAGACATTTCACATAGCAAAACAAATTGGTTCTATAGTTTTCATTTTGCTGCATTCCAAATCAATCAAATGACAGCAAATGTGGTTTTCAAAAACCACAATTTTTTTTACATATTTATTTTTTACAATCAGTCAACATTTTTAATCATTTAAGTTGCAGCAAAATATAGGAAGCAATTTAAAAACAGTCATGTTTTAGATGCTAAAAGCGACAATCAGCACTGAGCTAATGTTAAGCAGGTATTTCTGACTACAGAGCAGAAACAAAACTCAAGCAGATCGCTCGATCGGAACAAACCCAAAATTCACACTAGGATGTAAAAACGATACAAGCGGGTCAGTGACCAAGACGACCGAATGAGAGAAGCAGGTCAGACGGCAGGACATTTTTATATCACGTCATAACATCTGACCCATTTGTCTCATTTTTACACCATGCCTAAATATGGATATGATACAATGAGACAAGAGGATCAGACATTAGGACATTTTTATATCATGTCCTAACATCTGACCCACTTGTCTCATTTTTACATCATGCCCAAATACAGATATGATGAGACAAACGGATCAGACATTAGGACATTTTTATATCATGTCCTAACATCTGACCCACTTGTCTCATTTTTACATCATGCCCAAATATGGACAATGAGACAAGTGGGTCGGCCACAGACACTGCCTGAGAACCAAGCTACGCGGCAACCAGCTAATGAGCCAGGTTCGTTAGACGTTAATTAGTAAGCATTACTACAGGGCGGCTGGAGGGAGATCGGGCATGGCACGTACCTCATTGACAATATAATCTAAAAGCTCAAAAATTGCCATTGGTCGGACGCCGTCGTTTGCGGGGTTGGTCAAACAAATCCTCTCCCCTGCAAGCAAAAACCAAATTGAAGCCGACCAGCGGAATGCAAATGTAGGAATGCCAGTGGCTCCCCCTGGTTTCGACCAGTGACTCCCCCTGGTTGCGGTTAGTTGACGTTCGCTGTGGCAGTGGTTGCAGCGGCAGAGAAGCAGCCAATCAGAAGCCAAACAGAACATATCGAGAAGCTACGACATGTACACGGTCACAAGGTCGACAACAACGACGAACGTTTTCTAGCGGAACGGCGACGATGCATTTGTGTGGACTGGTTGCGTGCAAACTCAAATGGAGGCTGCGCTAGGTCATGTCTACGGAAATTTTTTAGCGGTTTTTGTAGACATTCGCGCAAAGGAAAACAATGCAGCAACTCAACAGGTGATCGAACACGATGCAACTGAAAAGATGACGTTGTTTGATCGCAGCCATTTTGCTGATTAGTTTCAGCAGCATGCACCAGAAGGGGCTACTATCAAACGAGCCATATGCGATGCATGTAACGATATAAGTAAAATAAATCGAAATAATGTTCTCATTTTAAAAGCAGCATCAACCGAGTCGCACATGAATCGCATATTTGTGATAACGACTGCTCCTTGCAATGTGCTTACAACATGCTCCCTCCCGCCAGTGCAGCACAGCTAGAACAAACATTGTTGCACAGTGGCACCACACAGTGGTGACGAATGGCATCAGACGTTACCTCATTTACAATATATTCCAGTAGCTCAAATATGGCCATCGGTAGCGGGCCTTCCCCAGTGATCACTTCAAAATTGCCCGGGCACCCTGCAACCATGCAGCCAGTTACATACAGTATACCTGCAACCAGTTACTCCACACGGCACACCATTCTGCCTGCAATGTTGCAACAAAATATCAACAAGTACATGTCATTCAATACTACAGCAAGGCTCATCAATTCTTAATTGTTCTAAATGGTAAATTTATATTAGTATTACAAGGTGCTTCACACAATACCAATGCAACTTTTCTGTGAATCATTCAGCCATGCTGCAATTACTGCACAAAGATTATTCATTCACAAATATGCACCATTGTCTATAGCCGGGTACTCATTTATGCAGTTCAATTAACTGTTGTAGTTTCTTGATGCTTAAAGGCTAAAAAGCATCACAATCAGGTCATTTAGCATTATGAGTCACAATAAAATATGGTGGGGTTCAGCCTGTCACGTTATTCATTGTAAAACTATTGGTTTAAAGTATCAGCAAATACACTGTTCGAAAACTGTTAAGACAGTTCACTGAAGAAATGGTTGTAATATAGTCAAATGTTGTATACATACAAACCAGCACCAGAAATGTAATTCATAATTATTATTAATGAATGTGTTATGTATAATTTTTTTAACTCATAATATATACTAATTATAATACAGTGGAACAAAATACTCTTGATTAATTCATTAATTCTACTATAAGTTCTTTTACTGAAATTATTCATAACAGTAATTAGATCATGGGTGTAGTATTAGCTGATGTTAGACAATCTAAAAATCAAACTAATCACAACCTTAATTACTTAATCAATGCAGCACCACACTGTGCAAGAGAATCTAAAAATAAAACCGTTCACAAACTGAATTATTTAATCAATGTAGGATTGTGTGTGTGAGATAATCTCAATTCATGACTGTAACTGGATGGTCAATGTAGCTTGCAGCATTGTGTTAGAAACTTATTAAGCTGAAATAGACTGCAATTAGGCATTAAATTTAGTCATTATCTTTAGTGATGGATTAATAAGTGCACTCAGGTATTAAAGCTGTTGCGTTTCAAAACCATGTTAAATACTGACACACGAAGAGCAGTCACACAATTAGCATCAATTCTGAGTCCTGGGTATCATGTAATTAGTAGGCATCAAATTAGCAAGGCAATGTTCATAATACCCACACTTCAGTCAGGAACCATTTTGTTTATAATATTGCATGGGTTTACAGCAACCGAAAATGAAAATACTGGATTCGACCTAATAAAGTGTGCCTGAAAAAAAATTGGGCCATGGAAAAATGTGAAGGAATCTGTTCTTATAAGTGTTCATCAACATTTTGTATCTACACAATAAGGTAACCGTTTAACACTAGTGGTGTCATTGGGTGACTAGTGTAGAACAACTGAATAGTGGTGCCAACTGTATAATACCAGATTGTGACACTTTTCAGTTGTTCCACCCTAGCCAAATTACAATAATTATGGATCCTGCTTATTAAAAAGGGGGGTGTACGCTAATTAGGGCATGTACGCTTAATAGGTTGAAAACGGTTCACGTAAACTTGGCTATGCCGATTCTGGATGGCACAATAAAATTTTCAACAAAATATATATTGCAACACACGACATATATGTTGGTTTTAACTGTCTGCTTCGTTCATATTTGAATCAGAAACATGGGTCAACTGATAAAAACGTAAGTGGTTGAAAGAACATTTTCCTATAAAAAATTGTGGACTTACTAGACACATTGTCACTGATTAAACAATATTGTTATTTAAATAATCATGTTACAGCAAAGAGCACTTCACCACTGAGCAGTATTACCTACAACAGCATAGCGCCAAACATAAAATACATGATGGTCTGGTAATCCCCAATGTTATAAACAGGGTTGTTTGATTTAAATCATTTGATTTAAATCATTGATTTAAATCATGATTTAAATCACTCCAAAAAAATTATAAAATTCATTGATTTATCGGTTTTTTACTTCCGGTTTTTTAATCACTGATTTATACGAATTTAACACAAATAATTGTTTACAAGCATCGAGATCTACAAAGTTTTGTATGTTTTTAAATACAAAACACAAAGTGCGCACACCTGTGTAGCTGTATTGACACCAGATAGCCTGATAGTCAAATATTTTATGACATTGTGTATGTTTGAGCTATTCCCTTTCTGAATACAGTGAAGTCACACAAACTTGTCTTCCAGAGGAAGTATCTTTTCAAGTCAGAAGCCCTGAGTTAAAGTCCACTTAGAGCTTGTGCTAGTTGTTACCAATTCAGTATGTTGACTCAGTTGTTTAATACTGTACCAGTTTGTATTCTGGTTAGAGACCCTTAGAGTACACAGAGCCCTGGACAGGTGCTAATCCACCCTCTCAGCAAACAATAATTTGCACTGCTACAGCCACAGACACACAACATGCTTTCCTTTCCAAGACAGATTATGCAACTACAGTGGGTGAGGCCTTGTGGACATTGTCTAATGTCTTTATAATTAATAAGCAAAAATCAGGTACCCTCTGTTAAGACAAAAACCCAAATCGATTTGAATAGAACATGTTTGAAAGAGTTTACAAATTTAAACATCTATATAAGTGTCTATATACCAGATTAAAAAAATTCAAATAAACAAAACAATCCGATTTAAATTTAAAAAAAATTATTTTTTATTTAAAAAAAATCATTATTTTTTTCAACCCTGGTTATAAATAACATTTGTAAACACATTTGTTCAATATTTTTAATCTTCCTGATAAGCCAACCTGACCTACATTAAAGTCCCCAATGTTACAAAAAAGTTTTTTAAATATTTGGTTTCAGGTTCCCAACCTAACATATATTAAAGCCCCCAAAGCTATAAAAAAGTTAGAAAAAATACTTTAATCCAGATTCCCAACATACACATTAACCTAACCAAATCTACACTATAATTAAGCTTACAATGCTATAATTTGTGCATAAAATAGGTTACTGGTTTAACGCAGGGGTTTCCTTTCTCAACTCAAAGTTCCCCAAAATGTCTGCCTTCCGACTGAGGTCGGAGCCATTTATAATCAAGTCTCTAAATGCCAACATTTAATTTAAAATACCTTTTTGCCGAGGACCCCCAGAACTACATGGCAACCCCGGAGCGTCTGTGGTCGTCACTGACCCCTTGTTTAATTACACAGAGCCAAGTAAAATAAAGAGAAATAAAAAACTATGAAAAAATACTTTATTCAGTAAAACATATAAGAAACATGGGGTTTGAAACATGAACAAAAAAAGCGAAATTTAACAGTTTAGACTGACCTTTCCTCAAGAGGAACACAATATAAAATTTTTAGTAGCTACATCTTCAACACATTACCAGAACAACAAATATTTTTTGTTTGGCTAAACAGAAATGTTTTACCCCTTAAAGGGAAGGGTAAACATACCTGGCAGGGGTTCCCCCGTCTGGGCTGCCCGCATGTGTTCCGCGGCAGGATCGGGGCCAAAGATGCTGGTCAGCTCCTGGTCTGACGGGAACGGGATCGGATACTTCCCAATGGCCATCTCGACCAGGGAGAGTCCCATGCTCCAGATGTCTGACTGTACGGAGTAGTGCGTGCCCTGGAGTCGCTCCGGCTGTGAGGCAAACAAACAGCGGGGTCAACTACTAGATCAGATGAGTAATATTTTTACTTATTTCACAGTCAGTTTACCTTTTTCTTCTCGTGACATTTCGATTGCTATCAGCAATCTTCTTCAGATGACTACCGCTAGATGGCGACACGGTAGATGTTCTACGTTTGTTCACCCTTCCACATACACTGGAGAAACAAAATGTACCCTAGGAACCCGCATCAAAGAACACAAGGAAGACGCCGGGAAAGCATCGGCTTGCAGACCCTACACCCAAAGCAACAGAAAAACATCGGAAAAAGAGATGCATAAATCAGTGATCACAGATCACATGACTCAACAGAATCACATAGTACACTGGGAGGGGGCCAAATTTGTAGACAGAGAGTCGGACTGGAGAACAAGAGGCATCAAAGAAGCGATATGGATAAGGAAAACCAAAGACATCATGAATCGAGATGAGGGCCGATACCGACTCTCACACATCTACGATGATCTGAAGGGCCACCCAGGGCGCGGCCGCGGGGGGCACACACCAGAGTGACATCTGCGTAGAATGACTACCGTGTCGCCATCTAGCGGTAGTCATCTGATGAAGATTGATGATAGCAATTGAAACGTCACGGGAAGAAAAAGATAAACTGACTGTGAAATAGGTAAAAATACTACTCATTTGAACCATCCAGTCTGATGAACATCTTTACTCATACTAGATCAGATTTACTACCTTTTTAAGACCAATACGTAAAAAATATAAGACCTTTTTTCATGATTACGGCATGATAAAACAACAGAAAAAGAATTGTTTCGATAGATCATCAGGCTTTAGCAAAACACTATACTACATAGGCTTCTATATATGCAATTGTCTGACGCTGATAAATAGTTCATAAACACTAATAGAAAGAGACTGACGATTAGAATGGCATAGGACAGGAAGTCAGAAGAAGACCAGGACCAGGCTGAGACATATTACACTGAATCGGTTCAATTGGTAGACTCAACAGATGGTCATGGAAGTCCAGCAGAAGGTCAGGAGCCAAGGTACCAGGTAGCAATCCCAGAAGGTACCAGGTAGCAATCCCAGAAGGTACCAGGTAGCAATCCCAGAAGGTACCAGGTAGCAATCCCAGAAGGTACCAGGTAGCAATCCCAGAAATGGGAATTGAAGAAAAACAATTAACTCTAACACCAGCCAAATGAAAGACTAGGTGACATCTCAAAACAGCAATTTGACACTTAAAGGAATTGATTTTATTGGGGGATGAGAGGGTTAACAGATGTCTCATTGAGCATCTTACATCAAGGTATTTTTCAAAAAAACATTGTTTATTTCTGATTACAGTTTAAAATGGTGCTGACATCGAGGGCACGCAGGCAGTGTTGTAATGACTGAAGTGCCACCTAGCAAATATATGAAGGACATCTTCATGGGTATCCATATGTTAATGTAATTCAAAGTTTCAAGTGTGTCTGTGGTTTCATGCAGTGCCATACAATATGTATGTACATTTGTACATACGTACAGACGGACAGACATACATATTACGTACACACAGGCAGGTTTTTTTTTAAGGTTCAGTGCAACATTTCACACAGCCATGGGCAAAGATGCTTTTACTTTTTTCAGACGCATTACCGCGCATATATACACAACACAATATTTTTTATTTACTTTTGAATTTCACACAGGCATGAAGATCCAACAAATACAACCAAACAAGCACTGGACTATAACCCACAAGGAAAGAGAAGACAAGGAAGGCCAAAAATCAACTGGAGACGCTCCACACTACAAGATCTTGATAAAGTGGGGGTCACCTGGCAAGAGGCCAAAGCTATAGCCCAGAAGAGAGTGAGGTGGAGAAACATGGTTGACGCCCTATGCTCCTGAAGGGGCCAAGAGGATTAAGTAAGTAAGTAAGTAATGGAGGGTTTTCACACGGGCAGAAAACCCTGACACAGATATACATGCACACAACTAAACATGAATGAATTGCTCACCACAAAAGATGGAGACGGATTGACAAAGTTTTACAAAAGGATGTGCAGACAACATAGCCAAAACAGCCTAGAGACTGGCCCCCAGAGGAAAACAAAAACAACGATCGCCAAAAACTACCTGGAGGAGAACTGTGGACAGGAATTACAGGAAATGCTGCTAAGCAGGCTGCTAAGCAGACTGCAGACCGACAGTAGAGATGTCTTGTTTCTGCCTGATATGCCCGTAGGCATGAAGAAGGTTAAGTAAGTAAGTAAGTGCTATACATTGGTGTTCTTAGGCTCCTTAAACACACAACAACCAAAAGTGGATCAACGATTTTAGTTTAACTGATCAAGAACTTGTAGTCCAGGAAGGATGTTATTTCACTAAATATGTGATTCTGTTGAAACCAGTTTAGGGTACCCCCATTTAATTAAAACTCCATCCTTAACTGATTTAGTTTATCATGAACCTGGTTCGATGGTGTCAAAATATGTAGTGTATGAATAGCTTAAGTAACATCCACAGTTGATTTAATAGAAAAAGTGCATATTTTTTACAAATCATCGAAAGAATTCACTTTAGTCATTAGATCTGATAAGGCTCAAAATAGTGGACATTACAAATGGTTAACACTGTGCGGGTCAATAGTGGCTGTGACTTCCATCCTCTCGTCAATCACATGACACGATTATGAAACTTCACCAAGGGTGACATTTGTGAGTTTTCGGCGTTTCCATTTTCACTTCAGATGATTTGACCAAACATTAAGTAATTTAATAGTTTGTCTGATGATTTCACAAAAACTACACATATAAGTTGCACAAACAAGCTAGCATGTTGCAGTGGATACTAGGTAGATTTGATTTTTGCAAAATGAATTTGAAATGAACTAGTAAATAAATGTTATTGATAAGAGTCCTTTAAGTGCACTACTGTGACTTAAGGGAAGAAAAAAGGTAAAAGGTAAAGGTATGTTCTTATATAGCGCGGTGTCCAGTCCGTAGGACCGTTCAAAGCGCTTTACACTTCACCAGTTGGCAGACCTGTTCATTCCAAGGCCATCTCCACTTCTCTGGGAAGTATTCAGCCATGCTGCAATTGCTGCGCGAAGACTATTCGTTTACATATTCAACACTGTCTGTATTGCCAGGTACTCATTTTTATAGCTGAGTGAACTGTGGCAACGTGGGGTGATCAAACTTGCCAAAGGTTCGAAGTGACTGCAGTGGGATTTGAAACTGGGTTCTCTCGACTGAGAGTCCAGCCATCTAACTGGTATGCCATCGCATGAAGCGAGGCAGGTATGGAGGGGAAAGGTAGGGAGGTAGTTAGGGAGGGAGGGAGGGAGGGAGGGGGAGATAGGGAGGGAGTCAGCGGAGTCAGATATGATGATGATACTGAAAGCAAAGGCAGCAGACATACCGACATATATGACCGCGTGCCAACGAATGAGTTGGCCATTGAGTCAATCAGCTGTCCACTGACGCCGAAGTCACACATCTTGATCTCTCCACGTGAGTTCACGAGGATGTTCGACGGCTTCACGTCTGAAACAAACACCCACCAGGTGTCAGCACCACTGCTACACATACTGGGGAAGTTGGTTCTGATTATATTATTATCATATCAAAGTCACAACTAGAATGTCTTATTTTTTCTATGGATTTTTTTCATATTTGTGGTGCCATATATGGCCTACGACACAATAATAAATCAGTTGACCACTTGAATGACACATCCATGTATTCATGTATGTATACAGCTTAAACATATTTATGTTGCATCAACAAAAACAATAACAATAAATGCTACAGGAAAAAAAACATGCCAAATGGTCTGAATTTCAAACAAATGTTTTTTGGATTTTTGCTATCCAAAAATTATATCCTTGACTTAATCATGTAGAGAAAACCAGTGTTGTAGCAACGTAAAGATACTACCACTAAACATCATGGCACAGCATACATTTGTACGTCAAAGAAAACTTCAGTTGTCGTGTAAGTAAATTCATTAAAATAAAAAACCATTTATAGCACCATCCTGACTAATCAAGCCTGTACAAGACCACCAACATTTCACCCTTATAGGCACTCACCTCTATGCATTATTTGATGCTTTTCTCGCAAATAAATTAACCCCTTCAATACCTAGAAAGACAACAACGTGAAATCAGAAAGTAGCAATTTCCACGTATCATCTTTTCCACTCCAAGTATCTTCAGTACAACTCAGTCATCCGTGCATCAGACATTAATTCAATTCTGCCTTGGTCAACATGTTAATCAATAGTCGCTGCTCAAACTACCAAATGCATCCAGCCTTGCCAGAATGTGTGGAATGTCTTCCACACAAAACATACCATTCACTCCATGTTAACACTGGGTAAAGCAACACGACAATGGACCATTCTAAGTTTGATACAAAAAAAATTCCCCTCTATTTCTTCAGTGTACCTATTTAACAAAGACACAACATTGTATTGGGTCTAATCAACAAATGAGATTCGTCTTTCTGTTAATATTAGGATTCCAACAATACTTACAGCTATGCTAATTTTGCCAAGAATTGGTTCTGGAATGCGTCCAGCTTTCTTCAGTATTAAGTCCAGCGAGCCACCATCCTGCAACAAACAACAGTTCGGTCAAACTCATCTATTAATAAGGTTTAACCAGACAGCCACTCAAAGCAAGAAGCCACAGATGGCTAGTAGACAAGGAAGTCATTGGCTTATCAATAGTAAAAAAAAAATTTAACCTATGGTCTAATTGTTAACTTTTCTTGCATGTGAAATTATTCTACTAAAGAATTGGTTATGAAATAAAAAATGTGTTTTATCACATATACTAGGCTGTAAGATTGCTCAAATGTCTTCCACACAAAACTTACCATTCACTCCATACAGAATTTACCATATATTCCATACAAAACTTACCATGTACTCCATATGAAACTTTCCATTCACTCCACAAAAGATTTACTATGTACTCCATATAAAACTAACTATGCACTTACCACATACTGTACTTCAAACTTACTATACACTAACCACGTACTTCATAACAAACTTACCATGTACTCCATACAGAACACACCATGTACTCCATACAAAACTTACCATGTACTCCATATAAAACTTATCATGTAATCCATACAAACATATCACATACTCCATACAAAACTTACCACATACTCCACACAAAAATGACCATGTACTCTATGCAAAAATTACCATGTACTCCATACAAACATTATCATGTACTCCAATCAAAACTTACCATGTACTCCATACAACCTTACTGTGTACTCCATACAAAACTTAACATATACTCCATACAAACGTACCATGTACTCCATACAAAACATGCCGTGTATTTATACAAAACATATCACGTACTTCATACATGACTTACATGTATTAAATACAAAACTTACATGTACCTTAGTTTACATACAAAACTCACAAAGTACTCCATACAAAACTTACCATGTACTCCATACAAATACTGATCTCGCCATCACTGTAAAACGCCCCGTAGAAACCAACAATATAGGGCGAATTACATTCGTGCAACACTTTCAGCTCTCGGATAATCTGGTTCCGGACCGCTGGTTTGATTTCCAAGTGGATCAACTGAAACAAAAGGTGAAAGGTTCTAAGTCTTAATGAGCAACAAGACAATTAATGATCATTAAACTAAACGCCTCATCAATGGCATAATATTTGGGTTTGTAACAACACAACAGGGATTTGAGGAACATATTGGTTAGAAGAGAAAAACATATTCGTCTGCATTTTCCAGGATCTTTCATTAGGCAAATATGTACGATGTCTGCAGATGTAATATACAAGAGTTAAACGACCCAAACAAGAAGTCAGACGGGAGTTAAGTGGCAGCTGACTGCATCCAGACACACACCTAAATGAACCTAATAGTCATTCCATGTGGCATAGTTATAAAGCCAGCGGAGTGTTTATTATGCTACATGTTTATATTGCTACATGTTTATTATGCAACATGTTTATTATGCTACATGTTTATTATGCAACATGTTTATTATGCTACATGTTTATTATGCTACATGTTTATTATGCAACATGTTTATTATGCTACATGTTTATTATGCTACATGTTTATTATGCAACATGTTTATTATGCAACATGTTTATTATGCTACATGTTTATTATGCTACATGTTTATTATGCAACATGTTTATTGTGCTACATGTTTATTGTGCAACATGTTTATTGTGCAACATGTTTATTGTGCAACATGTTTATTGTGCTACATGTTTATTGTGCTGCATGTTTATTATGCTACATGTTTATTATGCTAAATGTTTATTATGCTACATGTTTATTATGCTACATGTTTATTATGCTACATGTTTATTATGCTATACGCTTATTATGCTATACGTTTATTATGCTATATGTTTATTATGTTATCTGTTTATTATATTATCTGTTTATGGTGCTATCTGGTTAAATCATACTATCAGAAGGAAGGCACAAGAGCCACATCAGACTTCATAACATTTTATTTTGAGGAATTAGCATTATTAAAGAAATTTATTCACATACATGTTTATGAAAGAAACATGGGTTTCATTCCAGAAACAATTTATTTGTCAAAGCGACATAACATAATAATCTGACTACCCAATATCAAATCCCATATGTGGGCTACATTACGTGCTGTGTATATACAGGCAAACCAGATTTCAGCACGGTCCAGCTTGCACACATGCCAACTGTATTGGTTTATCTGTTAGTCGTTCGATGCATGTTCGGAGATCCGATGGTGTTATTGGCATAGGAGACAATCCTTAGCTTTGTGCATTTTTTTGTAAGGCATGTGAATTATTACAGATCTTCATTTCAAAAGATGTTCTAAGAGCGAATCTCTTGAATATTTTAGCTGTACATGGCCAGGAGATATAGACCGACAAACAGAAAAGTTTTAATAACTCAATAACTTATTGCAAACACCAGTTCACTGCCTGGAAGTCTCTTTCTGTCCAACCTTCAGAACAACAGTAGAAAATCTCACAATTTGGAGAAATTGGGAAAGTAATACATATATATTCATATATTCAATAGGTTTATTTCAGACAGAGGAACAGCCAAATATCTTTGGGAATATTTTATTATTTTACATCATAATTGTATTTATTTCGACTCTGCCAGCTAATAAGTGGGAAATATTCTAGAATAATTAAGTTATGCATGCGAAGACGGGGAGGCGAGGAATCCAATAATGACTCGATATAGTAGCTAAGTCTATTGATTCTGTTGCTGTATATTACTTGCTGTCAAGCACTCATACACGAGGGAAACAACACAGCCACTACTAGATGTCCTGTGGTTATATAGCAATTACTTGCCAGTGATTCCTGCTGCGATATGCTTGGAAAACAGAAGATTGAGGTCAGATTCCCATTTATTTTCCATTGGGGACACAATGTTCACGTTTGTTAATGCTGTTCACATATTTACATCGAATTATTTTTAATATTCTGAAAATCAACTCTGTTAATATTTGTTCTTTCGTCAACCTGCTGGATAAATTTTTTTCTAATTCTGTCATTTTTTTCCAGGAAATCAACATACAAAACAGCTACATCATGTCTTCAAACATAAGGGAACTTATGGCTGCAGTCACTGATATGTGCATATGTTGCCAGCCAGGCACTAGAAATTTTAATCAGACCACAGCTAAGCGTTATAATCCTCCAATATGACCATATCCATGTTCAAAAATAATTTTTCAGGCAGGAAAAAATTGCCAAAACAGGGTGCCATTTCAAAATCACTATCACTTCATTCATATGACATGAACCTGGAAGTAAATTAGCGATCATGACATGAACCCGGAATCAAATTAGCAATCATATGACACGAACCCGAAAGTACATTAGCGATCATATGACATGAACCCGGAAGTACATTAGCAATCATATGACATGAACCCGGAAGTGAATTAGCGATCATATGACATGAACTTGGAAGTACATTAGCGATCATATGACATGAACCTGGAAGTGAATTAGCGATCATATGACATAATAATAATTTTATTAAAATGGCAACTATAACAGTTGAATTATACAATAGGCACATCAGTGATCACATGACATGAACCCGGAAGTACATTAGTGATCAGTCATTCATCAATCGATGTCTTATTTTTAGATTATGTGGCAGAATCCTATAGTTTGACACCTGGACTGGTAATTAGGGACTCTACTCCCATGTGGGAGTCTGACATACATTCAGAACATGGAGACCAGGTTCTTAGCCAGAGGGTTTTAATTGTCTGCTTCCAGCTCTGCAATGAATGCACCCTGCACTGCCAGAATTAATTGACACCGGAAACGATCTATTTTATAAAAGATATATTTGAAGTTAGAATACTCCACAACACACAATATTTACTATGGTGTATGAACAGACATATCCATAATGTTGTAAAATCAATATTGTGACACCTGGTGTATTTTTCATGTAATAGTAGTCAATTACATGAGGCATAGCTCAATGTGAATTCTGCTGATCCTGGAAACAATTTTGGTAGCTAGTTCTGCCTGTAACTAGACCCGCATTGGAAGCAATTATTTCTGCTGCCTACAATAGGTAATCTTGGCTTGATTTATGGCACTAATCACGCTGCTGCTGCTGCTGCTGCTGCTGCTGCTGCTGCTGCTGCTGCTGCTGCTGCTGCTGCTGCTGCTGCTGCTGCTGCTGCTGCTGCTGCTGCTGCTGCTGCTTCAAGGCCACTAGTGATATAGCAGTATGTATTGCAACAAAATTATGTGATTTGTGAGCAATAGGAAAGCTTGAAATTAAGAATGTTGTCTCTGCTTGATCTCCAGACAGTTTAATATGTGTACATATTGATCAAGAGAAAATGCAAAAGAGACTTGTTATCTTTCCCCAGGCAGATAACAAAATAACCCTTTCCATCTATCTAGAAAATCAACAAACTAAGGGATGATCTCAAAACAGTGATGTACGACACTACACAAAATTGGATTCTTTGGAGGTGAGTGAGTGAGTTTATTTTCTAAACTGTATACAAACATACAAATGAAACAAGTACAAACAGGTACTTTGTAATACAGGGGTGAGATTTAGCAAGTCTTGGAAGGTAGCCAGTATTTTGTTGCTCTTCTTTGGACGTTTTCTATTGCAATAATATGGTTTTTTTTGTAAGGATACCATTACATAGTCAAGATAAGTTCTTACCATTGTTTTAGACAATGGCAAGAACGTATTTTTGTCAAGAAATTTAAAAGTTCTGCAAATTATTTTTGTCACCTTTGTTGCTTTGTTTACTGCTTGGTTAATGTGGTCATCAAAGGATAGCTTTGTGTCTATAATAACCCCTAAGTCGTTTTGTTTTTCAATTGTGTCGAGCGGATATATGGAGTTGTTAAGTGTCATAGAATATTAGATTTCTGTGGTTAGAGATTTCTATTTGTGGTATGTATTTTTCTTCCTGTAGTTTTAATTCTGTCTTTAGGATTTCCCATTATCTATTTACATTAGTGTCTGAATCCTTAAATTTGGTTTTCCAATCTATTTTTGAAAACTCAATCCTCATTCTATCAAAATCTGCATTTTTTTAATACTTTCTTCTTTTAGTGTAATTATTTAGTTTGATTGTACACAGAATTTCAAAAGTTAATATACAGTGATCGCTTCTTCCTAATGGGCTGAGGTTTTCTACATCTCCTATGATGTCTTCATCATTTGATATAATTAAATCTAAAACATTTGGGTTATTTGAACGTCTGCCTCTGGTTGGGTCTGTCATATGTTGAGACATAAATGCATCTCTTATACATTCTACAAATTAAAAATTAGGTTGTTAGGGTTGTTAGATTTAGTTGTCAAATTTGTCCAATTCATCCCTTAGTTGCAAGTGTCACGCATTGACACAAAGTCATTGTGCAATCATGTTAGTATGTGTAGCCTGTGTGGCATGCAAAGGTCACAGTATGAAGGATGAGGATGTTTTTACAAGTTTTATATAATTCAAGGTTTCAGTTTTTACGTAATGGGTGTTTGAGGTAAAATGACATCGGTTTGTGTACATTGATGTTTTGAGACCAGCCAAATTAGCAACATTGATATTAAAGGCAGCAAGAATTGTTGATACGGTAAACTGGTCACCATTTACAAATCTGATCTACATAATTATTTATTTATTGACATTTGATTTACTGAACAGCAGAAGGTAACTTTCTAGATTGTGGAAATAATCCCGGCATATTTATTGATAACAGACCAGGTTGCCATGGCCTTCCTGTCCAGCAGAAATACACAGGAATCATGTTACCACACCAAAAACCCAACCAGTGGTTTAGATAAATACATAATTCCAATTGCATACCTATATAAATCTGCAGTTATCCCAACGTGTTATCTCAGTGTAATGTCGATGGTAATGATTTTATCACAGGATGTTTGGAGATGTATGATTCATAATTATTCTGATAACCACAACCTACTGGCCAATAAATAGTGTTTATTCACATTAGATCTTGTACCGGGGACAGTAGCAAAAACAAGTGTCTACATCATCAGCTTGGTGTTACCCTCTCTGTCCGTCTGTCACTGCAGGACAGGTTTCTAGCTCCCAAATATATAACTAAGAGATGACCTCAAAACAATGAGGTACAGTGTGTGACCCACGTCACAACAGTTTCATTGGGGATTTAGCAGTTGCTTCACTGAGCACCTTACATCAATGGATTGCTTATTACTCGATCACAGTTCACCCCTGAATCTATTTTTAGAGATATGCTGTATCAAAATAAATTTGATTTGATTTAATAAGGGTGCCGACATTGAACGCATCAAGACAATGTTGCATTATGACGGCTGAAAATTAATGCCATGCAATGATCAGAGAATGAAAGATGAGGACACTTTCACTTGTATCCACAGGTGGATGTAATTCAAACTTTCAAGTAGCGGGTAGGGTGAGGGGAGGGGTCTGAAGTGAAATGACACTGCTTTTGTGTAGTACTGTACAACAATTTTAGGAGATTATCCCTAAATGTTCAGCAATTTTCTGTCTCCATTTGTTCAAAGCTACCATTAATTCACTGGTTCACTGGTGTTATGCCCTTGCCAACATAATTATATTTCCATGTACATTCATTTAACAACCTACTTTGCATTACAATAACAAACTATGTGCTACACTACAGCAATGGTGGTTGGGCTTTGACTGTACACATTGAGGTCACTCAAGCTGCACAGACTCACAGAATAAACAAATATTCCCGACATGTCTTGTTTCTTGTGCGTTTACCCCACTTGTACGTTGGTAGCATTTCTGCCTTGTAAAAACAATGACACTGCTGCCTGTCTGCTCAACACTGACATGGTACTCAAGCGAAGATTGACTCAGGGGTCCCACTCTTTTTGTATCACATAAAATTCCACGATAAAATGAAACACCATTTTCAAATTCCATAACTTTGCATGACTTTTAATAAATTCCACAACTTTCAAGATCTAGACAATTTATTCAGAAAATCCATGACTGTCCAGGATTTCCATGACCCGTGTGAACCCTGGGATGACCCGTGTGAACCCTGGGGGTTTCCCTAGATAGAAACAGTAAGAGGAAGTAATTGAATAATATCAGATACAATTCATTTAGAAGCATGCAAAATATATGAACAATAAAGGTCAGATCCAGTAAGATATATCTACTGCACCAAGTCAATTACTTCTGGTGCTAGGAACACATCAAAAATCACTGTATCAGCAGGGATTCAAGCAATACCGTCACTTTCATCAGAGATGAAACTGATGAAGACAAAATCAAAGTTAATGTGGCAAAATAATTTGTCAAATATTTAGACAATGTGACAAAGAAGAAATCTGCCATACATATTAACAGATGACAACATATGCTCAAACTTGTGATTTTGTAACCTGTCATTAATGATTCCGTCATATTGTTCATACAGTATATCCAAGTAACATTCTTTCAATCATAATAACTCAAAGCAAAGTGCAAAAGCACATGCCATGTTCGAGACATCACTGACAAACGTGACAGATCTCTCTTACATTGTTACATGTAAAAGGTGTACATTTTGTACTTCAGACTTATTTAAATTAAAAATTCCATAAACCAAATTCAGACACGGATTTAGGGGGGATGGCTCACCCAGCCTATACCCCCCAACCTCGGATCATTAAATGTCCAATGTAAAACAATAATAAGTACTATTGCTGTTTGGAACCAACACCTGCAGAGAACATTGAAAAGACATTAATCAGAAAAGAGAATTGAAATTGTGAGTAGGGGAGGCTTAATATCCAGTGACTTAATTGAAGTTGAACATTTAAAGTGAGTCTAGGATGCGTGAGATGCACAGAGCAGGCAGTAATGACGTAGCTGACTCCCTACAGGGATCTAAACCAGTATACGGATGGAAAGTGAGCTCCCTCCCCTAATATGAAATACTTGATCTGCCCCTAAAACTTGTATTGGTAACACAAAACCATATTCATGTAGCAAACTACAAAATAAATGCTCCATATATATATAATATGTTAAAACTACTGTTTGAGAATTGCTAAATATCTGTTGTTATTTATTTGACTAGCAAACTGTGTACAATTACACATCCATGAAGCAATGTATTGCACAGAGCTCGTTAAGAGCAATCAACCAGCTGCTTAGGAATGAAGTGGCTTCTACCCAGCTGACATTGCCATCCATCAGTTTGTTAGGACATCTGGACATCTTGACCATCATTGTACCAGCGGTAGTGTTACTATTATCCCTGGCATATACCCTATGCTATGTACATAAGTGCGCCAAATCATGTGTATTTTGTCCCACTTGCTGTGTTTCTGGGAACCAGACAGCTCAGACACACCCGGCCCAAACATTTCCTGGAAATACCTATCATAAAAAATGCGCTTCTATTATCACGAAAAAATGTGCTTCTCTTATCCATGCAGGATAAACCTTTTACATACAGTGAGATCAAATCAATAGCATTACCTGAAACAAACTGAATAAACAATGAAAATGAAAGCAGCTTACAATGAATGCAGCACAAACCCATCGAACCCAATGGTTTTTTCTAATATATGGGGCGCGATGGCATACTGGTTAGAATGCTGAATGCTTACCAGAGAAGTTGAGATGGCCTTGGAATGAACAGGTCTGACGTGAATAATGTGTGCCACCATGTCCTCCACAATATTCTAACCACAGGCATAATCCTTACATCACAGCGAAGCTCAATTTGGATCAGAATAATGAATTACAACCCACTCGGTTGGGGAAACACGCAAAATAAGTGCACAGTGCACAGATAAATAAATTCTCACACAAATCCAGACAGGGGAACAAAATTACATGGATGCCTTTACTGATATCTTTTGTTCTGCCACATAAATAAAACTGTTAAAAGTGTGGATGTCTAGATGGTCTTATTTATTTAATATACCCACTGTTCACTAAGTGTAGTAGCACTACATGTGCTTGTAATGACATGGATTGTGGCACAATAGTAGTTATTAAAAGTAAGACACATTGATCTATATTTCATGCTTTCACACAGTCAAATTAGTTAGTCTACAAACAAACAGAATGTGACACACCTCACAAAACTATTAAAATATGAAAGCAAACTTACAATTACCGGAGCTTGTAAAACCTTCCATAGGTTTAAATAATTGCCTCTCACAAGATCGGACATGAAGTGTGCAGTATATAATTATGCACAATAACATGCAGGAATAAATGTAAAAATGAGCGGTGAACTTTATTGTTTTACTGTTTGTAGCATATATAGCAAGATATAATATGTATGAAGAGTAATCAACAATTAATATATACCAGTATCTACCAGTGTTCACATACCGCCCTTAAAGACACGGAGACAATAGGGTAACTATTCTATTTAAAAATTGACAGTGAAACTACCATCTCAACAGTGTTTCTTATACTTCAACCACAATATTTAGAAATAGACAAACCAATTTTATTGACTTGCATGCCAGACAGTGGATCAGTAATCACTAATGTCTTCTGCCTGTGCAAACAAGAACGGAAGGGAGTGTGTATGTCCCAGGATCAATTCTTGGCATCAGTATGTGTGGCAATGGGTGTTCTAAATGCAGGGGTCATGCCTCAGTTAGACTTCCAGGTGCGTTACAGACGAATCCTGGTCCTTCATGCTGCAACCATTACGTATGTGCAATATCATTATTGCGTCAGACCTAATAGCACTGAACACAGCAGCAATTCTTTTAGTGCTGACTGCTATAATGGCAGACGGTTTCCACGTAATCATGTTTGATCTGGGGTTGAGCCAATAATAGTAAAAAAATAGTGGTCAAACACATGACAATAATTTACGAATTTATTATATACACTGTAACTGCGATACAACAGTTCTACATGTTGTACGATTTAACTGGCGCAGCACTGAAACAGAAAATCTACTTTTAATAATTCTGATTGTATTTTCTGACCTACTGTAGTTATAATAAAAATATCAAATGTGAAATTGCTCCAGCAACTTGTTGAATATGCACCTCAAAAGCCTACACAGTCATTTCAACTGTCTTAAATAGTACAATATCCTGGTTCAGTAATGTTGACAGGTAGTTTGCCAAAATATTTATGTAGAAACTTGAACTGATATGAACAGACGAAAAAGCCACAAAACGAAATGACGACCGGACCAAACCAAGAGTTCTGGGACCAATAACACGCACAGTTTGCAATTATCATTCGCTGCATTAAATCAGTTAATTTTAGGCAATGATCGATCACACAAGATTGTGATCGGTTAATTGATCAGAAGCATGAACCAACCATTCTTCGACATGGGTAAAAAAATTTATGTTTTTTTTTTACCCCATTAGACCCCACAACGGCCGCGGTCAGCCGCTCTGTGCAGTCCTGGAATGGCCGTCGCCAGCTGCATACAGGACCTTCTATTAAAAAAAATCCTGGTGAATAACTACTGAACTAAACAATAACAAATTTGGCCACACCCTAGCGGATACATTTTGCAACAACAGCTTGTTACGTGCATGTGTTGCCCTTTCCGAAATCTTGATTTTCATCGGTTTCGTTCACACTATCTCGAAAATTTTTATTTCTATATTTGTCATGATAAAAATAACCGTCAGAGTTTGATAATTTTTTCAGTGGTGCAAAGCTAACACATATAGCTACATTTTCTTCACTGGGTTGCTTAGGGTTATAGCATGGGATCATTGTCAAATGTCAGTTGCAACTTTCAAAGTTTTAACAAATTTACTATTTTGTCTTTGCAAATTGTGATCAAATGTCAACATTTTATTAATATATCCTATGTCTATGTATACATGCATGTGGAGAAATTACTACTCTTCAAAATAAACACACAACTTGTAATTGTCAATATTGAATAGTTTTTTCTACAGATTTTTTAACACAAGGAGGTAAAATCGCTCAAAATTTGCCAGAAATCCTGGGAACAGGGAGCATGTTTTAATAAAATCCTGGGGCCTAATGGGTTAATTAAAAAAATCAGATTTTCTTTATTTAAATCGAATTTTTTTTATTTGATTTTTTTTAAATCTGGTATATAGATGTTTATATTTATAAATGCTTTCAAACGTGTTCTATTCAAATTGATTTGGGTACTTGCCTTAACAGAGGGTACATAATTTTTGCTTATATAAAGACATTAGACAATGTCCACAAGGCCTCACCCCCTCTAGTTGCATACTCTGTCTTGGAAAGGAAAGCATACTGTGTGTCTGTGGCTGTAGCCATGCTAATTATTGTTTGCTGAGAGGGTGGATTAGCACCTGTCCAGGGCTCTGTGTACTCTATGGGTCTCCAACCAGACTGCAAACTGGTACAGTATTAAACAATTATAGCCTAGACTGTCTCACTTGAGTCAACATACTGAACAACTAGCACAAGCTCTAAGTAGACTTTAACTCAGGGCTTCTGACTTGAAAAGATACTTCCTCTGGAAGGCAACTTTGTGTGTCTTCACTGCATTCAGAAAGGGAATAGCTCAAACATACACAATGTCATAAAATATTTGACTGTCAGGCTATCTGGTGTCAATCCAGCTACACAAGTGTGTGAACTTTGTGCTTTTGTATTAAAAAAACATACAAACCTTTGCTGATCTCGATGCTTGTAAACAATTATTTGTGTTAAATTCATATAAATCAGCGATTAAAAAAATCGGAAGTAAAAAAAAATCATAAATCAATGACTTTTTGGAGTGATTTAAATCATGATATATATATATATATATATATGTGTGTGTGTGCGCAATTGTGTATACATTGTTGGTTACCTGGGGTAATTTTGTACCCCAATTATGTTTTATCATTTATGGGAAAAACAAGATAAAATTTGCACATTTAGTGAAAACCATCAGTGCCATTTATATCCTGTTTATACAACACAATAGAAACAATAGAACAAATCAAACAAGTCAGAGAATTACGGACCAGTGAGTTAAACGTCAGTGATTTGTAAATTACTAGAAAGTTTAATTAAAGAACATAATATATATGGTGGACTTCCTTGTTAGGCATAAATTATTAAATTCATCTCAATGTGGATTTCTAAAAGCAAGGTCATGCTTAACAAATATGTTGTTGTTTGGAAGATATCACTAAGTGGAGAGATATTATCTACTTAGATTTTCAGAAAGCTTTTAACAAAGCACCACATCAAAGATTACTACTTAAATTAAAAGCCCATGGCATCAGGGATGGCATAATTGACTGGATAGAAAAATGGCTGACTGACAGAAGACAGTGTGTCGTAGTAGATGGAGAAGTTTCAAACTGAAAACCAGTTTTGAGTGGGGTACCACAAGGATAAGTATTAGGACATTTATTATTCTTAATATATATAAATGACTTGGACGACAATATAACAAGGAACATGCTGAAATTTGTGGATGACACAAAAGTGTTTAGAAGGGTTAACACAGATGGTGATAAACAACATTTACAAAACGATCTAGACAGATTGGTGAAAATTCTGAGAAGCTACAACACTATGTGACAGTGAGTTTCGGAGTGCTGTACCAGTAATAAAGAATGCACACAATAAAAGAAGGACAGCCCCAGTCAGTAGTCAGTAGTTTGGTGAATAGTTTATCATATCTATATTGGTCTTTTATACATTAAAGTAAATGAAATATAGTTTAATATACCAGGAAACAAATAAATGGAAGGATATACAGTGGAGAATAAAAAATATGGAGCTAGGATACAAAATTACCCCAGGTATGCATGTGAAGATTAATCAGAACAACACTAGCCAATGCCTTGAATCTTTACCTGTAGAAATCTGAATGCTGCATATCTCGGATGATGCCATGGTGAAGCAAACTGATGCTTTCAGACATTCAATTATTAATTGCAACTCAGTAGATCGGGTGGAAAATCTTACAGAGGATGCAGCATAGTCAACGTCCCATGAGACACAATGGGGTCAAAGTGTCACTATCAATGGTGGATTCACTCACCATCGTCTTCATGATGTAATCAACTATATTATAAGTTGTAATTGTAACCATTATAATGCCTGAATGCACTGTAATATATATGTAATCAATTACAATCAAGAATTATTTAAATCATACTGTATCTTCACCAAAACTCAGGCCCTAGTCCTAGTTCAGACTGCAATTAAATTCTATTAGAGTAATGTTGTTAATAATTATTTTCAAGTATGCAGCTTCACAAGATAATGTAATCATATCAGAACTGTATTCATATTTTGGACAAAGACGTCATATTGTTCATGTATGCTGTAAATTGAAATGAAATGTTTGAATTGAAACAGGTACTGCTCACAAGAACGGAAACAGTTGGTTCTGACTCTGCATACAGTTACTTTGGTCAAACTAAAATGAGTCTGATTCTGCATACATTTACTGTCTTCCCTGACCCCTAAGTATTCTTAGCACTGTCCATGCATGATATGTAGTGGCTTACTGTTGTATCTTCTCCTGCTATCTCACCATCTAACATTCCCCACTAGTGCTGCTCAATTCAGCAAAATCATTAGCTATTTTTCACTGCCTCCTATTTCACATCCTGCCATCAGTGATTTCAGTTACTCTTGGTGTGTGGCAGGCCAAATGAATGGAATGCTTGCAACAGTTGTGGTAACTTTTGTGATGACAAACTGTGCTTTCTGAGCCACCCCCATACCACCCCCTCTCCGCATGACATGGGGTCATCCACCCTCACACAACATTCCTACACATATCAGGTCATTAACTGTCATTTAAAAATAGGGATACAATAATATTGTCAATATCTACAAAGACGACAATCATGTTGTCCTAATCTGATCACAAGAAAACATTTCTTGAAAGTAGCTCACTAAGTAGGCCAACTCGGCCTTAGGAAACAAACTGTCAAAGTGGTGTCATTTCGATAAGACCAGGAATGTGTCAACAGAGAGAACAGAAAAACACATAAACCCTTGTAGTGTCACACATAAATCACTGCAACAGTATCTGGGGGTGTTTTATACACCATAACTGTTAGTCCTTGACAGGCTGGCCAATATTTTTAAATATCTGGTTTTGACATTATTGGCACATAATATTGTCTGTCACTGGCCTTTAAAGCCTATCAAGGTTATCATCTTATCAATATCGCTGTACAATGAAATAATCAGAAATATATGTGTTTCATCATAATATATTACATTGTTACTCACAATCATTACAAAACATTTACAACAACAATCATGACATGATTATAGATTACGATTACAAACAATTACAACTTGACAATCGTAAGCAATCCCCCTAAAGCACGGACACATATTTTTTAACTATTTCTACCTACCTTTCTTGCCATTGTGAGCTGTGAAGGCTTGTGAACCACCTGAGTGACGACTCCGCCATTACCGGCCCCGAGCTCACCGAGCTTCTCAAAGTCATCGCCAACCAGGTCTCCAACTTTCTCCTTCTGCGTGAGGAACTGCTTGAGCCTCTGTTTCTGTTTATCGTCCAAGTCCAATTCATCAAGTTTATGCTGGAGCTCTTCAACATTTGTGTTACTGCAAATTAAAACAGAAAGGTTTCATTAAATGAGCTTCCAACATGGAATTTGCTATTGAAGGTACAAAATCTGGTTCTGTTTTGTAAAATACTTTTATATGGAAAAAATTATAGTACTATCTAACACCCTGACCGCCCCAAATGAACCAAATTCTGTTTATATAATTTGACAGTTATCTGTTCAGCATACAACGTAAACATGATATTCAAGTCGAAAAAAAATCAAATTAAACAGTAAAAAAATTACAGTAAGATATTAGAATATGAAAAACTATGGTTCACTAAAACAATCTTAGTCTGATTGTTTTTGTAATAACACATTGTTATTAGAATAAACTATATCTATTTTTACATCCTGACCGCCCAAATGGACCAATTTTTTTATATAATTTAATTTGACATAACATATTTTATATATTATATCAACCTTGCCATTCAGCACGCAATGTAAACATATTTGATATATGATATCAACCTTGCCATTCAGCACACAATGTAAACATGATATTTGATATATATCAACCTTGCCATTCAGCACGCAATGTAAACATGATATTTGAGTCGAAACATTCAAATCAGTCACAAATAACTAAAACACGTTTAGGCGGTCAGGACTTGAGAATCTAGTTTATACTTTATACCATGATTTTATGATGAAACCGATCAGATTTTGTACCTTAAATCTAGCAACGTGACATATTTTGTGACTGTATTGCTAATTTCCTGATAGATTGTTTCCTGGTAAATCGTAGTCACAAAATATGGCTGCAGTAAATTGATGACGGTTTGAGTTTTGTGTTATTCGTTAGCTTGATGATTAAATAAATCAGTGGTGAAGTTCGCCCGTGGCAGGTGATGAAATTCTTGCCCAAAATTTATCATGCCAGCGAGGAATTGCATTATATTTGACACATTCAGAGTTATGCCCAAACTCTGATAATGATTGTATAGCTTAATGTGTCTAGCAGTGACTGGCGCCTATATTTCTGAGCCGTTCCTATAGCATAGGACCTATACGCCACAGCACTGCAAATGCAGACTGTTCTCTTCATTGATTATATGCTCTACCACTGTAGTAATGTACAGGTTTCCCAGCATGCAATGAATTTTGCTTATTCACAGCAGATAAAAAATGTAGAACATAATTTAAACGTGATGATTATTAACTAATACCATAATATGGCATGTATTTACCAAGTTACTTTTTTGCAATCAGTAATATATAAAATGTATTTAATACAGCTATACATTAATTATACAAATAATATGCCTGAATTTTTAATATTGCATATTTTCTGTAGTAAACTGTTTAAAAACATATAAACAGTTCATATAAACCATATATATAAAGTCCTTGTTGGCTTCAGCATCAAAACTTTGCATGGTAAACAAAACTGCACTAACAACACTGTTTAAAGGTACCTGTATCACTAATGATTGCTGCAGAACTGGTTTTAGTAAACTGACAGGATTCTCTCTCTCTTTTAAAACTAGCCTCTGAACATGAACGGGCTAATGGTTCCAGTAGATGGGCATGATTTTCAACTACTGAAGCCCTTTTGTGACTGGTTGGCATACATGTCATGAGCAGGCTTTTCTACCAAATTATCTCTTTTGTGACTGGTTTCAGTACATAGCATGTCATAGGCAGGTTTCTCTAGTGTTGGGCCTTTTGTATAGCTGGTCCCCTATAACACAGGGTTTTTTATGCCATGACATGGGCATGCCAAGCCCATGTATCACATCATGCATGGGGACCAACTACTAAGAATTGGCTAGCAGGTTATTCTGAACAGTGGTCGAAACCTGTCTAGTTTGCCATAGATGGCAATGTACTTGTAGCTTTCTCATCAAGCATTCTGTCTTAAATGTAATTCAACCAACAAAAATGATCTGACAAGTCACAAGTGAAATACATAATTATTTGCTAAATTACTATACTAAACATATTATTGGATTGCATTTGCCATTTCCTACAATCATAAAACTGGCTCAACGGATTTGTGTATTCTACTGCATTATCAAACATTAAATTACCACTGTCTTTTCCACAATGTTGTGGTCAGTAACGGAGTCCACACGCATAACAACCCTGACAGTTGACGCCGTGATTATGCCATCACGACGCAAGCTGTCAAGCCAGGCTTTCCTACTGCTTCCTACTCACTCGTACGGCTCGGTGACAGTTTCTTCCACCGAAGTCGGGGGCAAAGAAAGCCCGGCTTTCTTCTTTTCCTTGTACATCAGTAACACATATAATCAAAGTAGTTACAGTGATATATATATCTCATCGGCGTGCGGCGCTACACCGACCGTACAAAAGAGTCCGTTTATGAAAATCTTGGAACCGATCCACACAGCACCCTACAAATTTCTCAGTTAACATCCCATAATACGTCAGCAGGGAGTACCTGCATCTTCTGAATATTCATAAGTGGTTGCACAGCAACCAATCGAAAAACGGGAGGAAATCTCGCGTGAAGCTCTACCGGAAGGACATCGGGAATAACGTTGGCTACTTCCTTTTTAGCCAGCGTGAAAGGTGGGATGTTATGAAAATGTTGTAAACCTGTGACAGATCTGGCTTCATCGGCGAAACGCCACTAAATACATGTTCAATATATTGTCCACATTGAAAAGGAACATTCTGTCTTCCATCGGACTTATTTATGGTGCATTTTAATAATGTTTTATTATAGTGGCAGCTTAACTAAAAATTGCAGTGAAGCGTTCGAAAGCCGGTTCATGATGCATAACTCGTACAGCACACGTATTTACAAATAATTTATTTTGTAGACAGCTAATTTACTTATCCGTAATGTAGTCCGTTCCTAAAACTTTTAGTAAGCTTGATCTTAACCCTTGCGTCTTAGCCTGAAAATGTCTGATAACAATAAGTGGTGGTTGTCGCATCACATACACGCCTGATTTTACAACGGGAAATATTTAGCTTATCCGATTATCATAAAATGCTATGATCACTTGGGTACTTGTCTACAATCCACCTCTTTTTGTGTTTGTAACAATGCAATCACGTACAATGCCAATGGTCAAGTGCATAGTAATCTTGAATGTGTAACATTTTGAATGTAAAACACGGATTTCATCACTCTTTCCGACACTCAATTGTGCAGATGTAAGTGTTGATCTAATTTCGCTCACAAAGTACCATCATCACTTAATCATTTGCACATTCAAGTGTCATAAAAGGTGAAAAAATGCAGTTTTTTAATAGTAAATTTAATAATTTACACATTCAATATATTACTGTTGCTGTGCATATTGCAGGGCTTCATATTTGAAAACAACAGGCGAGCGATAAATCGCTCGCCTAAATATGCCAAATTAATTTAGGCGAGCGATTTGTTAGTTGTTTTGGTGGCGCCATCATTTTACATTGAGATTCTGTCGTCGTAGTCATGAAATTTTAATTGGTGCTTGTTGGCGCTGACTTTTGTACAAAGAAATAAACTTTTACTTTAGTAAAGCCCATACATTCTGATTGCAATTGGTGAAACGGTTTTGAATTGCAACATGTTGCCGTAGCCTGGGCAAAGCTAGTGGTTGTGCCGTGGTACAGTGCCCGGGCCTTGGCCACGACACGGTACTGGTTTCGTGTGCGACTTCGTTTAGGCGGTTGGAAAATTGCAATTGAAATTCACAAATACGCCACATAAGAATGACATGTATAGTCATAACTCATAAATGCAGCTTAGTAGGCAACACCAATATAAACTGGGGTGAAATGGCATGCTTCCATTGCATCACAATGCCAAACGCACAACTCAAACAGTGCAAAAAAAATGAATTTGTCATCCGCACACGAAACAGTGAATCAATGTTAAATGGTACCGTAGATGTGCATCGTGAATTTATGTGTTCAGAGCGGTTGAAAGACGAAGTGGAACAATTATTAAAATTGTCGTTTTCAATGTTTAATCAATTTTTTCACTCCGTATCAACTCATATATGCGTGTTCGGTAGATCAGAACCAGGTTATTATTTTTTATTCCCATTACTGCGTAGTTGGTCAATCGGATCGTAGCGAAATATTGTTGATCCCTTAACTATTCCACAACTGTACATGTATACGTGTATTTTATTCAGTTCGACATACAACATTATGTGACATTTACACATAATACAAATCGATGTTAGTCCACTCATTTGATCATTTTTATAAACCGCGCGGCCAGCTTAGCTTAGATGGCGTTCTTGCAATCTTGGTGCAGCGGGCTACGATCGCCAGTGATGGATAATATGTGAACTCCGAATATTGGAGCTCGAAAACTGCGTTATAAAGAGGAGAGACTTTCTTAGTAAATCTAATACTCAAGAAAATACTTGTCAAAACGAACACTTGCAGGCAGCGAGCGATTTTAACAATTGACACGAGCGATAAAACACACCCTAGATTATTGATTTGTGCGAGCGATAGGGAGCGAGAGCAATCACTCGCCTCAAATATGAAGTCCTGATATTGCATCTTTCTGATGATGAAAATGAGGTGTGACAGTTCTCAAAGTCCCATATCCATCCTGTTTTGGGGGCCAACCTCCCAGCAATTTTGAGAGCGCATCTCCCACCAATCCCACCTATTTTAGGACCGACCTACCACACACCCCTCACTTGAGCAAGTAAATTAGAAGTACTTACAAATATGTTCAATGTGGATGTTAAGCAATCAATATTTATTGTATAAGTATGAAATATCCAATAAATAATACTAATTCATTAAATATTGTTTCTGTTGAAATAAAGTACAGTGAAGTTAAGAAGTATACAATGCTACTTACTATGACATGGTAACTGCACAGCTTTATATTTTCAGGACCACCAAGATGGTTCGTTACTCACTGGACCCCGAAAATGCCACAAAATGTAAGTACGAGCAGTGTAATTTAATTCATGGTAAGAAATACAGATAAAGCTAGGAAACTGGCTGGTGGCCTACTGCAAAAGCTGACCATCTCCCTAAACTAAACATTGTATCACTGCATTATTTTGTAGCATCCGAATCTTAGTTTACGCTACAGCAATATGATAATATATAAAATACTTTTATTGCGCTAAAATCCTTGGGAGACCCTAGCTCGGCAGCACACCGAAACAAAAGTGTGTAACACTAACACAGACTTAACACTAACAGGGAGTGAGTTCCACAGTCAGTGCAGCAACTGAAATAGCTCTACCTCCCACATTTGTCTTAATGCTGGGAACAAATAGTAGATTAGAATTAGATGATCGAAGCTGTCTGGCAGGAGTAAGCAGTGAATGTAAATATGCTGGTTGCTTGGATGAAAGTGGTAATTGTACAAATATTAAAAATAATGCAATATCAGACATGTATTCTTCATGCAATTTGAATCCACTGTTAGATAGAATAATCAAAATTTTCATTGTACGCTTACTCAGTTACTCATATTCAAAGATCTTTTGTTTTGAAACTATAAAAAAAAATTATTTGGCTGCATCCAACTATGTGTTATATTTATTGTAAGCCGTTGTTTGTTGCAGCTGCAAAGGCCCGTGGCTCACACCTGAGAGTTCATTTTAAGGTTGGTAGCATGTCATAATCATGCGTGTTGTTAGTATAATACACCTTATAAATTGTTTGTTTGCAAATGTTGTGGTCAGTTTGTAAATTTGATGTCTTTGTAGCAAAATGTGAAAATTTTGTGAAGTGTTGTAGCAAAATTACAGTGTTATATATTGCAATATGTGAATACTCCAGTGCCGTGGTATCAATAATAAATAAAACTTCCTGGATGCTTGTTTGTTGAGAGTTCAATGAGGCTACGTTTGTATTGTCAGAACACGCTTCGATACTGCAATATGTGAATACTCCAGTGCCATGGTAACAGTAATAAATAAAACTTCCTGGATGCTTGTTTGTTGAGAGTTCAACGAGGCTACGTTTGTATTGTCAGAACACGCTTCGATACTGCAATATGTGAATACTCCAGTGCCATGGTAACAGTAATAAATAAAACTTCCTGGATGCTTGTTTGTTGGGAGTTCAACGAGGCTACGTTTGTATTGACAGAACACGCTTCGATACTGAAATATGTGAATACTCCAGTGCCATGGTAACAGTAATAAATAAAACTTCCTGGATGCTTGTTTGTTGAGAGTTCAACGAGGCTACGTTTGTATTGTCAGAAGACGCTTCGATACTGCAATATGTGAATACTCCAGTGCCATGGTAACAGTAATAAATAAAACTTCCTGGATGCTTGTTTGTTGGGAGTTCAACGAGGCTACGTTTGTATTGTCAGAACACGCTTCGATACTGCAATATGTGAATACTCCAGTGCCATGGTAACAGTAATAAATAAAACTTCCTGGATGCTTGTTTGTTGGGAGTTCAACGAGGCTACGTTTGTATTGACAGAACACGCTTCGATACTGAAATATGTGAATACTCCAGTGCCATGGTAACAGTAATAAATAAAACTTCCTGGATGCTTGTTTGTTGGGAGTTCAACGAGGCTACGTTTGTGTTGACAGAACACGCGCGAGACGGCTCATAACATCAGGAACATGCATCTGCGCCGTGCAGTCAGCTACCTGAAGAACGTGACAGCAGAGAAGGAGTGTGTGCCATTTAGACGTTACAACGGCGGTGTCGGTCGATGTGCACAGGTCAGAGTCATTTAGTCTACAGTGGCTGTGTGCATGCATGTCCTTATAAACTGTAGATTTAGACTGCCACAAGTAATACATTTGTAAATCATCTAATTTCAAAGTGGGATTAGATAAACCCATTCTGACACGTGAATTGAAGATCATACTGAGACTATTTTGTTAATGTGCTTTAGGCCAAGCACTGGGGTACGACCCAGGGTCGCTGGCCCAAGAAGAGTGCCGAGTTCCTCCTGCAGCTGCTGAAGAACGCAGAGAGCAATGCTGAGTTCAAGGTAAGCAGGTCTTTCGCCCTATCTCATTACCCACATGTGGGTGCAGTTTTATTTTCAGACTTGGTCACGTTACAACTTGCTTGTTGTAATACTATATGTATGCTGCATTTAACAAACGATACCATAAATGTTGATCGTGAGAAAATCCAACTTGCTACATATTTATTGTAACTCTGCAATAAGCAGATTCCATAGCCTCTAACATGGTTCTCAACCGAAACAGTTGATGGGTGGAATATGCTGCAAGGCCTGTGCCAAGTATGTTGAATGGTGGCACCAGATGGTTAGAACAAAACACGTTACCTGCCGAAATTAGTTTTTATAGATATATCTAGGCTGATGGTTGTGAAGCTTATGCGACTTTGTTCGTCCCACATCTTTCAGAAGAGACTTGAAGCTGTTTGTCTATGTCAGGAAGTAAAAGATCCCACAGTGGGTAAATGTAACCTGCTGTGGTCTCGACCATCTGAGTCACAACAGTAGCATCAGTGATGGGATTCGGTCAATACTGCTAATACCTCGCATGAGGAAAAAATTTAATGAAAGCTTGACTGAATTATTCTGTATTTCCTTCTGTTGGTGCTGTGAAGCGATTTATGACAGGTCATTTGTTTGTCAGGGTCTCGACACGGACCACCTGGTCATTGAGCACATCCAGGTAAACAGGGCGCCCAAGATGAGGCGACGAACGTACAGGGCTCATGGAAGGATTAATCGTAAGTCAAAGTTCCTCATTCTTTTTGATAACATGAAGTTGTGGAGGAGCATGCTATTTCTTTGTAAACATGGTTGTTTTTCAGATGCAGATAATAGTATTTGTTGGTTTTAGTAAAAAAATAAATAACTTTTTTTTTTCATGAATTGCTCTGCTTTCAAACCCATCTTTCACATAAATTTCCTCCAGCAGATATACAGTATTTACAGTAATATTACTTTTATGTGGTTATGATCGAGTTTTGTAGTTGAATGAACCAGTAATAAGTTTCAAGATTTGTTTTGAACAACGATTTGGCAAAGCTGATGAAATAAATAACCTGTTATACAGAACCGATTCTGGTCAGGGAAAACCTGCATTTTTTAATAATTCTGTAATTTGGTATTTTCGTGGTATCTGTTATAGGCTACTATCTTTTTCCTGTTTAAGCCAATTCTAAAAGTCAAGGCAGCTGTGTGCAAACATACGATTTCGGTTTTTATTTTCAAGAAAATCAATGTGGAATATGCTCCCTGTCATTTGTCGCCCAAACAAACCGGATCCTATCTTCGTACACCAGGAATCCTTCCCTCACTGACGTGGGCATATCCTATCAACCAACAACTAGACATTCAAACCTGTGCGCAACAGAAATATTGTCTGCATATGCACTCTTTACTGTTTATAAGATTTTTTCAGGAAGCAAAAATTCACGAAAGGGGGTACCTACCTTCTCAAAATCACTTTTTGCTTAACATGAACCCAGAAGTAAATTAATTATATGTCCCAAACTGTGACATTAAACATGGGGTCGTCATGTTATGTCAATTTCATTATATCAATTACAAATGCCAATAAACAGTTGTTATTATCAATATCCAATGCCCCAAAATACCTTATATTTTAGAGCAGTTTTATTAATTTTGCATATGGTACATATTGGCAAAGAAATATGATATATGCAACATATTACATTTTATTGATTATTTGTAGGTAATAATTTGAGTTAAAAAGTTACCTGATATAATTTAAATGTAATTGAAATATTGGTCTGCTGTGTTTCAGCCTACATGAGCAGTCCGTGTCACGTGGAGGTGATCCTGGCCGAGAAGGAGGAGGCGGTCGCCAAGCCCATCGTCGAGGAGGAGAGGAAAAAGAAGGTCTCGCAGAAGAAGCTCAAGAAACAGAAGATGATGATGAGGGACTGAGAAAGACACTTGGCAGACATTCATGCGTGAAACTTTCAAATTAAAGTCTCCATCTGTCTTCTGTATTGTGTGGTTGTCAGATAAATACAAATATTCTGTTGCATTGAAGCTCACAGTTCATAATTTTTACAGTAGGGTTCTGCAGTCTTGATCCTCAATGACAACACTTGAAATATTAACTTTGTTAGGGATGATCTCAAAATATGCTATTTCGTGTTTGCTACATGATCTCGGCTGTAATACAAAACTGCCTGCAAATGCTCAAAGTCGCCATAAAATATTCAATCATGTACAACACTAAATAGAACAGCTGCTAACCTGCATTTCAGACAAATGTGTAGTGTCTTGCAGCAATGTTTTGACATCATCCCTTCAGTTCATTACTTCTACATATAGCAAGATTGGTATTGGCACATTTCATGAAATTAAACGGTAGGTGTGCATTTGCATATCAACTACAATCTTTCAACCCACTACACTGCAGATTAATAATATAATTATTGAAATGTTCAAGGATTCCAGTTTACAAGCCTGCTATGTTGGTCCTACGTCAATGAGACCTGTAAATTCTATATGCCCTCGTGAAAATATACCATAGTATTCCATTGTAAAATACCATGGTGTTTTGAAACAGGTATACCATGCAATTACCATACACAATATATGAAAAAGCTTCACAAGTCCACTCCAAAAGGGAACTTGCATATTCTACTCATCCCATATCTACACGTTTATGCAATCAGTGCCCGTTGCACAATTATCCACCGCCTGCTATACAACTAATTTGTATGTCACAATTCACAAACATTCCGCTATGATAGTGTTACTGTATGTGACATACAACTTATTGTCCCACTGGCAGCTATAGCCAACCCTGGCCAGTTTTATTGTATAGTACATTTCATGGCAACGTTGCAGCCCGTAATGTATAGGGCATATGTGAATCGGTAAAAGCTGCCACACATGAACTTATCACTGCACTGCATGAGAGTCACACAGGACGTAATAGTAGCAAAAGAGTATCTAACAGAGGCACACAATTCTGAAGAAAAATTTTTTTTTTAACAAATAGATGCAGAAGATTCAGTGCTTCGGAAATTTTGAGAAAAAAATACCTCGCAATGCTTCCCCATCTGTTTACGAAGGTATTTTGATATATTCATCATGTAAGAAACCAACAGCACCATCAAACCAAGGGATGCAAATTAGACTGGATCCTCTGGAAATCGCATGAAAGCACTTGCTGTATTTGTATAATGTGGAATTACTCAATAATTTCATTGCAAAGAAAGGTGATTTTTCAAAACCTACCCGTAGAATCAGCTTGAGGAGAATTGCTACAAAATTATACAACATTGTTGCTGAACGGAATCTAGCCGCTTGTTGTTCCTCTTTGTTGTAACCAAAATTATTTTATACAAGCAAAGTCCACTGTGAGTGTGACATGTTCTTTCACTGAGACATATCGTTGAGGGAATCAAACCAAATGAATGCTTCTGGCAGTCGTTTTTATAGACTTCCCCAAAGCATTCGACTCTATCTACCGTGCTATATATTAATATTAAACTATACAGGGGGCCTTCATGTTTTAATGTGTAGTTTACATGTAGGTACGACCGAATCATCATTCAGAAGCTGCTAACGAGTAATTCGTCAGCATGACTGTCCCAGTGGTGGTGTGGGATGTTCGACACGAACACACAAGAAAACTGTTGGTGGCATGACTGTGCAAAAACATAAATTTGTCAAACATGCTACATATTTAAATTTTATTAAATATTCATGTTGTTGGTTACTTCAGTTCAGTGTTTACCAAAGAAGATATTAGTTCATTACCAGTTGCTGATGCTAAATTTCAGGGGGCTAAATCTGACTATTTAGGTCCGTTAGTTGTAACTCCAGAATTGGTAGCTAAGAAAATAAAGGCAATGAAGGATAACAAATCACCGGGAGTGGATGGGATTCCTCCAAAATTACTAATGGAAACAGTAGAACAAATCAGTATACTAGTACAATATGAACATTGAGATACTAAACAGTCCCTGTATGCTCCCTGTAGCTATATGACTCGCACTTGCGCACAGACTGTATTGCAAATGGCGAACACAACAACGTAGTTTGAACATGTTTCTTTATTGTTTGTCATGTTTACAAAGTTCAGTAAAGTGGCGTAAAACAAATGGACAGAGTTCTTATCTATAAAGAAACATACGTGACGTTAATCGTACAGCACTGACATTGGAAGCGTGTGCGTGCACTAGGACTATTTGAGCCGGAAACGCGATAGTAGGCCTACCACACCGCCAATAACATTGGACAATACAATCTTTCAAAATGAAGATGAAGTGTCCTATCGTGGGTTGTGAATTCGAGACAGCAGAAGCTGAAGACGGCGCCATCATCGCTGCCCTTCTCAACCTTCACGCCAGTTCGCATGCAGCCTCTACTCACGCTGCCACTGCCCAGGCTACTCGAGCAGAGAAACTAAAACGACCAACTATATCATCGGCCGGATCTAGCGAGGAGTGGGCATATTTCGAGACCCGCTGGGACGAGTACCGCAGGGGCACCAAGCTCACGGGTGGAGATGTAGTGGTTCAACTACTGGAATGCTGCAGTGACGAGCTCCGAAAAGATCTCATACGTGCAGCTGGGGGCAGCCTATCCGGTAAGCCAGAGCAAGATGTTTTGACGGCCATAAAGATGCTGGCCGTGCGCAAGGAGAATACCATGGTCGCCCGCGCAGCGCTGCACAATATGCGACA
This sequence comes from Lamellibrachia columna, assembly GCA_963662155.1. Taxonomy (NCBI): domain Eukaryota; kingdom Metazoa; phylum Annelida; class Polychaeta; order Sabellida; family Siboglinidae; genus Lamellibrachia; species Lamellibrachia columna. The sequence continues at coordinate 4,121,692 of OY759273.1, forward strand.
AGATCGTGACGAGGCTATCCGATCATTTGGAGCCAGAATAAAAGGCCAAGCAGGCATATGCAATTATGTCACACAATGTCCCTCATGCGCAGCCGACATCAACTATACGGATGCCATACTTCGAGACATACTCTCCCGCGGCATAGCCGACCAGGAAATACAGCTCGATGTACTCGGGGATCAGAATCAGGATATGACTCTCGAAGAGGTGCTGAAATTCGTGGAGGCCAAGGAATCTGGCAAACGCTCAGCATCCAGACTGCTGAACTCGCAAGGTGCAGAATCGGTGGGTAGCACATACCGTCGGGGAAAACAACAGGATGTCCGAGATAGGATGACTGACACAAGCCTATGCAGCTACTGTGGTGAAAAGGGCCATGGTAGAAGTGCTCCGCTCCGCATCAGAAAAACCGAGTGCCCCGCCTACAATCGTACATGCCAGTACTGCAAATTGCAACATCACCTGGAAAAAGTATGTCGCAACAAGGAGAGGTCAAAGGCTAAGCCCCAAAGGACTGATTCAGGTGAATGTGAAGGCGCAGTATTCGATGCATTATGTGCTGCTACAGAGATTGGTCATGAACGCGGGAGGCGTTCCATAATACTTGACCATCACCTCTATAACAATATATGTGACAGGTGGATGCAACAAGCCTCACGACCTCAACCATTCATCAAATTAGACATTTGCGTGGTTGAGGAGGACTACAAGGATCTGGGATTTGAACTGAAAATTCGTACTCGACCCCTATCCTTATCTGCCATGGCCGACACAGGCTGCCAGAGTTGCCTCATTGGAATCGGGGCAGTCAGCCGCCTCGGCCTAGCACGTGAAAATCTCATCCCCGTCTCTATGAAGATGCACGCCGCGAATAACAAGGACATCAGAATCCTCGGAGCAGCCATACTTCGGTTCTCTGGCAGAGACAAGGACCAAAACAGACTAGAGACACGACAGGTCGTATACGTGACTGACAGCTCTGACAAGATGTTCCTCAGCCGTGAAGCATGCGTAGCCCTTGGCATGCTCTCTAAGACGTTCCCAACAATCGGAGAGACTCATCAGAGAGACCATGCCCATACTGTTGGCATCACTACTACGTGTGACTGTCCAAAGCGACAACTGGCAGATGCCATGTCTCGGCACCCATCGGGTACCCCTCATCCAGACAAACTACACCTCCAAGATGACATCACACCCAATGATGATGATCCATCGAACTTGCTTTCAACCATGATGATCCAACACGCATTCCTAGAAGGCATTCGCACGAACGAGGACACTATAGATCACGGGAACATAGATGATGCAGTCAGGAATGCGGCGACCTACGCACTCGAGTCTCTTCAATCCATCACATGGGACCGTACAAGACAAGAAACGGCTAGTGATGAGAACATGCACCTACTCATGTCCATCATCGAAAACGGAATGCCGAAGTTCCGCCACGAACTACCTATACCACTCCGTGCCTACCACCAATTTCGTGAGCACCTTCACACAATAGACGGTGTAGTCATCTACAAGGACCGGATTGTCATACCGCCGAGCCTCCGAGAGGACGTCCTATTGGCACTCCACTCTGCGCACCAAGGAATATCTGCCATGACGGCGAGGGCCGAATCATCCGTGTTCTGGCCCGGAATAACACCAGCCATTGCTGCCGTCCGCACAAACTGTAGCGACTGTAACAGAATGGCGCCATCGCAGCCCAGCGCTCCACCAACACCCCCCGTGTTACCGGTCTACCCGTTTCAATGCGTGTGCTCAGACTTCTTCACCTATAAAGGCAACAGCTACCTGGTCATAGTTGACAGGTACTCAAACTGGCCCATCATTGAAAGGACCACAGGCGGTGCAGATGGTCTAATTGACAGCCTACGCCGCTCATTCGTGACTTACGGAATCCCAGACGAACTAGCATCAGACGGCGGCCCGGAATTTACTTCAACAACTACCCGCCTCTTCCTCAAAACCTGGGGCGTACACCACCGACTTTCATCAGTTGCATTCCCGCATAGCAATTGCAGAGCTGAAATCGGTGTGAAGACCGTCAAACGCCTCATAACCTATGTAACCGGCATGGTTACTGGACATTTAGTAATTTATAATTGCCCCACCCATCACACCGCCGGTCACCCAGCAAAGGTCACGCGATAATACCAGAAGAGCACAGGGTTGATGGTGCCATTACTTGCCACCATATGGCAGCACCCTGGGTAATCTATAGATAATCTAGTTAATTAGTTATTATTATTATAACTATTTGTCTTATGGTTAATTGCATTTATTGTGTCCATTGCTGGTCCTGTTACTAAAAATTAAGTTGTTTAAATACAAAATTTACCCAAGAGACAGTGGTCACATGTGGTCAGGGGAGGGGCTGTGTCCCAGTGGGCCAGGCTGATTCCACTGTCAACAAGACAACAACAACCCTGTTTTGGTAAGTTTCTAAATACTTTGTTATACCTTAGAAAATGAATTCTTTCAATTTACAATGGTACCAAAATGTCTACTAGAGAATCTTCCATCTTTCTATGTAAACATATTTATATGTTCAGTTGTAATTACTTAATAGTGACTCAGATTACTGATGTGCTAAGAAGATGGGGAGCAAATGAACTGTCTGGACATTAGGGAGGAATGTCTCCACCAGCTGTTTGTTAGCAGCTAGGGCTTAATGACATTTTGAAAGCTTGTAGCCAGTAGCTGGTAGAACAGGTTAGAAAGTTAAGTTTATTCATGTTTAGTACTGTTACATATAGTTAATGTATTATTATAGACAAAATACATTATGCAGGGACTGTGCATGTGTGGTATAATTATATAACATTCTGTACAGTTAAGCCAGAATCAGACTGGAGCACTCTCCCTCTCTTTGATGTTGTCGTGATTAATCACCATGTGGCACTGGCTGGGTAGGGTGTGTGAAATATTCCCAAGGGACAAGTGCTTGAGAGCAAGCTGGGGCCACACTAGATAGTAACTTGTAAACAGGGATCTAGTGTTGGTTTGATCATTTAATGTAGTATTGGTATCTTGATACATTTCTGGTGACACCATTGTGTTAGCATACATATAATAATGTAGTTAGTCACTCTTTTGTTTATTAATTTACAACTGATAATTGGTTGTATATCATTTACAGGTGCAGATGACCCCCTGTAAAATGCAGGATGTGGTTGCACTGAGTCGGTGCTCTGACACAGTTTTACATTTTTGATTAGGCCTGCAGTGCCCAGTTGGGGTGAGCATTGTTATTTTGGTTTTATGGGTTGTCATGAAGTATTACTATTAGGTTAGGAAACATTTCATTTGACGGTCACCCATAACTATCTTAAGGAACAAATTATAGACACTGCATATATATATATGTGTGTGTGGGTATTAGTACTGATGTGTGTAATCGTAGTCTCCAAGGATTGTGTACCTTTATATGTTATAAGGGATGTTAAGCATAACTGATATTGTGTTATTCATGGAGTACATCAAATTTTTATTAATTGTAGCTTCATTTTTAGCTGAGTATATTTGTTGTACACTTCACCACTTAGGAGTTGACACAGTGTTTAAAGACTATAAACCTATGTATCTTATTGGTACTAAGTCGGTCATGGCATATTGCTGGATAGAAATCTAGATACAAATACCACAGGTGCCAACCTGCTATTTGGTGTCGGAGATAATCTATAGGTAATAATTATGTACCAATGTTATGCAGGGAATAGATGTTTTTGACTCTGTTGATTAATGATCCTGTGTAACTATTGTAGTAGTGCATGTAGTAATAATATTTTTGTATGTTTTACAGGTTTTTTTTATATAGTTTTTGTTATACAAAATAAAGGAAATCACCATTTCCCGTCTTCATGCGATTCCGCGGTTACAAAATGGTGTCAGAAGTGGGATGAAGACAACAAAATAAACCCCAGCTGGAAGGAATGATGACATCACGAGAATGAAGATAACTTGACGTCCATCGGTCAGCGCTAGCAGAAGTGATGCGAGGCTCCGATAGCTGTGCAAGGAACATCGATGCTGCTAACATCTGCTGTTGTGTTGTGGGTTGCGTAATGCAAGTGACTGTGAGACGTCGAAGTTGATTCCGAAGTGACGAACATTCAAGGTGGCAACTTCCGAGGTGACAACTTCGTTTGGTGCCTACATGAGTAGGACCAGTTCCGAACAGAACTGAGTGACACGTTTGAACTGTGACAGGGACACTACAGAAAATGTCATGCCTGTAATAGCTATGTGTAATGTTGTTTTCTTGCAGCGTGTGTATCCTTGAACTGGTACAGGCCAGATATTGTATGTTATGTATAATGTTTTTCTTGCAGCTTTTCCCTGCAGCTTGGAGTATCATGGTACAGGCCATGTGTTGCGATGAATACTGCTAGGATATTTTTAATGTCACTCCTGCTTTGGAGCTGGGTCATTAGGTGGGTCTTGGTTATCTAGCTTGGTCTTGGCAGTGATAGTACATGGTGCCGGTTAACTCCTCGGAGTAATTTTATAGACTTTGTCCTAAGAAAAGGTAATCCTGCAGTTGTTCCTGGTTACACGCGTGACCATTGCTTGGTGTTAAGGCTTGTCACTACCGAGATATTTACTCATTTGTTAAATCTAATTATTAATTTCTTCATGCTTGGGGTTGCCTGCCTGTAGTCATGGATGTCTTGGAGGAGCAGCTTAAGGTGTTGCGCCTGCAGCTTGAGCAATCCCGGGCTCAAACAGCAGAAGCAGAGCAGGAGAAGGCTGCAGCGGAAACTGAGTGGAATGCTCAGAAAGCACATCTGCAGCGAGAATTAGAACGAACCGGTGAGGCCGTACTCAGAGAACCTTCAGCCGTACCGCCACAGCGCATTTATGTGCAAAGGGAGCGGCGGATGCCTAAGCTGTGCGGTCGACCCCAGAAGCCAGATGATCCGGATATGGATGACTGGGCTTCAGATATTGAGAGCCACCTGAAGGCCAGTCCATTTTCTGATCGAGAGGGGCTGAACTTCATCATGGACCACCTTAGTGGGGCAGCTGGACAAGAGGTAAGGTTCCGAGAGCCTAGAACAGCTGAGGAGGCTCTTCAGATTGTAAGGAATGTCTTCGGCGATGTAGACACAGTGGGAGCGGCACAAGAGGCCTTTTATACAAGGGTTCAGCAGCCAGGCGAGACGCTGTTAGATTATTCACTTGCCCTAGTGAAGTTGTTTGGGAAACTGAGCAAGCGACAGACTAGCTTAGCCCCACTGAGGAATGAAACCCTGAAGGGGCGGTTTGCTTCAGGAGTGCGTGAGCCGCACTTGCAACGCGAAATGCGCCGGCTCGAGATGGATCAGCCGGGAATGTCCTTCTGGGAGTTCCGTGACAGGGGAGTCTCCTGGTTAGGGAAGGAAGTTCCCAAGAAGATGGTTTCCCAGGATGTAATCAGCACGGTCGCTGGTACTGGTGATGGTAATGCCGCCATAGTGAAGGTGTTAGAAGCCCAGCAGCAGCAACTGCAGCGAATGCAAGACCTTCTAACAAAACAGCAACAGCAGCTAGACAGTGTTAGGAACACACGAAGCTGGGAAGCCCGGCGTCAGCCCAAGCATGGTTACAATGCCGAGGGGAAACGGATTTGTTATACGTGTGGATCCATGGACCATATCAGCCCCAATTGTCCCCAGAAGATTGTAAAGACGGAAAACTAGATGCTACCTCTGCACAAGTCCAGGTAGGGGAGGGCGAGCTAAAGGACCCATCAGATGTGGAAGCGTTGATGGAGAAAGCCATCGGTAAATGTCCAGTGGTGGAGGTAAAGGTGAGTGGGCAGTCGGCAAACTGTTTGTTGGACACCGGAGCAGAAGTGTCCACCATCACCGAGGGATTCTTCAGGAACCACCTGCTGCCATGTGGACAGACACTGAAGGATATCACAGGATGGATCTCCATCAAGGCTGCAAATGGGTTGCCTGTGCCCGATCTCGGCTATGTAGAATGTGAGGTGATTGCATTGGGGAAGGTTTTTAACGATATGGGTTTCCTTGTGACAAGGGATCCAGTGGACCCTGTCCTACGACAGCGGAAATGTGAATGACCACTATTGCAAAAAGTTTGGTTATATTTGTTCAGTTGCTCATGGGATAGCAACAATTTAATCAGGTGGGTATGTAACCGGCATGGTTACTGGACATTTAGTAATTTATAATTGCCCCCACCCATCACACCGCCGGTCACCCAGCAAAGGTCACGCGATAATACCAGAAGAGCACAGGGTTGATGGTGCCATTACTTGCCACCATATGGCAGCACCCTGGGTAATCTATAGATAATCTAGTTAATTAGTTATTATTATTATAACTATTTGTCTTATGGTTAATTGCATTTATTGTGTCCATTGCTGGTCCTGTTACTAAAAATTAAGTTGTTTAAATACAAAATTTACCCAAGAGACAGTGGTCACATGTGGTCAGGGGAGGGGCTGTGTCCCAGTGGGCCAGGCTGATTCCACTGTCAACAAGACAACAACAACCCTGTTTTGGTAAGTTTCTAAATACTTTGTTATACCTTAGAAAATGAATTCTTTCAATTTACAATGGTACCAAAATGTCTACTAGAGAATCTTCCATCTTTCTATGTAAACATATTTATATGTTCAGTTGTAATTACTTAATAGTGACTCAGATTACTGATGTGCTAAGAAGATGGGGAGCAAATGAACTGTCTGGACATTAGGGAGGAATGTCTCCACCAGCTGTTTGTTAGCAGCTAGGGCTTAATGACATTTTGAAAGCTTGTAGCCAGTAGCTGGTAGAACAGGTTAGAAAGTTAAGTTTATTCATGTTTAGTACTGTTACATATAGTTAATGTATTATTATAGACAAAATACATTATGCAGGGACTGTGCATGTGTGGTATAATTATATAACATTCTGTACAGTTAAGCCAGAATCAGACTGGAGCACTCTCCCTCTCTTTGATGTTGTCGTGATTAATCACCATGTGGCACTGGCTGGGTAGGGTGTGTGAAATATTCCCAAGGGACAAGTGCTTGAGAGCAAGCTGGGGCCACACTAGATAGTAACTTGTAAACAGGGATCTAGTGTTGGTTTGATCATTTAATGTAGTATTGGTATCTTGATACATTTCTGGTGACACCATTGTGTTAGCATACATATAATAATGTAGTTAGTCACTCTTTTGTTTATTAATTTACAACTGATAATTGGTTGTATATCATTTACAGGTGCAGATGACCCCCTGTAAAATGCAGGATGTGGTTGCACTGAGTCGGTGCTCTGACACAGTTTTACATTTTTGATTAGGCCTGCAGTGCCCAGTTGGGGTGAGCATTGTTATTTTGGTTTTATGGGTTGTCATGAAGTATTACTATTAGGTTAGGAAACATTTCATTTGACGGTCACCCATAACTATCTTAAGGAACAAATTATAGACACTGCATATATATATATGTGTGTGTGGGTATTAGTACTGATGTGTGTAATCGTAGTCTCCAAGGATTGTGTACCTTTATATGTTATAAGGGATGTTAAGCATAACTGATATTGTGTTATTCATGGAGTACATCAAATTTTTATTAATTGTAGCTTCATTTTTAGCTGAGTATATTTGTTGTACACTTCACCACTTAGGAGTTGACACAGTGTTTAAAGACTATAAACCTATGTATCTTATTGGTACTAAGTCGGTCATGGCATATTGCTGGATAGAAATCTAGATACAAATACCACAGGTGCCAACCTGCTATTTGGTGTCGGAGATAATCTATAGGTAATAATTATGTACCAATGTTATGCAGGGAATAGATGTTTTTGACTCTGTTGATTAATGATCCTGTGTAACTATTGTAGTAGTGCATGTAGTAATAATATTTTTGTATGTTTTACAGGTTTTTTTTATATAGTTTTTGTTATACAAAATAAAGGAAATCACCATTTCCCGTCTTCATGCGATTCCGCGGTTACACCAACAATACTGGTACCAATGGGGAACTCGATACAGATGGGGTCCAACGCGCGATCCTCCAATATCGGAATACACCTGACCCAGATACAAAGTTATCCCCAGCGATGTGTGTATTCGGACGACCGATCAAGGACTTCATACCTATACTACCCGGTAGGTACAAACCACACGAGACCTGGCGAGAGACACTTGTTGCTAGAGAAGAGGCCCTGAGAAACAGACACATGAAAGCGGCTGAACACTGGTCAGAACACACGAGACGACTACCACCCCTCGTCATTGGCGACCTCGTGAGAATACAAAACCAAACTGGCCCTCACCCCACGAAGTGGGACAAAACGGGCCAAGTCATTGAGGTACGCCAATTCGACCAGTATGTAATCCGAGTCGATGGATCTGGGAGAATAACAATCCGGAACAGGAAATTCCTGAGGAAATATGCGCCAGTACGCATTGCTACACCACGTCTTACCATTGATGACGACCTTCAGCATCATGCATCACGTCGCACTTCACAACCTCAACCTCGACGACAGAAGGAACCCACACACACCATCGCAACTCCTGCGAGATGGAAAGACAATGTGGAGAGCCCCAAGAAAACTGTACCACCGGCAGTCGCCACACCATCGTCTGCTATTGTGCCCGACATACCACCTACTGCACCTATGGATGAAGACCGTGCTATAAATGTGCCCACAAGTACCCCAACACCGCAGGACACCCCAGCTCCGACCATGACCCCAACGGCGTCAACAGATGTCGCTCCAGAACTCGAGAAGATTCCTACCCCTACCATGCCAACACGCGTCTCACGTTATGGCCGCAACATCAAACCACCGAATTGGCTGGAAGACTACGAAACCTAAGAGACAATCATCAGTCTTCCTCACTACAGTCTAAAATAAGTAATGAAGACTTGGAGGGAGATAGTACAATATGAACATTGAGATACTAAACAGTCCCTGTATGCTCCCTGTAGCTATATGACTCGCACTTGCGCACAGACTGTATTGCAAATGGCGAACACAACAACGTAGTTTGAACATGTTTCTTTATTGTTTGTCATGTTTACAAAGTTCAGTAAAGTGGCGTAAAACAAATGGACAGAGTTCTTATCTATATACCACTTGCAAGAGTATTCAATTTGTCATTAAAAGAGGGAGTTGTTCCGTTTGAATGGAAAGAAGCAAACATCATACCATTATTTAAAAAGGGTTCGAGAAATAAGTCAGAGAATTACAGACCAGTGAGTTTAACGTCAGTGATTTGTAAATTATTAGAAAGGTTAATTAAAGACCACATGGTGGACTTCCTCGTTAAGCATAAATTATTAAATTCATCTCAACATGGATTCCTTAAAGCGAGGTCATGCTTAACAAATATGTTAAGTTTTTTGGAAGAAATCACTAAGTGGATAGACGTTGGATCGCCAGTAGATATTATCTACTTAGATTTTCAGAAAGCTTTTGACAAAGTGCCACATCAAAGATTACTATTTAAATTAAAAGCCCATGGTATCGGGGATAGCATAACTGACTGGATAGAACAATGGCTGACTGACAGAAGACAACGAGTTGTAGTAGATGGAGAAGTTTCAACTTGGAAATCGGTTTTGAGTGGGGTACCTCAAGGATCAGTATTAGGACCTATATTATTCTTAATTTATATCAATGACTTGGACGACAGTATAACAAGTAACGTACTGAAATTTGCGGACGACACAAAACTGTTTAGAAAAGTTAATACTGATGGTGATAATCAACATTTACAAAACGATCTAGACAGATTAGTGAAATGGTCTGAGGAATGGCAGATGTTGTTCAATTTTGGGAAATGTAAATGCCTACATACAGGACATGGGAACTTGAATGTAAACTATAAAATGGGAGATACTGTTCTGGGTACTACTGTAAAAGAAAAGGACTTAAGAGTTACAATAAGCGCTGATATGAAAGTTTCAGAGCAGTGTGGTATTGCAGCTTCAAAGGGTAATCAAATTCTTGGATTGATTAGAAGAAACATAACATACAAGGGAAAAAAGTTAATTATACCTCTTTATAAAGCAATAGTTAGACCTCATTTAGAATACTGTATACAAGCATGGAGACCATATCGTAAGAAGGATATAGATACGCTTGAACGCATACAAAGGAGAGCAACTAAAATGATTCCAGAACTGAGAGACCTGTTATGAAGAACGCCTGAAAGAATGTGGTTTAACAACTCTACAGACAAGGAGGTTAAGAGGAGATCAGATTGAAGTTTTTAAGATATTGAATGGGTATGAAAATATTGATAGAAATATGTTTTTCTCACTCAAGAAGGATAGCAGAACTAGAGAACATGAGGTAAAATTAGTAAAGGATCAATGTAGATTGGACATCAGGAAGCACTCGTTCTCACAGAGGACAATAAATGAATGGAACAAATTGTCTACAGATTGTGTAACTGCTAGCAGCGTGAATATGTTTAAAAACAAGGTAGACACATATCTCAGGAGGGCGGGTTATAAGTAGATGAACATTGTTGGACTCTCGATAAGCCAATGGCTTCCTTGTCCACTTGCCATCTGGGCCTTTGGCTTGGATGGCAACTCTTGTTAAATCTCTTGTTAAATCTTGTATGTATTTGGTTTATATTTTATATGTACGTGCGTGTGTGCGCGTATATAAATGTTGATAACTAAACGTTCTGCCAACTGGTGTCTTTTTTAGAAACTGGACACCCCTTTTTCATACACAAAATCAGTTCAGGATGCAGTTTTAAAATTTAGTTTGCCGCCACTTTATATCGTAATGTGCTGCCATCTTCTGAATCCGATTGCAACTAAAGTCGTCGTTCTGATTTTAACAATAGATGGCGGCGGCATTTTGAACCGGAAGTAGTATTTCTTTTTCGAAAACCTGTTCAAAACATAGAATATGACCACTCAAATGCATTATAGTACTACATATATAATTGTACACCCATTATTTTGAATTGAAAACTTTTAATAATGTCAGTAATTCCCATTTAAACACGTAAACCAGCTGCCACCCAGCCGTTTTGCATCACCTTAAAGGTCCGTGCTTATTCCGTCGGCTGGGAGTGGTGGCGTGCTCCTGTAATCTAGCTACTTGGAGGCGTAGGTTGGTGGACGGTTTGAGGTCGGGGGTCCTGCCGGGCGTTGTTCTATGTCGATCGAGTGTCCGCGCTAAGCCCGGCATCAATATGGTCTCGTTGGGGGAGCCCGACGTCACCAGGTTGTCTAAGGAGGGACGAACCGGCCCAGGGCGGAAACGCAGCAGGCAAAAGTCTCCGTGTTGGGCAGTAGCCGGATCGCGCCCGTGAATAGGCAACGTTCAGTAGCCCGACCAATACAGTCGAACCCAAACCTTTTGCATTCCTTTTAAAACTTTCTTTTTATTTTCCATCACCGGCTCCATTTTTTACAGTACTCTATTTTTTTTTTACATTATCAAACTTATAATATTCCTCTAAATTTTATTATAATATCTTTTTATCTTTTTATTTCGTATTCCATCTCCTTTTTCATATTTTATAGTATTCAAGCTTAGTGTTTATGTTTTCAGTTTAATAATAAAAAATTATATATATTAAGTCCAGATATACAATAAACATCAAATAGAAAGTAAAAATGTAAATATTTAATGTTCACACATCAGTAGCCCGACTAATACATTCGAACCCAAACGTTTCGTACTTAAAAAAATCTTTTTATTATTTATTAATTTTTATACACATTATACATTTATTTAAGACATCAGTCCATATATGTAATATGCATCATATACAAGTAAAAACGATAAATAGTGATACACATTTTGCATTTGTATGATTTGTTTTATTTCTTAGTCCACCACCGTCTTCATATTTTACAGTACTCGGCCTAAGTTTTTATGTTTTTAATAATGATGGTGATACAAATTATACGTCAATTTTGAGACAACTGGCCAGATATATTATATACAGTGTAAATCAAATACAGATCAAAATGTAAATGTGTAGGCCTACACGTCATGCATTTATTTTCAGACTTTCTAATTTTCATATACCATGTTACTCGATTTTTACTTAGGGCAATTAAGCAATGTTATAATGGCTAAATGCCCTCAGTGATAATATATTTCCAATATATTCCCATTAAAAAACAGTCCAGAAAGCTAAATACAGGAAGGACTGCATAAATTTGTATACAAAACGTAAACACAAATGTAAAAAAAAAATCGGCAAGTTGGCAATTCCATGGAAGTACACAGTATATGTTACTAATTATGTCAGCAGGTATCAGATGCCAATTAATCTTTCTTTATCCTTGAAAATATGTATGAAGCCCATAACATGACACCGTCGGCAATCCTCGCGCATTTCTAGCGGTTTCCGCTGATCTATATACTGTAGCGTTTTCTCCACTACAGTTACTAACCATGAAAGTCAAAAAGAGGCGAAACAGTACCTACACATTGACGCAAGCATCCCTGAGATTTTTCTTGATCAACATTTGATACATCGTCGCCTCTGGTGACAATAAGGCGCTAGCAATGTTAAAGTAAGTATCATACACGCACGCAAACACGACGCCGTCGCACTAGCACTAGCATACAGACGTTTGCGAGGAGACATGATAGAAGTTTTAAAAATTAAAAAGGTATCAGAAGCCGGAAACGATAGTCTCTAAAAACATGCACTACGCTTAAATATTATGAAAAAGGAGGCGGAATATGATTTTAAAGGAACATCATAAAAATACAAAAGATGCATAATTATAATTATTATCATTATTATAAGTTTGAATAATGTAAAAAAGTAAGTACAAAAGAAATAAAAAATAAAAATAAGTTTGAGTACTGTAAAAAAAATTAGCCGGTGATGGAAAATAATAAAGAAGTTTAAAAGGAATGGGTTCGACTGTATTGGTCGGGCTACCTAACGTTGCCTATTCACGGGCGCGATCCGGCTACTGCCCAACACGGAGACTTTTGCCTGCTGCGTTTCCGCCCTGGGCCGGTTCGTCCCTCCTTAGACAACCTGGTGACGTCGGGCTCCCCCAACGAGTCCATATTGATGCCGGGCTTAGCGCGGACACCCGATCGACATAGAACAACGCCCGGCAGGACCCCCGACCTCAAACCGTCCACCAACCTACGCCTCCAAGTAGCTAGATTACAGGAGCACGCCACCACTCCCAGCCGACGGAATAAGCACGGACCTTTAAGGTGATGCAAAACGGCTGGGTGGCAGCTGGTTTACGTGTTTAAATGGGAATTACTGACATTATTAAAAGTTTTCAATTCAAAATAATGGGTGTACAATTATATCTGTATTACTATAATGCATTTGAGTTATAAATGTTCTCTGTTCTGTACAGGTTTTCAAAAAAGAAATTATACTTCCGGTTCAAACTGCTATCGCGACATCTATTGTTAAAATCAGAACGACGACTCTAGTTGCAATTGGATTCAGAAGATGGCAGCACATTGCGACGTAAAGCGACGACGAACTGTTATAAAGTGGATACAGAGAGTATGTTGATATTTTACGAAGCATATAGCGTAACCGTTGGAGCGTTCAATGTGTATATCAGTGACCACATTGCTTAAATTACTATGTCGATATTCCAGCCCAGTTGTAACTTTTTCACTGAAATGCACGATACATACACAGAAGTGCACAGAATGCAGTCTAGATTTACCGCTTTTTATAATGTGAGAGCGGTAGATGACTTCAGTGTTGTAATTTGGGCTTTTGGGCTCTCCATTGGACAGATTGGAATCTGCGGAGATGAAGACCAAATATGCTATTGGAGCAGTTTGGAGAATTAAAACGTTTTCACTTATGACACCCATAAATTCGACTGGAAATGTCTTTGATCGTAATTAGAGTACAACGTAGTGTAATGTTGGCCGTCGTTGGTGACATCCATTCCCTGTGTTCTTTTATGTTTTACACACAAGCATGCTAGTCGAAAAACATCAAACAAATTAAATATTTCCACCAATGGTATATGAATTAAACTTGACATTTTCAACAATAAGCACACGCAATAAGGGCAAATACATTCCACAACTGTAATCTTTGTTTGGGCATTGCTGCAACAACAGGACATTTTGATTGTAATGATCTCAATGTTATTAACGCATAATTATTTCCTAAGTATTATGAGCTGAATGTACTCTACATTTGTCAAGGACCACCAATATTTTTTGCATTTTAACTGATTGTTTGGAAACGTCTGTATATAAAAGTGTACATCTCCCACATAGTGTTAACAGTTGTTGCTAAGAAACGTCATTGCATACATAAAACAAAGCTTATTGCACAATCTGAGATTTTGTAATATGCTTCATACTTAGTGCAGTATATATATATATATATATATATATATATATATATATATATATATATATATATATATATAAAATATATGTGTTTGTGTAGGCCTAACTATTATTTTACAGGAAAAATTAAGCTGACAATGGTGGGAAAACCATATGCTGTGGAAGTTTACCTTAAGTGGTTGGATCTGGTTGTTGTGAAGAATAGGTAAGATAAACGGCAGGAGAATACATCTTATTCTTGCTGGTGGTATTCATGAAGAGATTTTTATTTCTAATGAAACAAATATTTGTTAATAATTTTTTTTGCAGCCAACTTTCTAATTTTTTTGCGCGAATATTGTGCATGCATGTAGGTGTGCTTGTGGGTGCACATTTTGCTTGTGTGCATGCATATGTGTGCACGTTTCTGCATATCCTGTTGAAATACGATACTTGTGCTTTATCTTGTTAAATCTTATATGTATACATGAATGATGGATATAGACCAGATTAGACTGCAGACACATGAACTGATATAATCTTAAAACCCTCGGTTATTTTTTTTTTATTTCACAATAACATGTGCCTATTCTGTGGGCATGAACATACAAAGGTGGTGACAAAATTAAATCTGGACCAGCCACTTTTGATTCAACTATTTTTTTCACTAGATAGAATGGTATATGCAATGAACAGTACTTAGTTAAGTTACAAATACACAGTTAAGTTATGTTGGGGTTTCAACAGGAAGTCCTGTTCTATTTTAGTATTTTCTTATGTATTAAGCGAGAGACAAATAATGGTTATATAAAATCACCAGATGATATGTATTTTTGGTAGGTGCTTCCTGTTATTGTGATATCCATCTTTATATAATATTAGGTTGACTTTTGTGTTTTATTTAATCTTACTGCTTAGTTGATGTTGTAAATTGTGATCCATAGATGGCACCACATTGTTTGTTGTTAATCATGATACATCACAGGCCTACATGTAAATAAATTTCTGTAAATGCTGCAGCATTTGATGTGAAAATATATAGCGTTATTCTTTGATGGTTCTCACAGTAGAGTAGTTATGATAACTAGATGAAGAATCAAATAGTATAGTTATAAATCGTAACAAGGTTATTTATGTAAAAAAAAATGCATAATATTTTGAAATTTGTATGACTACATAATTTATAATTTCTTAAAGGAAACCACATGAATGCTTTCTTTTTCCAACATAGTGTGTATCATAATGATATCTAGAAAGAAAGATGCCAGCATCATAACTTAATTTTGGAAAATAATTAGTTTAAGCTATCATCTTTGTTGTTTCTCAGACTAAATAATTCAGTTGTGAAGGTAACCTTTTTCTGAAAGTATTTCTCATTTTAACCCTGATTTTGCTGTCGGCACTCTGACCACACACGCTCACAGAGTTGGTGGCTCAGCAAAATTATTAGGTCAACATAAATAATGAATAGTGGATTTTTTTCCCAGCTGTCTACATGAAATACATACCAGCTGACTATTCTTTCCTGCTGACACCACTTACTGGCAGGAACAGGTGGGGCGATGTCTTACATCTTGCTCTATGACAGGGGCGTTGAGGGTGATTTAAAAAAGATATATTCTTGGCAGCTTAGCTAATGGCTACACATTTATAACCCAAACACAGTGACATATATCTGTATTCATTGCTCTCAAACTGGGGTGATTAAATGTTCAAGCTATGCAAACTACATAAAAGGTCAGTTTTCATAAAATTGTCCCACTGACTGGTGTCAGAATGGGATAATTTCCTGAATTTTACATAGATGTTAAAAATATTTAGTCATGTTATCACAGTGACTACATCAATTAGATTTAGCATTTTCAGAGTAGCCAAAAATCATACTCTAAGATTTGTTAATCATAGAAAAAAATGTATGGTCTGATGCTAGATCTGTGGTTAAGCTATTATATTATCACCATGCAATTCCAATAGGGCAATGTTGCTGGTACTTATCAGGCATGGGTTAATTTCAGTTGTTAATTTGTTAATTGTATTAACTCAATTAAGTTAACTTCATTTAATTAACAATTCCAGAAAGGCTAATTTACTTTAATTTTATTAATTAACTTTACCAAAAGGGGTTCATTTAATTTAATTGAAAAATTCCCGATTAACTCTCAATTAAGTGTTCATTTAACAGTTGATATTACTGGATAGTTCACAGCCCTGTTAACCAGGCATTTCCAGAAGGCCTGCAGTCACTAGCCTGAGAGAGATCGGGTTCAGGCATTTTCCAACAAAGTTACAAAACACATTCCTAGTATGAGTCTTGATTTTAGAACTGTTTTAAAGTAAATATGAAAACATTTGTACCAACACATGATTTAATTGTTAATTGAATAAAATTAATTGTTAATTTAATTTAAGAATTTGGGAGGTTAATTTAATTTAATTTAATTGGCCTGAGAAATGTGTGAGGTTAATTTAATTTAATTTCTTGGTTAATTGTAATTTAATTAATAAAATTTTAAAATTAATTGCCCCACACCTGGTGTTGATTTCATAACAGTTTACTGTATCAGCCATATTGTGCAATGGCAGTTACTGCAAGTAGTAATACATTTGTATCATTATGTTATCACCCTTCCAAATTTGACAGAGAAAACAAGAAAGTCATTCTTTTTTTGGTACTTCTTATTTACAAATTATGCTGGGGCCCATTTAACTAAGACAGTGAGCTAATATCTTATTAACATCACTAAGTTTCTGTTTTTTTAAGAATTAATGAAAATCCATCATAATCTTTACACATAATTTATATGGTAACATTTTGTGCTACAGTGAAATAGCAGCCTTCCAATCAGTTGTTATTGTGACAGTGAAATGGTTATTATGATGCAAATAAATCCTTATGAGCACTTATATTTATTACTGAAATTATGTATTACATTTCATGATCAAAAGTACTTTAGTACTTTTAGTTTTAGGCAAAGCTATTTTATCTAGGTATTCAATGGCTACTGTCTATGTGACAAATATGAGATTAATTACTCAGTTTAAGATAGCTGCAGTCAACTAGAAGCAGTCCTGATGATTACAAATTCCTCCAGTGATACTCTTATCAGTGGATTGATTTGTTAATTGTGATTTGTTTGTTTCACATGACAATGGTTACCCGCACCTTATCAACACAAGTAAAAGTAAAGTGTATACTTTATATCCAGAAATGTCTGAGATAAGATATAAAATATTTTGACATTGATGTGGTTATGGAAGCTGCCAATGTGCCGTATTCTCCCCTGGAGAGATAAACAGTATTCAAGACCAATTAAGCGGAGCTCTGCTTGAAACCGTAGAGATAAAAATTATCAATATGACGTGCAAGTCTGGCAAGCATTGCTCAACCACCGGATTTCTGCAACAACTTTTTAGGAATTAAGTCCATCAATCATAAAATGGATCACTCACCAAACCCTCTTAGCAGAAACAGGCTGGTTGTCTCAGACTGTGCAGGCAAAGCATTAGGCTCATTTAGGCCATTATACCCATCTTTATCACAACTCACCAGACCTTGTTCTGTTGTAAGTGACAAGAACATGAGATATGGCAATCCATCTAACATTGCTTTGTATTATAAGTGTTAGTCCTAATGCATCAGATCAGCCTGCAGTTTTCAGTCTTTAAAATAATTTGATTTGTAGAATCTGTGTTTTGGGGGCAGATAACATTTAAATATTCTCCATCTGTTCCCTCCCTCCCTCCCTCCCTCCCTCCCTCCCTCCCTCCCTCCCTCCCTCCCTCCCTCCCTCCCTCCCTCCCTCCCTCCCTCCCTCCCTCCCTCCCTCCCTCCCTCCCTCCCTCCCTCCCTCCCTCCCTCCCTCCCTCCCTCCCTCCCTCCCTCCCTCCCTCCCTCCCTCCCTCCCTCCCTCCCTCCCTCCCTCCCTCCCTCCCTCCCTCCCTCCCTCCCTCCCTCCCTCCCTCCCTCCCTCCCTCCCTCCCTCCCTCCCTCCCTCCCTCCCTCCCTCCCTCCCTCCCTCCCTCCCTCCCTCCCTCCCTCCCTCCCTCCCTCCCTCCCTCCCTCCCTCCCTCCCTCCCTCCCTCCCTCCCTCCCTCCCTCCCTCCCTCCCTCCCTCCCTCCCTCCCTCCCTCCCTCCCTCCCTCCCTCCCTCCCTCCCTCCCTCCCTCCCTCCCTCCCTCCCTCCCTCCCTCCCTCCCTCCCTCCCTCCCTCCCTCCCTCCCTCCCTCCCTCCCTCCCTCCCTCCCTCCCTCCCTCCCTCCCTCCCTCCCTCCCTCCCTCCCTCCCTCCCTCCCTCCCTCCCTCCCTCCCTCCCTCCCTCCCTCCCTCCCTCCCTCCCTCCCTCCCTCCCTCCCTCCCTCCCTCCCTCCCTCCCTCCCTCCCTCCCTCCCTCCCTCCCTCCCTCCCTCCCTCCCTCCCTCCCTCCCTCCCTCCCTCCCTCCCTCCCTCCCTCCCTCCCTCCCTCCCTCCCTCCCTCCCTCCCTCCCTCCCTCCCTCCCTCCCTCCCTCCCTCCCTCCCTCCCTCCCTCCCTCCCTCCCTCCCTCCCTCCCTCCCTCCCTCCCTCCCTCCCTCCCTCCCTCCCTCCCTCCCTCCCTCCCTCCCTCCCTCCCTCCCTCCCTCCCTCCCTCCCTCCCTCCCTCCCTCCCTCCCTCCCTCCCTCCCTCCCTCCCTCCCTCCCTCCCTCCCTCCCTCCCTCCCTCCCTCCCTCCCTCCCTCCCTCCCTCCCTCCCTCCCTCCCTCCCTCCCTCCCACAAAGTTCTCAGCTTGGCTTGAGGCTGGCCTAAACAACCAGTACAGACTTATCTCAATAGAAATATGATCAACATAATATTTTGATTAATGGCTGTTATCTGCAGATTTAAATGAAACAGATAATATTTTGATTAATGGCTGTTATCTGCAGATTTAAATGAAACAGATAATATTTTGATTAATAGCTGTTATCTGCAGATTTAAATAAAAAAGATAAAACCATTCAAGTCAACACCAGATGGGATGTTACTATTTCTTATAATATGACAACATTTGGGCAAATAAACTGGGGGAGAGTATTTCCAAGAACAAAGGGCCATCCAGCAGACTACTGCCATATGCATGACCTGTTATTTGAGTGGCAATTAAGAAGGGCATAGGATAATATTATTGTAGCTGGTTCTAATGTGACAAGTTTCCTCCAGGGCTAAGCAAACTGTGGGGCATCTGGGCTGAATTACATGTGTTTGTAAGGAACTCTGACAAGTGATGAATATTGTCTTACATGTGACTGCCAAACTGTCCTGTGACTGTGTGTTGTTTAATTTGGCACCAGTAGGATTTTTCCATGTTGTGAACATACAATTAGAACTATGAGCTGTCTGAGCATTTGTTTGTAGTATATGTGGAAGAAAGGTGTTTATATCATCATGTTATTTACTGGCTTGTCTATAGCTAGCTGGCTTTGCTAGAAATCACTGCCTGTGTAACACATAGTCAGTGGCATATAAGCTCTCGCAAAGGGGGAGGCCAAAGGGAGGCCAAGGTTACTCACCTGTTAGTTTACCATGCTACCATGTACATAGTCAGAATGACAGCCCAATTGTTATAGCACTAAGGACACAGCCCAAATGACACAGTCAGAATGAGGCCCAGTTATTATAGCCCTAGGGACACAGCCCAAATGACACAGTCAGAATGAGGCCCAGTTGTTATAGCCCTAGGGACACAGCCCAAATGACACAGTCAGAATGAGGCCCAGTTGTTATAGCCCTAGGGACACAGCCCAAATGACACAGTCAGAATGAGGCCCAGTTGTTATAGCACCAGGGACACAGCCCAAATTACACAGTCAGAATGACGGTCCAGTTGTTATAGCCCTAGGGAAACAGCCCAAATTACACAGTCAGAATGAGGCCCAGTTGTTATAGCCCTAAGGACACAGCCCAAATGACACAGTCAGAATGAGGCCCAGTTGTTATAGCCCTAGGGACACAGCCAAAATGACACAGTCAGAATGAGGCCCAGTTGTTATAGCACTAGGGACACAGCCCAAATGACACAGTCAGAATGACGGTCCAGTTGTTATAGCCCTAGGGAAACAGCCCAAATGACACAGTCAGAATGACGGTCCAGTTGTTATAGCCCTAGGGACACAGCCCAAATGACACAGTCAGAATGAGGCCCAGTTGTTATAGCCCTAGGGACACAGCCCAAATGACACAGTCAGAATGAGGCCCAGTTGTTATAGCCCTAGGGACACAGCCCAAATGACACAGTCAGAATGAGGGCCAGTTGTTATAGCACTAGGGACACAGCCCAAATGACACAGTCAGAATGAGGCCCAGTTGTTATAGCACTAGGGACACAGTCAGAATGAGCCCAGTTGTTATAGCCCTAGGGACACAGCCCAAATGACACAGTCAGAATGAGGCCCAGTTGTTATAGCACTAGGGACACAGCCCAAATGACACAGTCAGAATGAGGCCCAGTTGTTATAGCACTAGGGACACAGCCCAAATGACACAGTCAGAAAGACAGCCCAGTTGTTATAGCCCTAGGGACACAACCCAAATGACACAGTCAGAAAGACGGCCCAGTTATATATATCTATAGGGACACAGCCCAAGTGACACAGTCAAAATGTCACAACCCAAATGACCAGCGTTATGACTGTGACAGTTTAAATTCCCACAATGATAGCCCAAATGAGTTCTCAAGAATGACACAATCTGAACATCACAGATCCAAATGTCATATCCCAAATATCACAGATCTGAATTTCACAAACTGGATACATACTCTAGTGTCACAGAACCAAATGTCACAATCCATATGTCACTGCTCAAATGATAAATCTTACATTGGTTTTGATATATGCAGTAAACAGATCAGTTTATATGCTTTATATTGCATACTTTTTCCCATATATTGACATTTTTACTAAGGTATAAGACAAATAATTTTCTCTCAATATCAGATTTCCATGAATTACTGCAGAAGGACAATTTACTAAACTTACAAATTATTAAATAAGTCCATGAAATTCAGTGTATATCCATCAGAAACTAGTAGTGACCTAACTCCCCACATATGGGGGTTTAATCCCTGCCACCTGCCGTAGCGTCCCCCCTGGGGTGGCAGGCTGCATCCATGCTGCCACCCCAGGGCTCCAGGTGGGTTTTACTCACATTCCACTATTTCTCGTAGTACAGGTAAACAACTTTGTTTTGCAGACATACTCCGCATTTCTCTTGGTTCCAGTGTTTGTTTTCTTTCCTGATAGCTGCTGGTGATTTCCTGGTGTGACACTGTGCCAAGATTGGCTCACACAACATAGGGTGTCGTCTTCATTGCCAAGATGCTTCCTGGGTGACTGCATCTGTTGAGCTATATATATATATATATATATATATATATCACTCATCTTCATCTGCCTGCCTGCCTGCATGTAAGTGCTTAAGTATTCTTTCTCACAGATCTCAAGGACGATAAATTAATTGAACAAATCATCTACTGATTGTGTAAATGCTAGTAACATGAAGATGTCTAAAAATTTACAAATATCTCAGAAGTGCGGGTTACACATCTATGGATGAATAATCAATCCACGGCTCCCTTGTCCGCTGGCAGTCTTGTTAAATCTGTTGATGAATGGAAATTATCCAGATAATCAATATCTCCTGGTTTAGCCATCCCAAACCAAATAATCCTTATCATTCCCTTTCGTTTGTTAGCACTTTCTCTGACTCCTGTCACAGAAATTCAATCCTACAAACATCTCATTTAGAAAACGTGAGGTAAACCTTTCCATTATGCTTTTAGAAAATGATTTCCTTCCCTAGTACAACATGTATTTAACATCCTACAGAAAATTTCCTTCTCTCACCTAGATAGCCCTTCCCTTGTTTTCTCATTTTAGACAACCTTAATCACTTCCCTTTCCAAATAATTACACAACATTTCCTGACTAAACAATTCTTTCTATTTCCAGACAACCATTCCTGTAGACAATCCTTATTTTCCCACTCCAGTCAATCCTCCCTAACTCCCAGTAACCCCATCTGTTCCTAGTCGAAGTTCACATACAACACACCTGGACACCTCACCTGCCAGGTTACCTGTTGTTTACCTGTAATCAGGATCCATCAATTACCTGAACTGGGGTCAGACTCACCTAAGACGTCACTTGTTGTAAGTGGCCCCATATTTCAGAGGTGCCCACCTTAACTTGTTACTTTCTGCTACAGTTACCACCTCATGTGGGTAGCGGTGGTCTAGTTGTTAGTACTCCAGACTGCCGGTCAAGAAGACCGTGGTTCAATTCCACCTCTGCCATTTCGAATCTTGGGCAATTTCATTCACCCCTTTGCCTGTTTTTTGGAAGAGACACTATAAGCTGTTTGTCCCTGTAACCAGGCATTTTGGCAAAGGACCTTTGGTCCTAGACAGTTGAACCACAGGCATTTTGGCAACAGGATGTTTTGGCAAGAGGATGTTTTAGCAAAAGGGCCAAAGTGTCCTTTACCAAAATGTCCTACATCTGTTTGTCCCTTCTACATGGTATCTTTGCCAGGGGAAGTAAGATCCTACAAAGGGAAATTGCCAAAAAATTTCATGGACTCATTAACTCTAGAGGAAGAAAACTCTGAAAATAAACCACTCCGTTGTTAGCCTTACATAAGACGTACAGGTGTTGTCTGCTCAACGCTCCATATGCACCCCTTCCTCCAATCACCATGTCTGATGTTCTGATTGCTTTAAATTGTCATACTTTGAAGGTCGTACAAACACTTAAGGGTCATCTGGTATCAAAACATTGCTCCATTTTTAGGAGGTATTTTGCTTAATTTGAACAAAAACAAAGCGTTAAATTTAAACTTCTCCCCTGTTACAATCATTTCTGAATGCACATTACCCTTTCAGGGTGCCCAACATTGTTATATTTTCATATGTTTCCTATATTTTAATTGTAATTACTATATATATATTTAAATCCTGTATTTTAAAAAAAATCCTATATTAAAAAAAAAATCCTATATTTTCAAAAAAATCCCTATGTTTATGCAATAACTGTAGAGATTTTGAGGTTTTTTGTGATTCGTTACTACAAAAGTATTTTTGTTGTAGAAATTTACATGTTGATGACCACCTATGGCTATGGATGGAGGTCTCATTGTGGTACGCTGTTTGTCACTCCGTACCATAATCAAATTGGCAAAATTGGCAAATTTCACGATGTAATTTTGAAAGTCGGCAGTTGCTAATTTGTGTTAACTCATCACCTGAAATAACACTACTTTTGTTAAAACATTCCTATATTTTTACTTCTGAATTCATATATTTCCTATAAATTTTAGACCATAAATGGATGGATACATCGCAATTTGCACCAGCAGACCTGTTCTGGTGAAGCATCCAGCCATGCTGCAATTACTACACAAAAGTTGTTCATCTTTATATTTCCAATACTGGAATCCTATCACTGCCTGTAGCCAGGTACTAATTTATACAGCCAGGTGAACTGAGGCAATGTGGGGTGAACGAAATTGCCCAAGCTTCGAAACAGCAGTAGGCACATTCTAGCCCCAGTCCTCTTAATCAACAGTTTGGCATACTACCGAGCTGCACACCAATAGGTGAAATATAAAGGTCTGGAAAGAAGATATTTTATGTTCAGCTAGTAAACTAATTAACACTTGACAGATATTGATATTTTACAGAATTTTTTATTTTTTTAATAATATGGTTAACTTGCATCAAGATCTGGAATTTGATGAAGACTAGGTTGATAAAAATTATAGTATTATTAATTAAAAATACAAGTATATTAAAATTTTAATGTATCTTATATACGCTTAGAGTTTGTATTTTTATGTTAAGTAATAATTATATCTGACATTTCATATTTTGAATGTTGTTTTTTGTCACAGAAATGATAACTTTATTAGGTTAAATAGAATCACTGTAGTTGTATCTTAATGACATGTCTTTCTCCAAATTCTAAAGCAGACAGTAACAGGAAAGTAAAAAATCCAGATGACATGACTTTTCTTAAGTTTTATATTTATAACCAAAACAAAAACCTGTCAGGCAACTAACTAATTGACACAGATGTGGAATATTTTGTGTGAAAACGTGTTTTCTGTCAGAACGGTGGCACAGATTTTGCTTTTGTGTTTTTCAATAGTCTTCCAGGAGAATAATTTATTACTGTCACCACATCTCTCTGCACACACGCACGCGCACACGCGCACATGCGCACACGCGCACACGCGCACACGCACATTACATTACAGAATCCTAACCTGAAACAC
Source organism: Lamellibrachia columna (assembly GCA_963662155.1). NCBI lineage: Eukaryota > Metazoa > Annelida > Polychaeta > Sabellida > Siboglinidae > Lamellibrachia > Lamellibrachia columna. The sequence goes on from OY759273.1 coordinate 4,146,266, forward strand.
CAATTACTCCTGCTACTATTTGTAAAATAGATGGTGCAGCTGCCTCTAGAGTTGTGCTCAGTCATTTGCACTTTGCAGCAATCATGTACACAGTTCACTGGAGCTGCCAGGCCAATACGTGTAGCTTTCTCAACTATTCCCTCTCCCTTTCAGTTGTAATGTCCGTCCATTACATTTCTGTCAGTGCACGGACGTCCCGGGTAGTACGACCGAGGTGCCAAGTTGCACAAGCCATTGTCCCGCACTTCCACCTGTGGATGGCTAACACAAAGGACGACAGCTATCTCAGGCTCACGTTACAGGTAACTAATTTATGCGCAAGAGGATTCCACTTTGGAACATTGCTGCAACTGTGTATGTTGTCATTTGACAAATTGCTTACATAGATTTATCTGATTCTGTCATCAGCCTTCTGTTTATCTCATGTCTACACGGAGATGTGGGCGTATCTTGAAGGGTTTTTCTCCACCTAAATGCAACATTTGCGTGGCTGTACTTTTTGTTCCTAAACGAAAGATTCCCCAGATAGTGTTTAATGGTTGTTATCCTCAGATGCCAGACCTGTCAGATTGTGTAGACTTTTGTGCAATTTGTGTTTAGTGCATGGATTGGGTGAGTAAGACTGTATTGTTTTCCTGAAATAGAAATAACAGCCCTGATTTTACTGAAGCAGATAATAGCGTTTTATCTAATCCACTATTTAAATGGGAATGTGTGTTTTTGCAGAACTACAGGGCTCATTGTTTTGTTGCAAAAAAAACATAACATGTTTATGTATATTGGCTTTGACAAACATAATATTGGAACTAGTGGAAAATGACGTACCGTGCCTGAGGATATGCATTTATCATATTGCTAAAATTTTAAAAGGACATGATCTTCACGACAGTTTAAATGGCATTCTTGCCATTAAATTGGGTTTACATGAAGCTATATCACCGCCGTGATGAGACTATATCATTATGAAAGGTCAAGGCCTTTTCATATTGCATGCGTTATCAATTCAAAATAGAATCTGTTCATTTCATGCGACATTTCCGCGATGCGTCATAGTGAAGTATAGTATAGCAATCGGGTGGCATGAGACAACATCGGCTCGTCGTATGTGATGATATCGTGTCATGTAAACCCAGCTGAAGGGGAAAGTCAGAAATAATTTATCCTGTTAGACATAGGGTCAGTTCGTCAATTTAGTATTATTTGATATTTTAACCAGTTCTAGCATATCAACACAGAGATTGGTTAGATAGAGATTGACATACATACAAGAAATTTCCATAATGTACACCAGGAAAAGTTCACTGCTTTAAAAGTTCACAACTTGGCAATGACACACTTTTCACAGAAAGTTTATTTCGCAGATTTTCGTGTGCCAATGGCTCACTATATTTTGTTCTAGAGTGATTTCAGTGGGAGAGGTTGTTTGCAATGAAAAATTATTTTTTGAAAAATGCAACAATCATGAACTTAATCGCTCACAAATATTTGCCGGTATGCAGTAGAACAAATGCAATAACTAAAAAAAAATATATAAAAGCTCAAAACAATTTTACATGATACTGTTGGTTACACATGTAGTGAGACCAAACATGTATGATTTCATTTGAGAAATGCTTGTCAATAAAAACCAGCTGTTTCTTGGTTATTCCGTTTTTACCGCAGAATGCTTCCCATAAATAAACCAGATAATCAGGGTCAGAGTTACACCATCCATGGGTCTACACAGCTATGAGACCCTAAATACAGCAACATTATTTATGGACCCCAATATTTTGGGTGCAAGGCCATCAGCTGCTGCATTCTTGACTACACGGGGTGCAAGATACTGTATCCTTCATCGAACCAGGCACCATTTATTTGATATACTGCATGGTGCACTATGATGGTATCACTGTTGACAAACCAATGGTTCAAATGTGATTTAGACAATTTATTTATGGAAATAGACACCAGATAAACAGTTGAACATTGTGCTGGAATTAACTGTAAAACATAATTTTTTTGTTGCAGGACATTTTTGTGGAAAAAGGGTTTTAAATGTTTTTATGTGATTTCCAGAATTTTTGAATTTCTACATTTGCCAATTTTTTATTTGCTGGAGGATAAATTTGTGAAAAACAGCAATTTGCAATCTTATTTTTTTTTCCATGTCAAAATGTTATGCTAAACAGTAATTGGACCTGTCACTCTATCAAGCTTAATTTTGTTTTACTTGTACAAATTCACCAACTTTGCTACTATTTGCTAACATCAATAACTTATGAGGTAGATGATGCAATTCAAAAGATTATGTAGATATACAAAACTTTGCTGCACACACAGTCTTCCATAGACAACGGTGCAACATTTGCAACGTGTGCAAAACCGTGCAGCCCTCGTTTGCCATATCAGAAAATATGAGCACATTATTTCTGTGTTGTGACATTTGTATTGGTTGCCAATTCGTTTGCGCCTGACCTACAAAGTGCATCTCTGTGTGTATTCCATGATGAATGTTCTGGCACCAGACTATCTTGCAGAGTTACTCAACCCACAGCTGTCCAAATCAACAATTGAGGACAGTCTTTTTGTATTTATTATCTGTACCAGCTTCGCAGACGGTCACACATGGCGATCGTCGATTTGCTGTGGCTGCTGCCAATCTGTGGAATTGTTATGGTTTGCTGTATGTAAAATACCTAAGATCTATCTTGATTGATCAGGTGCTATATAAATACTTTTATTATTATTATTAAATATATGTCAGTAAAACTCTATCCTCAACTGATTTAGCCTATTGCGAATCTGATTCATTGACATCCTAATATATAGTGTGTGAATAGTTTAAATAACATCTGTAGTTGGTTTAATAAAAAAGTGCCTATTTTTTTAAATCAACGAAACAATTGGCTTTAGTCTTTAGATCTGGTAAGGCTCAAAATAGTGGATATCCAAAATGGCAAACACTTTATGAGGTCAAAGTTGATCATGGGCGTGACTTCTCTCCTCTCACCGATCACGTGACAAAGTTACGAAATTTCACCAAGGGTGAAATTCGTGAATTTTCAGCATTTCCATTTTCACTCCAATAAATGCTGGATGAAGCATTAAATAATTAAAAAGTTTGTCTGATGATTTCACACAAAAAATACATACAAAAAGTTGCACAAACGAGCTAGCATGTTTTAGTGGATACTTTTTTTTCGCAAAATTTATTTGAAATGAGACGAGCAAAAAAATCAAATTGAGAAGGAACTTTTAAATGAGGAGGGTCCTTTAACTTAGAATTATTCATTAAAAACTTGAAAGTGCTTTATATCTTTTAACAAATAAAAACAGCTGTTTGAAGTTGTACCTAGCACAGAACAAAATGTAGGATTGACTCGAACCATTTAAAAAGCCTCAACTTAAAAACATTACAAATCAATGCAGTGGGACAACTTCTGACAGCTAGAAGTTTTCCCGGTGTGATGATTATGTGGCAACCTGTCTGAGAGGCCCACATGTAAACACCCACCAATTACTGCGGGTGGCTGACTTCACTGGGTGCCCAGGCAGCTATAGTGAATGACAGGGTCAGAGTGGCAAAATAAGGAGGTGTGCTTTCAAAACTAATCAACTTAATTACTAACCATATAGTGGTATCAATCACGAAGCTGCGAAGCTGTCAGTATTTATAGGAATCTGACCACCAACCACAATGCCGTCAAAATTCACCTGTCCAGAGGGTTGTCTACTGACCATCAGACTTGACAGCTTGGCTGATGGGTCGGCACAAACAAGTAATTAATTAAATTAACCCGTCTTTTCTATATTGAAAGTGAATAACATGAAAATATCACTGGACTTGAAACAGTGGAACACTACAACACATGCTGTGTTCCTATGACTAAAAAGGTAAAGGCAAAGGTATGTTCTTATATAGCACGGGATCCAGTCCTCAGGACTACTCAAAGTACTTTACTCTTCACCTCCTGGCAGACCTGTTCATTCCATTTCAACTTCTCTGGGAACCATTCAGTCATGCTGCAATTATTGCACGAGGACTATTCGTTAAAATAGCCACCTCTGTCTGTATTGCCAGGTACTCATTTATACAGCTGAGTGAACTGTGGCAACATGGGATGAACAAAATTGCCAAAGCTATGAATTGGAAGCAAGAGGATTTGAACCCGGGTTCTCTCGATTGAGAGCTCGACGTTCTAACCACTATGCTACCATGCCCCTTATTACTGAGAAAAATAACCACTGCTTGTCAGATAAAAACAGTTTTATTATTATCTTACAAATCTATATTATTTGTTTAGATGCTAACTAGGACAAACTTATTGTTGTTTAGTTCAAATTTATGTTTACCTAAAATATGTCCACTATTAAAACTCCACCCTCAACTGATTTAGCCTATCACAAATCCAGTTCATTGATGTGATGTCCAAATATGTAATGTGTGAATGGTTTATCTGCAGTCAATTTAATAAAAAAAATGCCTATTTTTGTTCAAATCATCAAAAGAATTTACCTTAGTCATTAGATCTGGTAAGGCTCAAAATAGTAGATATCCAAAAGTGGTAAACACTGATCAAGACTGATAATGGACATGACTTCTATTTTCTCGCCAATCACACAACAAAGCTAAAAAATTTCACCAAGGGTTAAATTTGTGAGTTTTCAGCGTTTCCATTTTCACTTCACTTAATGTTTGCCAAACATTAAGTAATTTATTAGTTTGTTTAATGATTTCACAAAAACAACACACAAAAGTTGCACAAACGAGCTAGCATGTTGCAGTGGATACTAGGTTGGTTTGGTTTTTCGCAAAACAAATTTGAAATGAGATTGGCAAAAAATGGAGTTGAGGAGGAACGTTTACAAATTTATCAATAATTCATCATTAATTTGTCGGAAAATGTACAATTACCACAACAAACATGTCTCTGAACCTTATCACAATATTCAGAAACCAACTGTTGGCTAATCAGAAATGTGGAAATGAGAGGTTCGAATGAATTAATGAATGTAGTCATTTGAGTGACAGCATGAAAGAGTCTAAAGCAGCACTTTGAATCTAAACAAACCTGTTTGATCTTTTCTTGTGCAATTTGTTCCCATTTTGAGGAATGCCTTCAGTTACACTCCAGTGCAGCTCAGCACAGACACAGCTTGTTTGATCTTCTAGTCAGAAGAAGCCTAGGGATATGGCTTTATTTAAATCCACTACTTTCATCTCACCCAGATATGGTTTCCAATTGTATCTATTCAAACTGCTCTTTGAACCCTGAGAAGCTGCTTTATCCCTTAGTGACCTAGGGTGACAATCCCCCATTACCCAGTAGGAGGTACCACACCTGTATTGATTTGGAAGATAGTCTTGATATTCTTGGCCGAGTACTTGAAGGTGGTATTGAAGATGCATATCAAGTTATTGCTCTTCATATTCATAATATGGATCCTTTGAATATGTACCAGCACTGTTACATGTGTTTACATTAATTTAAATATTTGTAATGGTTGTAATTTTTTTATATATTTAATTAATGAGCAACGTAAGATAGAAATGAGGGTTGTAGGTTGATTAGAATAAAAGTCATGCTGGAAACTAACCATAATTAATAAAGACTAGTTAAAATTATGTAATAACTAGACTATTTATAATGAAAAGTAATGCATTCATATAATCAGTAATACTTGATAAACTGATTTGATAAGATGTATTGCTGAAGGCTGAACAAAGTGTTCTTGAAAGAGGCAACAAATTGAACTGAGATAACACTGTCTAATTCTATACTAGAGATAAAATGTATCTTTTTAATACAATATAGTATGTACAGTATGCTGCTAAAATGAAACACAAATCATGTTTTTGGGGCTATGCACCTAAAAGAAATAATAAAATCTAACCATGTGCAACTAAAATCAAGAATATCATGCCACTGGTTTACGCAGAATGTGTTCTAAAATGGGAGATTCCGGTCATTTCTCCAGTTGACTGAGGGCTGACATGTTAACCAGCGAGACCAATAAGCACATGCACAGTTCTATGAAAATCAGGGTAACCTAGACTATTGTGACGTATTAAGGGAGTCTGGCATACACAGAACCAACACAGTCTCAAATAAACATGCTATTTTCACAGAAAGAGAACTAGTTTAGTAGACAAAGGCAAAACTATGTTACATAAGTTGAGTTTTGACGCAATGAGCATGGCCATATTGCATTGGCAAATGTAGGAATAGGTGTATACAAATATATTTTAATTTGGCGAGCGAATTTTGCTAGACTGACAGTCGTAATGTAGGAATATCTAACAGTACTGCACTTGAAGTTAAGATGATGTGTGTTCAACAAGGTTTTCCTAGTAAACCACTGGCATGATATTCTTAATTGTAGTTGCAAATGGTTATGTTTTAGTAACTCTTAAAGGTGCATAGGCCCAAAACCAGGATATAGTATACCAGCCTGTGACAGGTAAACTTCTCTAGATATCAAATTGGGGGCCATTTATACCCTTGTGCTTATTTTTAAGGGAACCATTTGTATTAACCATTCATATTAAATTCCACATTGACCATCCAGGTAATTGTCCATCCAGGTATGACTGACCACCCAGGTAATTGTCCATCCAGGTATGACTGATCACCCAGGTAATTATCCATCCATGTATGACTGGCCATCCAGGTATGACTGACCATCCAGGTAATCCACTAGACATACTCACACATGTACCTTCTGTTTCCCAAATACCCCAGGGGAAATAACCTATGTTGTCAAGTACCACTGATCATGTTGTCAAGTACCACTGATCATGCCTTGGCGAATGTGGCTTTCATTAATTATGCAGATAATTATTAAAGGTTCAGTAATGAAGGTAATTGACTGTATCATGAACAATCCTAATTCCTTCTCTAAATAGGTGTGGTCATAAAAATGGTCAGTGAACAAGCTCTTCCATTCATAATTAAACAGGAGCATCAAGGCAATTAAGTTCATTAACAATGCATTCACAGCTTGTTATAATCCTTTGTTTTACTGGTTCCCTCTTGAATGGGTCCTTAGAAATCGTACTCTGCACTTCAGTTAATTGGAAATTGACCTTGCCAAATATCTTGAACTGTTGACCTTTTTGTGTGAGTGAAAAGAACCTTATATTATATTAACATTTGCCAACTTTTTTTTTATTCATTTCTTAATGTATAATATATTATAGTGTTTAGTTTATGACTTATTTTGTAACTTATTTTGTTACTTATTTTGTAACTTATTTCATAACTTATTTAGCAACTTACTTCATAACTTACTTCATAAATTATTTCATAACTTATTTTATAACTTACTTTGTAGCTTATTTCGTAGCTTATTTTGTACCTTATTTTGTACTTTATTTTGTAGCCTTTTTCATAGCTTATTTTGTAGCTTATTTTGTAGCTTATTTCACAGCTTATTTTATGCTTAAAAAAACTTTTTTTATTTGTTTTTAACTTGTTCTTTTTAAAACCTTGTTTTTGGGCAGGTTTTTACCCAGGTACACAACGCAACAAACTGGCAGCTGCCTCTTGTGGCATCTGTCCGATGACTTCATCCAAACATCACCTTATGACCAGTCATAGTACACTGGTAGTAGCAGCCTAACAGCTGTAGCTCCCTTCCTGGCAATGCACTTATTTCTAACTCAGACAAGGTCTTATTTCTGGCGCTTCACCTATGTGTACAACAGCTTGGTCGATGGCGACATGATTTTGCCATGGGCCAGGCAACATACATATCATACAGGCGTTTTTATGGTTAACATGTTTTTTTTTTTACAAAAATGTGATAATTTGTTTGGGTAAAAATTATATTTGGGCATGAGTTTGGTTCCTGTAGAAAATGGCAATTTTTCCAAGATGGCACTACTGTTGTTGCAATCTTGACTGTCTATGACAGACAATGCAATTTAAAAATCACAGCAAATGCATCACAAAATCTGTGTAAAGAAGAAACTGTCTAATGTTTTAATTGGCATTTTTATTGTCAGTTTGTAATTTTGTTGTGATAACTTAAAAGATATGTGATTTTTAGGGAAACGTTACTTGTGTGTATACATCAATAGTAGTCAGTAAGTTAGCAGCAATATAAATGCTCTGGAAATACCCTAATTAAGATGTAAGCACTTTTAAGTCACACACTATTACTTTGACGTACTATCCTGAGACTTGAGAGGGTATATATTCAGGGTTATCCCCCCTGGCCAACTACCACAACAGCAGTTACAATGGCTGCACTGATATAGAGGATCTAAGCTTCCGGTTCTGCAATAAATATGATTATTGTCTATGACTGACGCTTTCTCCAGGCAATAACCATAAGTCATGTTGCCATAAATGGCAGGCATCAAAGCTGTACGATGCAAGCACTACCAAGCAGTATAATTTAACTGTCACTTTGTAGTTACCTCTAAAGTCGTTATTCACACCTTATGACCTTGAACAGTTTGCAATTCAGTGACCAGATTATTGAGGTTTTGTTTGTAGTTGATTTAACAAGATTTAACAAGATTGCCATCCCAAACAACAAGTTTCAGATGGCAAGTGGACAAGGAAGCCATTGGCTTATCGAGAGTCCAATAATTTTCTCATCTATGTGTAGCCCGCCCTTATCAAATATCTGTCAATTCTATTTTTAAACATATTCACACTACTAGCATTAACACAATCATTTGGCAATTTGTTCCATTCATTTATCACCCTCTGTGAGAAAGAGTACTTTCTCATGTCCAACCTACACTGCTCCTTAACTAATGCTACTTTGTGTCCTCTGGTTCTACTGCCTTCTTTAAGTTTGAAGAATATATTCCTGTCAACATCCTCATAACCATTCACTATTTTAAACACTTCTATTTGGGCTCCTCTTAGTCTCCTGGTCTCTAGTGTTGTCAAACCACATTGTAATAAGCGACTTTCGTAACTAAGGTCTCTCAATTCTGGAATTATTTTAGTTGCTCTTCATTGTATTCTTTCTAGCTTGTCTATGTCCTTTTTATGATATGGCCTCCATGCTTGAATACAATATTCCAAATGTGGTCTAACTATTGCTTTGTACAGGGGTACAATTAACTGTTTCTCCTTATACATGATAGTTCTCCTAATTAGCCCTAGAATTTGATTTCCTTTCGAAGCAGCAATCCCACATTGCTCTGAAACTTTCATGTCAGCACTAAATGTTACTCCTAAGTCCTTTTCTTGTGTGGTTCTACCTAGTACAGCATCCCCCATTTTATATTCTTCGTCCATGTTTCCATGTCCTATGTGTATACATTTACACTTCCCAAAATTGAATAACATTTGCTTTTTTTGACCATTTAACTAATTTGTCTAGATCATCCTGTAAACTTTGTTTATCTGTATCATTAGTACCCGGTAACCTTTTTGAATACTTTTGTGTCATCTGCAAATTTTAGTACTTTGCTAGATATGTCATCTTCCAAATCGTTTATATATATTAAAAACAGTATAGGGCCTAATACTGATCCCTGTGGTACCCCACTCAAAACAGATTTCCAGTTTGAAATCTCACCATCTACTATTACTCTCTGTTTTCTGTGTGTAAGCCACTTTTCTATCCAGTTGATTACATCATTACCTATGCTATGGGCTTTTAGTTTAAGTAACAATCTTTGATGTGGCACTTTATCGAAAGCTTTCTGAAAATCTAAGTAGACAACATCCACTGGTAACCCGTCATCTACCCACTTTGTAATTTCTTCAAAAAAACATGAGAGATTAGTTAGACATGACCTTGCTTTTAGGAACCCATGTTGAGATGTATTTATTAATTTATGTTTTACAAGGAATTCCACCATGTGGTCTCTAATTAATGTTTCGAGTAGTTTACATACAACTGATGTTAAACTCACTGGTCTGTAATTTTCTGGCTTGTTCCTCGCCCCTTCTTAAATAGCGGCGTAATGTTTGCTTCTTTCCATTCTGAAGGAACTATTCCTTCTTCTAGTGACAAGTTAAACAATTTTGCAAGTGGTGTACTAATTTGCTCAACAATTTCCTTAAGCAGTTTTGGTGGTATACCATCAACTCCAGGTGATTTATTATTTTTCATCTTCTTAATTTTGTTTGTTATCATTTCAGGAGTTACAAATAACTGCCAAAAAATTTCTGATGTATTGACCTCAAATTTAGTAAATGGAACTGGAAGTGAGCTGATATCTTCTGTGGTAAAAACTGAGCTGAAATACTCATTCAGGACCTCTGCCATTTGAAACCCGTCAGAAACTATGTTTCCCCTGGTGTTTTCCAGTGGTCCGACCTTATCTCGAACTTTCTGTTTACTCCTTACATAAGCATAGAAACTCTTGCTGTAATTTTTTATATTACCTGCCAATTTTTTTTCAAAGGTTCTTTTAGATTTTCTAATTTCAGTTGTAGCTAGGTTAAGTTCCTCTTTGTAATTTGCATAGTCTTCATCCTTTCTGGTACGCCTATAAACCCTCCACATAGTTTGCTTAAACACTATTTTTCTAATAGCTTCTTTTGACAAGTGTTTCTTTCTAGACCGTTTTCCTTGTTTTTTTCAAGGGAACAAATTTATCGATGATACTCTCAATTTTATATTTTAGAATATTCCAACATTCAATTGTGGTCTTATTCATCAGCATGTTATTCCAATCTAGCTTTGCTAAGTATTTTCTCATATCTTTATAGTTACCTTTGTGGAAATTTCTCCTATACGTTTTTTACTTTCTGATTTTACATTGATGCCAAAATATATTTAATTGTGGTCACTGTAACCCAATGGTTCAGGTATTTTTACATTGTCCACTAATTCTTTTTGTGATGATAAAACTATATATAATACATTTTCTCCCCTGGTTGGTTCTAGCACGTGCTGAGTAAGGAAGCTCTCCTGAATTAAAAATAGAAATTGTTGGTCCTCACCCCCTATACTCTCTACAGATTTCCATTGTATATGTCCATGGTTAAAATCTCCCATTATGATACATTCCTCTTTACTAACTTCCTTTATTGCATTTTGTATTTTTGTGTTATCCTCTTTGTTTATGTTTGGACTTTGGTAAACTAATCCAATAGTGAATTTTTTATTTCCTGAAACTATTTTGCACCAAACAGCTTCATCGTAATCTGCCTCACTTTCTAATTTTATTTCATAAGCCTGAATAGAATCTTTAACATATAAAATAACTACCCCTCCCCTTCTTCCTATTCGATCTCTCCTAAACATTACGTATCCTGTCAATCCTAATTCAGCATCTGTAATGGCTGTGTTGGCCCATGATTCGGTTATACTAATTATGTGAGGGTCAATATCTTCTACCATAATGTTTAATTCATTTTTCTTAGTTACTATACTCCTAGCATTTAAACACATGCATCTATAACCTGCTTCAGGCATATTTTTCGGACATTCTGTTATTGGTTTATCTGTACTAGTGGCCTATTGTCCTGCTTGAGGCATCTCTAAGTAACTCCCCTGCGCTTCTAGTCTAAATAGTTTTTACTACCAAAAATATTTGATATGCTACCCATGCCACTGTCAACTGCTGCTGAGAGTCCATCCGCAAATACTGCTGCCCCCTTTCCACTTAGATGAAGCCCGTCCTTCATGTGCATATCCGTCCTTCCAACAAAACTTCCCCACAAATCCACAAAACCAACTTCCTCTTCCCTACATAGCTTCTCGGCTAGCATGTTAATTCAATATCTATGACCCCTCCGTCCTATTACTGGTAAAATCCCTGACAGTATTACCTGCTCAACCCGCGTCTGCTTTAGTGTTCTGACCAAATTCCTGTATTTCCTAACTATGGCAGTTGTACCCTCCCTCTCTATGTTATTTGTCCCTACATGTACTAAAACAGATCCACCCTTGCCCGAACCCACAATGTTGTCTACCCTTTCAGTTATCGCCTCTATTTTGGCCCCAGGCAAGCAAACTACCACATCATCTCCCTGTGGTAAAAAGTAAAATATTTGTTCTCGGGAGAAGTTAATAAGACAAGTAACCAAAGTGTTGTTTAAAATGTTATACTAGCAAGGGTTGAACAAATCTTGTTCATTGTTACCCATTGTCAGGGTTGACAGTTTTAATAATCATGATGATAGTTTCATCAGATTGAAATATCTTTCATCACAGAAGATGACAACACTGGCTTTGCTGTAAATTCCTCATTTCTGCAAATTCCAGCAAAGTTGTTTTGTTCATCACCAGTATTAAATTAAATCTTAGTACCCCAGGTTTACATTATAAACCCCTTAATAAATACAGTAAAAACATATAACCTGGGTTAAAAATTACTTAAATAAGACTAGATTGCATAAATTAAATCACAATTTCACATTTCATTAAGTTGCTGTTTTCCTGTTAATTGTGAAATTAACTTAGTAATCATTAGCAGCTGTTCTGTATTGTTCTGCCCAGCTGCCTTCGCTTGTGGCAGCGAGCAGGTGTTTCTTCTCTGATGTCAACTGCACCTGCTCTGGAAGACATATCCAAGTGAAACCTTCATTCCTCTCGTGTAGGTTACAGTTGAAACCGAGCAGACACTAGATATTCCGCAGTCGCAGTGCAACACATCGTGGCTCACTCTGTTGGCAGGTGGCACTGCATGTAGCGTGGCGGTATTGACCAATCACTGATGTTCATTTGGTATGCTGCGGTTTTGTAGGAAGGAAGTCAATTTTAAGTGTGGGTTGACAAAGGAAATTTGTTGTCTCAATATGCATTCAGTGGAGCTACGATCTATTAAGTTAATTCTTTGTTTAATATATTTTGTAGACCAAATAACACTGACGGCTATATCTTAATAATTCATTATCAACTATGTGATTCATTCTGTTAAAAAACCTAGATGATTAATTTGGACAAACTACAATTGGTACTGTATTTGACAGTTGATGATAAAATGGGATGTCTTCCAAATGAGTTATCATGACATCATAATACAATGAAATATCATAATTAAACATCATGAGCTACTACTACAAAAGTAGTATTTATATAACCTACATACTAACATATACAAAATATTATATATATATATAACTTTATTAGCCAACTTATTTTTTTTCATAAAAATCACTATTGCACAGATTTACAGAGATATCTTTAAACAAGAGTTGCCTGGTTTTGATATGTAGTAGATTTTACATTTGATGAATATACAAAAATTACATAAATAATTATCTAGCTGGATCACTTCCTTCCGTTTCTGCTGTTGTTGCTGCTGCAGGTCTGGGTGTGGGCTGCTCACACAGGAAGCAATTTCTATTGTCTCTTGGGGCGACAAATAAATATGCTTTGATATGTTGAATTGTTGATTGAGGGACATGTTGCAACGCCTCAGCAGTGTTCACAGCATTGTTTATCTTCCCCTTCAGCTATTAGAAATAACTAATGCAAGTTCTTCAATTTTTAATCAGTCTGTAAATCTGATTTTTTTTTCTGAAGTTTTGTCTCAATTGTAGCCAAAAGGTGCAATAGATTGTGGATGATTTATTTTTTAATGTGCTAACTTTATTTGGCAACCAGTGTACCAGGGAGGTTAATTTGTTTCTATTTGTACATTTTTATGTTGGATGGATTTTAAGTATTTGTGTTGTTTTTATTGCTGGATGGGTTCACATCAGGGAGGGAGTTTACATTCGCGTTCCATCTTAGATAGATTTTATGTTCTTGTTCAAACATGTGTACAATCTATCTGAGTCCACATGACGCTTTCTAGCATTTTTTTCATGTTTATTATATTTACTGGTGTCCGTTACTTACTTCTAGGCTTGATGGTCGTAAGAGAATATCATTGTAAGCATCACCTCACAACACGCAGGAAACATCCACGATCAGAAAACTTATCTCTTGAAGATTTCTGTGCACGCACAGGTTTTTAAGATAAGATCAGCTTTCTTTCCCTCTGCTACTTTGTACATGACCTACAGCTTTATACATCCTAATCAGTTGTTGAGAACATACAGCACACCTTTTGTCTGTCACACCACTGCCATTGCCAGCAATCTGAATCCCTTGTCATGATACTTTTATCAAGTACTAATGAAACATATTATCACTGAATATCAGGCAGTGTAAATTCATTAATTGGATTTATCATTGTGTGTTCTGTGTGTAGCAACACGCAGTGGCCAGTGGTAAAAAGTCTCGTGGGCCATATCACACCTGAGAAGTGTTGGTTACAACTTCAAAGGCTTTACCTGTACAGGTAGGCAACCTGTGAAAATGGATACCTGCGGTTCTCGGAGATGTGTCTTTGTCCGCTTGCAGCATTGCAGAGCAGGATGATGCTCAGAAATGTTGGCATTTTATAAGAGATAAGTGGCAGATATTGTTTGTGGTGTTTGGTTTGGGAGTTTGCGTGCAGACGGCTTACCATGGTATTTGTTGTGGTAACTACACCTTGGTATCTTGGCCTAACCCGGTGTTTATCTGCAAGTTCCACAATGGTTTGTGTGACTGTTTTCTAAGTGTTGTATTAGGTTCGCTGTCTGTGAAGCAAAACACTTGATACTATAATCAGGATGGTCGCTATGCAGAGGCTGTCGGGGCTTAAAGTAACTGTTTCCTAAATTCAATGTGATGGTCATTGTTTAGAGAGGCTGTAATAGAATAATTCAATGTGATGGTCATTGTTTAGAGAGGCTGTAATAGAATAAGTCTAGACACAACTTGCAAGTGTTCGTGTGCATCGATTGCCATGCGTATGTGTGTAGGCTGGTAATGAAGCAATACATGGACAGTTTGTGCATATGCATATGCGGGCATGCATTCATAGTGCACATGCATTGACATGAATATTCATGACTGCCAACATATTTAAATGAACATTATGTAGCAACCGAACTTCAGGGGTCATCTCAACCAACAACCATGATAATTTCAACCAGACATCAGGGGTCATTTTAACTGACCAAGAGGGATCATTTCAACTGACCAACAAGGGAGATTTCAACCAAACTTCAGGGGTCATCTCAACTGACTACTAGGGACCATTTCAACCAAGCACCTGGGGTAATTTCAACCAACCATCAGGAGTCATCTCAACCAACCACCAGGGGTAATTTCAACATATCAGTCCAGTCCAAATAATAACCTTTTGAAGGCCTCCCTACAAATAGGTTATTACGTCTATTCTACAAGCAGTTATTTAGGGGACCCTTCTCACAAAGGAGAGATTATTAGCACTAAGTATGATGTAGATAACGTCTAAAACAAGAACAAATTATGCAACCTTGTAACCAGATCTTTGAAAGATAAACGTGCATATAATAATTATATAGCTCTTACACAAAGAGGCATTGAAATGTCACCTTTGAATGTTAAGAGTCAAAATGGTTAATCTTGATGTAAATGTTAAGAAATTGGCAACTTTCCCATTTATTGATTTCAGAAATCACACCTCTAGGCTAGAATGTCTGTAATCTACAGTTAAACAGTAATGTCTTTGTCTAAACCTTTGGTGTTGGAGAAGCATTTTTGGCAACTTGCTACATTCCTTAAACATGGATTCATGTAAGATATCGTACATTGCGTGCATAAATTTTGAAGTGATTTGTTTTTTTATAAATTAAATTGGTCAAATATGTTGTTTCTCCCACTTCATCAAACTCCAACTTGCATGTAATTGCATTTTATAACCAAGATCATAGTATACTATATATTATTATATATTAAAAGCCAGTATGTAAAATAGGTTTTTCAAGGTAGGCCTTTGGTGAAAAAAATTATCTTCACTATATAAAATCTAAATGTGGTTGTTGTGTTATTCGCTTGTGTATAGAAATCAGTATAATTTCTCAGCGTTATTTTTCTCCCACACAGAGACTGTATATGTAGGTGGTCTGTGTACAAGGCGGGAGTTAGGAGTGCAACACTTACTCCTCATGACTTCCATGGGCAGCTGATGATCTGCTAGGAATTTCTGTGTCTTGTGAAATAATGATTAGATGTGTCTTTGGGGTCTATATCTGACAGCTGTTCATTTGTTGTAATAGCAGTAATAGTAACAATACAAGTAGCAGCATTAGCTATAATAGTAGCATTAGCAGCAGCAACAACAGCTACAACAGTAACAGCAGTAGTAGTAACAGCAACAACAGCTACAATGTATGATAACTCCAGCAATAGCAGCAGCAGTAGCTATAATAGTAGCAGCAGCAGTAGCACATGTAGCTGTAATAGTAGCAGCAACAGCAGCTATAAGGTATAATAGTTGCAGCAACAACACCAGTAGCAGCAGCAGCAGCAGTAGTAGCTATAATGGTAGCAATAGCAGCAACAGCTATAAAGAATAATAGCAACAGTAGTAGCAGCAGTAGCTGTAGTAGCAGCAGTAGCAGTAGCATAATAGTAACAACAGTAATTATAGGGAGTAAGTATATTATGTAGTAGTATATGTAATAGTATATGTCATAGTATATGTCGTAGTGCTGACAGAAAAGCTTCTGGGTGGGTAAAACTATAGCAGATTTTCCAATGTATAACTTTAATTCAAGTTTGTACAGGTCTGCTTACTTGATTTCCTGATATACTCTTGTCTTTCAGTTAAGTTTGGACTTTTCTTGATAAATAAGACGGTTTGTTAAACATGTAATATTCACCACTAATAGCTCATTTATTATATAATTCTTGTTACCTAGTTCACAGCAGTGGACACATAATTAGGTGACCAGAGCAGCACTCACCCAAATGACCAGGTCAAGCCGCAATTGCCACCATGTTTGAAGGTCCAATTATATTTTATGTAAACAAATGACCACCTGGTGAAATGTGTAGCCCTGGACAATGACACAGCATATTCTGAATGTTGACCACAACGCTTATACATTGTTGATACTAATCTATGTATATTATTTAAATAGGCCATTATCCACCTACTGGGTCAAGTCAAGTTGGTCACAAGATCATACAAAACTAGTAATTCATCAAAGTTGTATGCAGTGTTCTGATTGGCTACTGCAGCAGTAAACAACTTACAATTGGCCTACGGAGGAACAACACTTTTGTGACATTTATCATCGAAGTGGCTGTCTAAGTCTGTCAAGGCTCCACCTTTATGATGTTGAAGTGGCAATTTTATGGCCATCAAGAATTCATAATAATGATGAAATCCTTCATGTTTAGTGGATATTGCTGTCAGGTTGTTGTGAAACCACACACACCTGTGTTAGCACCTTGTATGCAATCTGTCTTTCATTCGGTTTATTTCATATGTATGTATGTATTTTATGTATGTATAATTGGTGTGTGTGTGTGTGTGTGTGTGTGTGTGTGTGTGTGTGTGTGTGTGTGTGTGTGTGTGTGTGTGTGTGTGTGTGTGTGTGTGTGTGTGTGTGTGTGTGTGTGTGTGTACGTGCACGTATGCAGGCATGACACTGCATGAGAAAACATGCACATGAACACTTAATGTATCTGTTCTCTTCTTAGATAAAAACTTATGATAAATATTTTCTAGGAACTAAAATAACAGGAAAATGTAATTTATGTAAAACAAACATTTGTACCAGGGTGTTCCATTGATGGCAATAACATTCTCTTACATTCTATAACCCATGTTGAATCTTTTATTTTTATTACAACATTATCTGTCTTATGCACCAACTAGGGTGCACAGAGGAAGTAAGTTTGTAAAGTGAACAAGTAGTAAGTAACCAGAAGTAAGTAAGAAGTAAATAGGTAAACATAGACCTATTCCTTATAGTACCATAAGTAGGTAAACATAGACCTATTCCTTATAGTACCATAAGTAGGTAAACATAGACCTATTCCTTATAGTACCATAAGTAGGTAAACATAGACCTATTCCTTATAGTACCACAAGTAGGTAAACATAGACCTATTCCTTATAGTACCACAACTAGGTAAACATAGACCTATTCCTTATAGTACCACAAGTAGGTAAACATAGACCTATTCCTTATAGTACCACAAGTAGGTAAACATAGACCTATTTCTTATAGTACCACAAGTAGGTAAACATAGACCTATTCCTTATAGTACCACAAGTAGGTAAACATAGACCTATTTCTTATAGTACCATAAGTAGGTAAACATAGACCTATTCCTTATAGTACCATAAGTAGGTAAACATAGACCTATTCCTTATAGTACCATAAGTAGGTAAACAGACCTATTCCTTATAGTACCATAAGTAGGTAAACATAGACCTATTCCTTATAGTACCATACCAATATACTATTATTCATGGTGTGGTACACATCGGAGGAGGTGGTGGAGGTGGTTGGTGTGGAACGAATGAAAGTGGACAGTTGACAAAGAGAGGATGCGCTCAGATTGGAAGAGGAAGACCGAAACTGAGATGGGAGGACTGTGTGAAGAGAGATTTTTAGGAGGAGTGGGAGGGGAGAGGGGAGCAAGACCTTCAGGGAGAAAGAGGAGAGCAAGGACAGCAGTTGGCATTTATGTTTGTAGACAGTGTGTCTTCCTAGATGGTGTGATGGCTCAGTTACATGAAGCTTAGCTCACAACCTGGAGGTAGTGGAGTTATATCTCTGCTTTCCTCACAACCTGAAGGTAGTGGAGTTATATATCTGCTTAACTCACAACCTGGAGGTAGTGGAGTTATATCTCTGCTTACCTCACAACCTGGAGGTAGTGGAGTTATACCTCTGCTTACCTCACAACCTGGAGGTAGTGGAGTTATATCTCTGCTTACCTCACAACCTGGAGGTAGTGGAGTTGTATCTCTGCTTATCTCACAACCTGGAGGTAGTAGAGTTATATCTCTGCAGGTAGCGCACCAGTTGTTTTGTAGCAAGTTTCCTACAATTTATCAGCCTCAGTAGCACAAGGCATGTTGGCAGGACATTGGTTATTGTATGAGACAACATAAATAGAGTTCTCTTTCACTTGGGGCCTATCACTCATAGAGGCAGAGTTCTTTGTCTATATATCCAGTAATGCAAAAAGCTCCTATGTTAGATAGAGTGTGCCTGTATAAAACAGATGGAAGACTTATTGTCTGATCTCATAGCTCTGTTGGCTGATGTGCAGCCTTTTGTACAGTAGCTATCTGATAAATATCGTTCAGACGAGTGTATTTAAGTCGTCTATCGTCTGGAGGTTTTTATAGCTATATATAGTTGGAGGGGTGACGTATGTAGGTTTCTTGGAAAAAATAGAAATTTTGGTTAAATATGTGCACTGTAACTGTGTACACATGCGTATGGATACATTTTATTTAGATAAATTAGATAAGGAAGTTATATTGTAATCTTTATTGGGGATCAACATGATTCACAATGGAAATGAAATTGTAACATTTCTATTTTGGTTCTATATGCCATGCCCCAGTAAAAAGTGGGGTGAATATATGCCCCCAACACCTCTCCCTTCACCCCCACATTTACAGGGGGCAGACCACAGTAGAGAATTGCATTGGTGGCCATGTTAATGTTTTGTCTGATTATAAGAAAACCTGACCATCAAAAATTCTGAAACTTTTTCACAGCAACTGCCATCATCTCACTGACATGCTAACCAGCTTTTATAAAAATCACATACCACCAGCTCTTTTAAAACGCCCCCACGTGTGATGCCCATCAATATTTACAAAAATAGCCATGTATTCATGTGCCCACATGGTCCATAGCAGAAAAATTCCCATAAATCCCTCCACCAGTTAAACTCTAAAAAAAAATGCACAGTTTCACAGCCAAACCTGTGAATATTCCTGCTCAAAGGCACTCATGTCATATAATATTAATTTATTAAGTTCCCATTTTACAATTTCATTCGCCCTACATTCGTGTGAAACAATAAACAGGAAGGTCAACTGTGGTCTTACCCCTACAGCAATGCTGCTTTCACAACCCACCATGCCATAGCATCACAAATTTGGCAAAAGTAGTGCTGCAGTTGCTGGGCAGTCAGTCACATGACCTGTATATGTTCCGCCTGATTGGCTGAGCAGGAGACCCAATGGAAGGTGGCAATCTTGTAGTAGGCTTTGGCACACAACAGCAGCAATAGTAGTACAGTAGTACTTAGAATAGTAAAGTGTCACTATCACCGCAGGGGACCAGTGACCAGTGGCATTGGAGGACAAAGGTCAGGATATTGTCAACATCAAGTGGCCAGCAAGGGTGAAACAGGATTTATTTACCCCAAAAACTCCAGCAGTGCAGTGCGGTGGCTCTTAAACAGGATTTTCATCTTGGTTATCAAAAGCTGGTTGTTTGATGGAGAGAACTGACATGCAGAGATAATCCAGTGCAAGTGTGTGGGTTAAAGAGCCAAGAACTGCTGCACAAGGATTAACACTAATCTGGTTGTGGATTATCATCAACGTAATACTTTTCTGTTTATTTTACTTGACAAGGTAGGTGTTTTTTCCTAATGATTGATACTCAAATGTAAATTTCCAGTTAAATTGAAAGATTTTTTTAGGACTTAAAAGTTTTATATAATTTTTGGTGAAATCATTTTGAATAGTTAATATCAGTTCCTTAGAATTACATAGCCATACGTTGTTTGTTTGGAATCTGATGGCTATAAGCTATACAGGTGTGAATACGAAAATAGAAGCATATTATAACTTGTGTTATATATCTATATTTTTTTTATCCTTTCAATTATGATTGATATTTGGTTCATTTGGCCAAACAAAAATGGTTTCCATGGAAATGAGACTATTAGTATGATTTCCAGTAACACTTTTGTCTGGGTTTGCTATTCCCTGTTGCTTGTTTTTAGCAGATTTGTGGCAGCTGGACAAGACATTTCTGATGTATAAAGCTACTATAGAGTGTGTGTGTGTGTTCAGTGAAGCGTGTTATCAGCAATGACAGATCGTTGTAGTCGCTGGGTCTGGCAGTGAAAGTGATCACCTAGATTGATCAGATCTGTGTGTGTGTGTGCCACTGTGTGGACTTGTATGTGTGTGTGTGTGTGTGTACAAGTGTGTTTGTGTATACTTGCAAACGTGCATTTTTGTTGGTGTGCATGCATGCATGCTTGTGTATGAATGCAAAGTTTTAACCCAGAGCTCATCTTCTTGGTGTATGTAACCCTCAACACTGATAGTAATAATAATCATCAAGGTTATTGTGACCTTTAGATCAGTTACATAATTTTCATTAGTTATGCTGTAGAAATCATACCAGGGCACTAAGAAACATGCACACTCAAGATTGTCAAATGCAGACTTTACTGTCAATACAAAGATTGCTAACACAGACTGTACTGTCAGCATGTTGTTGTCGAAATAGCTGTAGACTATACACTGTCAATGTAGATATAACCCATTAGGACTGTACTGTCACTGTACAGACTGCAATCAACACATGAACTGAAGACTGAACTGACAGTATATAGTCTACTATCAACATACAGACTGTACTGTCAACACATAGATTATATTGTCAACAGATATACTGTACTGTCAACCCAGAGACTATACTGTCTACCCAGATACTGTACTGTCAACATACAGACTATTGCCAACACATAAATACTGTCAAACAGATACTGTACTGTCAACATACAGACTATTGCCAACACATAAATACTGTCAAACAGATACAGTACTGTCAACATACAGACTATTGCCAACACACAAATACTGTCAAACAGATACAGGTCTGTCAACATACAGACTATTGCCAACACACAAATACTGTCAAACAGATACTGTACTGTCAACATACAGACTATTGCCAACACATAAATACTGTCAAACAGATACAGTACTGTCAACATACAGACTATTGCCAACACACAAATACTGTCAAACAGATACAGGTCTGTCAACATACAGACTATTGCCAACACACAAATACTGTCAAACAGATACAGGACTGTCAACATACAGACTATTGCCAACACATAAATACTGTCAAATAGATACAGTACTGTCAACATACAGACTATTGCCAACACACAAATACTGTCAAACAGATACAGTGCTGTCAACATACAGACTATTGCCAACACATAAATACTGTCAAACAGATACAGTGCTGTCAACATACAGACTATTGCCAACACATAAATACTGTCAAACAGATACTGTACAGTCAACATACAGACTATTGCCAACACATAAATACTGTCAAACAGATACAGTACTGTCAACATACAAACTATTGCCAACACGTAAATACTGTCAAACAGATACAGTACTGTCAAAATATGGAGTTTACTGTCAACATACATACTGTACTGTCAGCATTAATACTGCACTGTCAGTGGGCTGTAGTGTCAACATATGTAATGTACTGAGACTGTACAGAGGCTGTACTGTCAGCATATATACTGTACTGTTAACATGCAGGCTGTACTGTCGCACACAGACTAATCAATCTACTGTTAGCACACAAACTGTTCTGTCAACCTATAGACTGTACTGTCAACACACAAACTGCACCATCAACATATAGAATATACTGTGAACACATATACTGTACTGTGTACACAGAAGACTGCCCTGCCAACTTATAGACTACTATCAACATACCTACTGTACTGTCAACACACTGACTGAACTGTCAACATATAGACTGTACTATCAACATACCTGCTGTACTGTCAACACACAGACTGTAGCCACAGTACTGTCAACACACTGACTGAACTGTCAACATATAGACTGTACTGTGAACACACCTACTGAACTGTCAACACTTACTGTGCTTTCAACACAGACTGTACAGTCAACACACAGACTGTAGGTCAGCCTAAAATAGGTTCTAGGAAAGGTTCTCAGTTTGAAGCACCCTGGCCATACATGTGGTGTTAATCGCAGTCATTAACCCAAATTACTAATCGAAGCAGTAAGCTGCAGATTAAAGGTAGCTGCAGAAATAGCCAGGACAAACAGGAAATGAGTTCTTGTCATCTTTTGATAGGCATAGCTGAACTTAAAATTACGTTAAGTACATTGAAGATTTAACTTTTTTCTGTGAACACATGGCTGAGTTTGGATTATTAATTACAATAATATTATTTTGTTCAATTAACTGGATTAAGGGGGATGACAGGCTAGTTTTTAAAGGTGACCATTATTTTAGGGAGGTTACCAAATGCCTCAAACATGTGTGTGTTGTTGTAGTGGTAAAGGAAAAAGATTAGTTATTTATCTTTTGAAAATAGTTACTAAAATAAATCCAGAGATAGTGAGAGTGCATGTTAAGTGCATTCCTGATATGCATTCATGTATTTTATGTATGCATGTAATATTCAATCACAAATCAAATAAACTCATATTACTATGCAGACATTACTGTATAGATTGCATTATCATAAACGGTGTATTATAACATTTATAAAATTCATTTTAGCCTTGATTTCATAAGCCCATTTTCTGTTTTTAGGTGACACATGATGCGTCCGTACGCACAAGAGGAAAGACGGACATTGAATCTGTTATTTCCTGCGCTCGTTTTCACGTTGTTTCATTTTGTTGGAGTGGTGCATTCTAGGATATGGCAACAAAACGAGCTGCCAATGCAAAGACACTTTGAAGGTAGGAACGCAGTATTGCTTAACACGTTGACATTTTTAATGCCAGATGAAGGAAATTTATTTTAATTTCAAAGCATCGGGTGCCACTGATGTGCCTGTGTCTAAATGTGTCTAATTTGATGAGCAGTTCTAATGTGTCGCCACCTAATGGGCACTGATGAAACTGTTTGTTTTAACACACTTTCTTTGACATGTTTCCATGGGCCAATTTTGTTCAAGAGTACTGTACACTTGTTATGTAGAATATGGTATATCAAGAAGCCACTTGCACTAAATATAGGCGTGCCTATGTTATTGCTGTAATTAACCACCTGATTACTGATTATTTAGCCCCATTATCATTTGATATTCCCCAGACATGACAATTCTTACCTTGAAGATAACATCACGTCTTTCATGGTTACTGTAATTACCCAACTAACGGTGCAAAGACGTGACAGTCCTCAACATATTACATTGTATTCCTTTCTCCGTGTAGAGAACTGTCATTAATCAAGTGAAATGAGTGTGATGCTTATAAAGGGGAGCTTCGTGCATTCATGCCTACTAAGATATTACCCTAAATAGGGATATTATGAAGTGGTATTGTTAATTTTCAGTTATAAATAGTTCTGACGAGTGTACTTTATCAGAATAGCAGAAAAAGGCAGGTTTCTCCAGAGCCTGTACAAGTGGCTGTTTGTTTATGTGTAGCAATGTCTCCTGTTGTAGACAAAGCACATGATAAGATAATATGGTAATTAGTATGTCCAAGTTAGGAGAATCAGACATCTTGAAACTTGATATTGTATAACATAGTTGTTAATTTGGTGTTTATTGGTCTTTATTGAGCGATTTCTGAACAATTATATTAATTTGAGGGTACAGTGTTTATTTAATAATTTAGGATGGCAAGTTCCCTACTTTCTTGGGAGAGAAACAACATGAGTGTGATTCTTTTTCAGAATTATCTTTTGACTGAGATGAACTCAATGTTTGACTGTTCATGGCATCATTAGCTGGTTCAAGTTGATAGTTTAACCATCAACATTATAACTTCACCAGCATCACAGTTGTGCCAGTGTTAATACAAATCACTGTCAAAAATACAGGAACCACAAACAATAAACGTCTACTATCTCCTCATATTTCTTCTCATGTGGGTACTTGTAAATGTTTACAAATAACATGGTAGTTTTTTCAGTATAAAAGAGACATATCGCATGTCTCCCGACTTTAATGTTTACCCCTTGCAGTTTTGAGCAGGTAACAATGCCCTTAGCCATAGATACCCTTTCGGTGTCCTCCTCTAATTAATTTAGCAGAGATGTTATCAGGTGAGATGTATAAAGGGTGGTAGAAAGTAGGATAAACCACACCAGATAGAACAGGTCATTGACAATAAACAGGGTATTTAGCATAAGGTCATGACTTATAAAGCTGGGGCAAACTTAAGGACAACTAAAATTGGCCTGTTTTAAAGCTGATGACCTCAACAAAGTTCCTTATACAACCGGTCGTTCTACGGAATCCTTTTACGGGATCTTTAAGTGTAGTGTCGACAAGTGGTCAATTGTACTATTTTATAAGTTCAGATGACAATCTATGCAAGGTTGAATGATCATACTGACCCCACTCAAACCCTCACACAAACCCCTGAAACATTCACGCTGAAACTGAACATCTAATGAGATATGGAAATATTTTCCTTTGACAACAATTGATCACTTTATAGTGTAATTGTTCACTCAAGCGTGACATTCTGCATGCTTGGTTGACCAGTATTTAGCTGTTCTTCTTCAGCCATTGATATCTACGCAGTGGGAAGGAAGAAGCACACTTATAGAAATATGTCGGAATGCCATTACCTTTCAACATGTCACTTAAAGTGTAGTGAAAAACTCCAGGGGGGGGATTGCCCCCATAGTAACCCGGACCCTTGCATTGAGGTAGTGCCCAGGTGTGGTGGTCCCCAGTGAAAGGGGTGGAGACATTTTCTCATTTGTTACAGGTGATTTATTGGTCAGACTCCTTGGAATTTTCATTTCATCATTTGCTATCTACTAGCTGTTTGATTGGTGGTTGAAGATGTTGGTGCCATCCAAGAAAGCTGTGAGGGTCTCGAAGGGCACTTAGTGCTGCTTGGAAGATGAAAATCATGCCTTATCAAAGGAGGGCTATGTTGATTTGCTGGGGCTTTAATGAATGAACTCTATCACAGTTATTCCTTTGTCTTTTATTGTGCATGAAATCGAAGTTGACCAGGCTGAGTAATTTGGCAAAAACCATCAGCACGTTGACGAAAGAAAAAATTTCTGATTTTGTTAGAAAGTTCATGTTTTTCTACAAGAACTAGTCAGCCTCACCCTCTATGGCCTCACCCCTTTAAAGGGGAACTACAAGGAAGAACAGCTCTTCATTAGTTCATTGTTTGGGTTAAGACCACCACTAGATGGGTGATACCTCAGCATCATCTGTTAACTGGTGGATGGAGCAGAGGGCAAGCACGACGTCCTCACTCCAGCGTCCTTAAAGATTCGCACAGCTGTTCCTTGTAAAAATCTGGCAGCAACTTCCGAGAAAAGTCGATTGTGGCAGGCCTGCTTCCATTTGGCTGCTGAGTGACAGTCACACAGCCACAGAATGTTCCTGCCAGTCACACTAGATCAAAGACTTTCACACACATCTTAGCACAGTCAACATTTATAACAATTCTAGAACATGTTGTTAATTTTCAATATGCTGTTATTGTGAAGCACAACATACGTCTTGAAGTTAGCGCTACATCAGGTAAAATACAAATTATTGTGATTACATGTGTATATGAAATTGAGTTTCTTCAAGGGAGTTCGTTATGCTCATTATATTATATTTATGGCATATGTTATAGTATTTAACATAAGACCTTTCTCAGATAATGGAGCATGCGCAAACACACACACGCATGCACACACGCACACATGCACACACGTTACACACAGAGACTGTAGACTAAAAACTATCGGCCAAATCAAACTTGATCATTATCTCTAATTATGAACAATTATATCCTCTGGGCTTCAAACGAGACATCCCATAATTCGGAGCTGACATCAAAAGTTGAAAGGAGAAGTTCAAATTTGGTTGTGGTTTCAGCTGCAGATAAGTCTCTTGACCCGTAAAAGATGCCAGTCAATATTTACAGCTGATTACATTATGTATCTGATGCGGCTTCCACAGTTCTCTTGGTGCACTTGATAAAACAAGATCAGATAAGATCCACTGTCGCTTTTAAATTGTCTAAGAAGGCCGTTGTTGCACCACAGACTACTCCAATGTCTGGGTATGGATTTCACATTTTCTTCAGAATATTATTATTTTGTGCCGTGCAAATGGAATCAGAAATATTTTCCCACCAGCGATCGCGACAGGTCTGCGACAGGTCTGCGACAGGTCTGCGACAGGTCTGCGACAGGTCTGCGCCATTACAATTTTTTATTCAGATTCCAACCCAGCTGTCTAAATCTAAATGTGCAATTGTACCCCATAATTATGCTCTGACTAATAATTTATTATTAGTCTAATGTAAAACAGCCTATTTACTTTACTTGTGAATTATAATGTAAAGTAATTTTAGTTCACATTTCCAACCTTTATTTTTATTAAATACCTTTTCTGTGTACTAATTATTGCATTATTGTACCATGTTGGTACAATATTCCTACAGTTTTAGTGACTAATTTATATAGTTTTGTGGATACTGATAATGGGGGTATGTTGGAGATCAATTAATATTGAGATGATGTGCTGTTCACACGCAAAAAATACTATAAGTACTGTGGTATATGCATAGTGTCCACCATCATTAAACCTGATTATATATTATTACAGATTGATAAATTTTATTATTTGACAATCAAGAAAGTTGGTTTTACGTGCCAGCACTAACCAGAATCTTCTTTTAAAATTTATCCGGTTTATTCATGGTGCAAAACCTTGTAATCTGTAATGACTATAATTACTGTATTTAGTAATTAATACATTGTTATTATTTATGTTTTCTCCATGGCTAAAGTGGGACATTTGGGCCCCAGCAAAATGCTGAAAACATCAACTTAAGCAGATTGTCTTTGTCTAGATGCACTTGGATAGATTTTAGACAGGCATCACTGTTGGTATCTAGAAGAGACACTGATTAGAGATTCCTTGATGAAGTCTGATCACCACTTGCCCAGGCTATCACATACAAGGGAGGGTGGGGTTAGTGGGGTGAGGGTGCATTGGGGTTGTCTTAGCATTTGTGGAACCCATTATCAGACAAGCATAATGTTGTCCGATCACATTAGATGAATCTGTGTATCTTCATGACATATTGTTACTTTGAAAATCAGGACCATCTGCTGAAGAGGCGGTCATTATGAGAAAGTTATATTATATATCTGTGTGTCTGGCGTAGGATATGAAGACTCAGTCTATTGAGTAATTTCACTGTTACTTCTGCGTCATTAGGAGTATGTTTATGAGCATGTCATGTCATGTCATGTCATGTCATGTCACTGTCTGTTGTTCTTTCCATTTCCCTACACCGAGTGTATCACTAAAGTGTCATTTAGCTAGACATGGTTACATTTAGCTAGACATGGTTACATTTAGCTAGACATGGTTACATTTAGCTAGACATGGTTACATTTAGCTAGACATGGTTACATTTATATATGTCAGATACAGCTGAAATCATACAGACAGCTAACCCGGTCTGGGTGCTGCAGGGGTCATTAAGAAACTTGCCAATCTTTCTATAAATTTGTGTCTTCCTATTCTACAGAAATGTGAGAAGGAAACAGTTTGCAACTGTTATTTTTTGGTGTTTGGTGACTGGTGAGTATATTTAATGTAGCTCTGTAGATTTATATGAAATATGTGAGATATAATGTGTCTTGACAGAAATGGTAAACTTTACCATAAAAATTTCATTAGATATGAAATAACTAGAACAATTGTAAATAACTAGAACAATTGTAAATAACTAGAACAATTGTAAATAACTAGAACAATTGTAAATAACTAGAACAATTGTAAATAACATACTAAATTAGCTACACATGCAACAAAAACATGATTTCTTTTTCTCTTCTTCAAAGTTTTGCAGCCAAAAAACATACATACACATCATAAACCTCACAGACGTATCATTTTAAAGTTTTAATTGATGAAGATAAAATTATATGAAATGGTTGTAAACATTTGTGAAGTTTTGGGTTATTTTTGTATATGTAAATATTGTTAATGGTGGCTGGCTGTGGGTAAAAATAAACTGGCTGCTGTTATCAGTTATACCTGTTATGCATAATTAAAACAGTTGTAAACTTATGTGCAGTTTGGGGTTACTAGTTTATTACCGTGTGTGCGTGCATGCGTGCGTGCATGCATGATGTGTGTGTGTGTGTGCGTGCGTGCGTGCGTGCGTGTGCGTGGGTGTGTAAATATTTTTACCAGTGGCTGGTCCCTGGGTAAGAATGACCTGGATGCTGTTATCAAATTACCGTTATCAGCCCTGGATATTGGTAACCTGGATCCTTTATCAGTGATCCTCTTCACCCCCTTCAGTTGACAAATTCCATTTGTGTTCCTACCCCTATAAGTCACCCTAAACATGGCTTCAGGCTCCAGGGTGGACTGTGTCCGGATTCTCAACCCTAAGGGGCCTTTAGCAAGTAGGACCCCCTGGGGTAAAACAACAATGCAAGATGAAACTGCAGATTATGTTTAAGTTATGGTGATAACTGATAGGGGTTAACTTCGGTTTGGGGTGACATTAACTAAACATAATAACACTTAGCTATCAAGGCCTGCTGTTTTGGTCAGCTGTATGTGGTGTTACTTTCATGTGGTGCAGACATCATTACTTTGACTATGGGGGAGATTAAACCAGTGCTTTATGAGTGTGCCATTTCCTGGGGCCACTCTAGGTACAGCTGTTCCTGTTTGGTGGTGAGGAAATCAGCCTTCTTTATTCTAGAGGGAAATAGTCTGGTTGCTGCATTTGTCTTGGTCACTGTAGGAGAGTTGTAGTCTTCTGTTGTGATCATTATAATGAGAGTTGTGGTCATACCATGGAGACTTTAAATTGAAAGGACTAGACAGAAGGGAAAATATCGCTGTGCTTTTTATGAGGGTCTACTTAGTGAGGCCTTCTTTTGTTAACATACTATGTAATAGCTTGAATAGTCATTTGAAAAAGTTGTAATTATATAATTGTCACACAAAGATATTTTTGTAATTGATTTGCACAATGGTCAATGCTGTTTGTTATGGTCACTTGAGAGAGGGTGCAGGAAAAAAAGCATTGTTTAATTGTTGTGGTCACTGTACAGAGGCCCTCTTTAACTGACCCATTCTGGATATCAGTGTTTCTGCTCTGTACACTGTAAATCATTGCCGGTTAGCTTGAGATGTTTTTACAATTAAAATATTTAATATATACAATATATACCATATTCAGACAGAAGAAACACAATGAAGCATTGTTTTGTTTCTCCCACAAAGTATCATAGCCATAAAATAATGCTATTTTTGTCACACATTTGAATACAGCAAATTATGTTTATATTATAGTTCCAAGGCAGGGAAGTTAATGTGGTGCTGGGTTTTAAGAATCCCCTCAGGCATGGGGGAGTGGAAATGTCCCATTGTGGGACACATATATTTGTTGCGTCACCATTTTGCAACATTTTAGGACAATGTGGCTGCCAGGATTGACATTAAAGTGCACTTTATTTATAGCGTGGCAGTTCCCCGTTTGTTATTTCAGTCAGGAAACTCTAATGTGCTCAGCTCCTAATGTCTCTGGTTGGTTTATGAGCACATTAACTCACTTAATTGTTTGTAGGGGACTTTATCAGAAGGTGCAAATGTGGCCACTGATCTAGTAATGTCTGCTTGATTGTGAAGACACCCTACTTAGAGCCACTTATGGTAAATTGTGGGGGTTAATACAGGTGGGGTGACAGTAGTATGCAGAGTATCTGGGGCCGCAGGTGGGGAGAGGCATACATTAGGTAGGCTTTATGTGAAGAAACTAAGGTATCTATCTAGTCCTCAAAAAAAATTTTTTTTTAAAGTTTGACTTTCAAAGATTTTGTACTGATTGAAGATTAAAAAACTACCAATTGACTAGCCGAGTTGCCTTTTGTTGCGCAACAGAACAAAAAGTCAACCACTGCAAGAGCTTAAGACTCCTTGGACTACCCAGTCACTTAAGACTCCTTGGACTACCCAGTCACTTAAGACTCCTTGGACTACCCAGTCAAATATTGGCAGGGCAATCATGGCAGTGGCATTGGCAGTGACAACTTCACACTCCAAAAACCATGTACAACTGCCGGTTTCACAAAGTGTTCAGTGGACAGTTGACATTGATCACTTAATAAACCTAGAAACATGTATAGCATTGCTAACAATTTTATTTACTATTATTCAGAATTACATAATCAACGTCAAATGTCCACATACATAATATCCCCACCATGGTGAATTTCGAATATTTTTTTTTCACCATGAGCCATCACCATGGGCCATCACCATGGGCCATCACCATGGGCCATCACCACGGGCCATCACCACGGGCCATCACCACGGGCCATCACCATGGGCCATCACCATGGGCCATTACCATGGGCCATCACCATGGGCCATCACCATGGGCCATTACCACGGCCATCACCATGGGCCATCACCATGGGCCATTACCACGGGCCATCATTATGGGCCATAACCAGGGGCCCCCTGTGTGTGCGTACAAACGTTCAGCTCCATACATACAAAACTGTCAGAAATATGGAGGAACAGAGTCATAAACTACTGTATTATGTAGACGACAATATCGTTGGCTTAACAGCAAAGAATTTTACATTATAGGATGATTACTAGAAGGTATCAGATGTTTATGAACTTTGTTCTTTGTACTTATATACCATGTTCGACCTATTAAGTGTACCTGCCCTATTTAGTATACACCCCTTTTTTAATAAGCAGGACCCATAATTATTGTAATTTGACTGGTGTGGAACAACTGAAAAGTGTCTACACTAGTCACCAAATGACACCACTAGTATTAATTATTGTCTAGAGAGAATGTTGGACACATTGTGGTGTACACTTATGAGAACAGATTCCTTGACGTTTTTTCTATGGCCCAGTTTTTTTCAAGCGAACTGTTGGTTGTTAGGTAGAATACAGTATGAAAGGTTCCCTTTTTGCCATCAACGTGCACCAAGCTATCATTCTGCAGCACGTGTAGTACAATGTGCAGTGTTTACAGCACATATTTTGGGCTGTATAACTGTCTCCCTGCAGCCGATTTATAGCTGTAGTTTCTCTGCACTGTGCTATGTGTGATGATTGTTGGGTCACATTGTGCTACTTACTGTAGAGATCTACTTTGAAACGCATGCAAGTATGCATTGTTGTCAAGTGCCTAAAACTTTAAAATAAAACTATTTTTAAATAGTGTTTTTTAGCAGATTCAAACATTAACTTTATATTATATGTAATTATGTATTACATAAATTTATATATTTTATTTTTTAAATGTTTGAATAGAGTAAGTGAATCTTTTTTATTTATATCATTTTTATGTGATATTTATATTTGTAAAATTCATCAGGTTTACTGAAATTGGAGATCAGAATTTAATTAACAAAATGGTAAACAAATGAGATTGTTAGAAAATTGATGCCTGGGTCTATAAGGTAACATTTTACTGCTATAGCATTGGTGCTGTTCCTTAGGAGAAGGTCCCTAGTAGTAGAAGTAATGACTTTTCTGCCTAGAAATTAATTGATTGTTGCCGTTATCAAAGAATACGTATTTTCTGAGTAGGCTCCTGGATGCAATGTTAGTGATTTACAACTGTGAAGATTTGTGTTCTATCAACCTTGGACATTACGCAAGAGAATTGCATCAAATATTGATCAACTCTGCGATGGCGGCTTCTGTTAGATTTATTAAGTGTATGTGGTAGTTGTGTAGGCGTGGAGGCTCTGTAGGACATACACTGTTATGTCATGGTCTGGTGTGCAACATTAGTGACATGCTGTGTTCATTACATAAGACCTTGTTACAGACTGTTCCATTAATGAGTGGGCCAGTGCACCAGTGTAAAATTATTTATAGAATAGGAGGGTACGAAAGATATAATGTTTTACGTGACATAATCATTTTAAATATTTATGATTAACTGTAAATAGGTAGAATATGAACCTGGTGGATGAAATTTCTGCACACCAGGAATAATAGTTAATAAACATATTTACAATAAAAAAAAATTCTCATCATGTCAGATTAATTTGGCAAAAAAAAACACATGAACCTATTTAGCATCGACTATGAGACTAGTTAGTTTTGGCGAAATCTTTTGGCAAATTATTAAATTAATTTTAGTTCAGCCAAATTTGGTACACAAAGACAAAAAAGTAACTGTGTAGTCCACTTGTGTATAGTATAAAATAAGACTATGCACACTTTTAGTTACGTGATCTAACGAACAAGTCAGTTCTTTCAATGATTTAAAAAAATACACACTTTGATTAAAGATGCTTAATCAATTTGATTTTTTTGCTAGTCTCATTTCAAATAAGTTTTGTAAAAAACCAACCTACCTAGTATCCACTGCAACATGCTAGCTCATTGTGCATGTTTTGCATGTAGTTTTTTGTTAAATCATCAGAAAAACTATTAAACTAGTTAATGCTTGTTCAAGCATTAAGTGAAGTGAAAATTTAAATGCTGAAAAATCATGATTTTTTTCATTGGTGGAATTTCATAACTTTGTTGTATGATCGGTAAGAGGTTGGAGGTAAGTTACGCCCATGATCAGCAGTGACCCACACAGTGTTTACCCTTTTGGATATCCACTTTTTGATCCTTACCAGATCTAACGACTAAAGTAAATTCTTTTGATGATTTGAACAAAAATAAGCATTTTTTATTAAACAGACCGCGAACATTAACCTAGTCACACACTACACATCTGGACATAAGTGAACTGGATTCCCGATGGGCTGAACCATTTGAGGAAGCAGCTTTAAAACAACTGTATGTATTACTTATACTATTCACACACTCAGAGTTGAACATCAACTAACCTGGTTTGAAGTGGGCTATTTAAATGGTGGAGTCAGTTTTAATTGTTATCATATCCCCACTGTGTACAGTCAACCCCTTTCTCATCAACCCCTTTCTCCTCAACCCCACCTCTCTAGCCCCGCTGGAGTGATTTATGACCTGCCACAACTTGTGGTTTGTGGTTTGGCAGTGGTTTGTGTCCACCTGGAATGTGTACCACATGTGCACTGGAAGGCCCTGAACCCGACTTGAATCCCTGCCAACTCACAGGCAGTTTCATGCTAAGACGCAATTGAGCAAACTGCGTTTATTCACATTTGCTGCATGTTGTTGATGGAAGTGATTTTCCACTTTCTGATTGACCAAACTTCCTTGCTGTAAGTTGGCAGAGAGAACACGAGGACGCCCCACATCATTCATTTCATGTAGGGTGAAAAAACATGGATAAACTTATGAAAAATGTGTAAATTGATGTGGAAATCCTTATGAGGTTCCAACGTTGGTCATACTGTAAAGTTTGTTCTGACAACTAAGATTATATAATATTATGCACTTATTTGCCACATCATATCAAACCGCTCTAAGATTTTTTATCCCTATTGTATATTCTCTTTTTAATGGCATGAGCACAAAATTAAGAATTAACTTGAAAACTATATTATGAAGTATTTCTACTGAATTTTGTTTTGTTCACCAATAAATAATCATTGACATTTTGTTCATAAATGATAATATTATTATTATATAAAAATGTCCCATTCCAGCCGCAGCTACCATTAACCACAGCATCATGTTATTTATTGGGACAACAGCATCTTTCCAGGACAACAGCTGAACATCGTAGATCCTGGACCACCTAAACTCTATCAGATTTTTCCCACCTTATCTTGTTATCTAAAGCCAGATATCATAGTGTCATGTTATGATAAATGCCCATGATAAAACTCCATACCACATACCATGGTGTACCCAATTTGACCCATTCATGTTGTTTCATACCTGCAAATTATGTTACAGAACCATGTAATTTAAATGGCATCTCGTCCCAGTGGAAGTTAAAGTGATGGTTAGTCACGAAGATATCTTCGTGCAGGTCTCTCATTCCAGTTATGATAAAACATCCAGGGTAAAGTTAGTAAATCTCCGCCTATCGCAATCAGATCCTTGAAGTGGTAATTACGCACTGGCAACTGTTGCATTCAGGAAACTATGTGTGCAGTAATAATCAAGCATATGTACTCTTGCCATATGTTGTAGTATTGATACACACCTCCAGTACTTGATGGCATCTGACAGTTGTACTTGATAGCACAGAGTTCACTCATGCGTACAGGCATTGCTCATCAGTGTAACATTCTGTAACACTGAGTTATTCAACCATGACCCCAAATTCAGGTTACCCCCCCATCTGCTTTCACCCCCCCCCCATCCTCGTCTCACCAGTGGTTTCTGTCTACATCACACACGACCCACCACCCCCGATGGATACCCCAGAAATATATTTATTTTTGCCAATGCCAAGTACGTTTAGATGGTTTAGTTCTAATATACATTAGTTTTGATTTGGTGGATGTGATCAAAATGTCAAGGATATGAAATGTTTATTAGATTGCTAAGATATTTTGTCCTTTCGTGATTCAAACAAATAAATAGAACACATCTGTGAAACACAGCCCCAGGTGTATACGAGAACTTTCTAGTGAAGTAGTCAAGTGGTTTGTCGGGTAATAGTTCGCATCTATTTCTTTTTGGTGGATGCACAAGGAAAAATAATAACCTATGAACTATATCATGAAAATATGCTACACACACTTTGCCCCTTGCCTAAGGAACCATCTCATAATGCATGTATGTGCACAATAATATTATTGTCATCTGTTCATTCTCTATGCCAGCAGCACAGGACACCTAATAATAATAACAATGTCCTGTCTATGCAACTAATAATGGCTTTGGGACATTTTATTACACCTTTATTACTGTCCTAAATTTACCAGCAGACATTACTCAACGATGCAATCAGCTTCAGGTCAAAAGGTCATTCATTAGAGAAAGAAACTATATTAGCAAAACCGGGTATAAATTGTCATATTGTCACACACTGGGCTGGGATTATTGAATTCTCATGGAAAAAGGTCTTCTATTTTGAAGTATTAGTCTTAAAAAGAAAAAAAAATGTTTATGTATTGGTCTTAAAAAATCCTAAATTTTTGAAGTATTAATCTTGACTTTTTGAACTTTTGAAGTATTGGTCTTAAAAAGATCTTAAATTTAATCAGCCCAAAGCCACACACACCATGCATTAATTAAAACAGGTTAATTTCATTATAATTAGCAGTAAGCACTAAGGTAGGATCCTGGGTAAGCTTAGAATTAAGTTTAGGATTAAGGTTAGGGTTAAGGTTAGGGTTAAGGTTAATATCATTTAGGTCTCTCCAGGGTTAAAGTCTTCCTCCCATTAGACAGGATGTATTAAGTCACATCTACAACAATCACTGTACCATCTGTGTAAGGGACAATGCTAAGAGCACCAACTGGTCATAGATCTTTCTTTCCCTCTGCCACCCTGGCCATGTGTGTTTAGATTAGTGATAAATATATACTGCAGACACAGCACTATCTGCTGATGACTCCAAGGCAGACATGCTGTTCTATTTTTTTTTTAATCCTTATTTAAATTCTATCCATATGTAATTGTTCATTGGTTGATTGGTCTATAGCATCCGATTTCAATCGAGTGTCGCCATCTGTGATGAGACAAAATATAAGACAAAATATAACTACGCTAAATTAAATCCACGAGGTTCTGTCAGAAATCTCCCTCGTATTTGCTTAGATCCACTGTTGCTGTCCATCTGTCGCAATCTCCTGCCACTTTCTCCCATTCTCGGCTGTTCATCTCTGTCCTTTCAAGATCTCTCTTAACGCTGTCCTTCGATCTGGTCTTCCTCCTCCTTCTACCACCTCTTTTGTTTTCCTGCTGTCTTTGTTAGTCTCTCCTCACTCATTCTCTGTACATGTCCTGCTCATCACAGTCTGCTCCCCACTACCTTGTCGTGCCCATCACAGTCTGCTCTCCACTACCTTGTCCTGCCCATCACAGTCTGCGCCACACTACCTTGTCCTGCCCATCACAGTCTGCTCTCCACTACCTTGTCCTGCCCAGCACAGTCTGCTCTCCACTACCTTCTTCCTCAGGTGTTTCTTTGTTCTAATCTCTTCTAATATAACATAACAATATAACATAATATAACATAACATAACAACATAACATAACGTAATGTGCTAGGTTTCACTGGAGATCTACCTAGTGATTTTTCTGTAAATTTGAAACAAATCCATGTAAATATGGGATACAGCCGTACTACCAAAATCCCAATTACGTTTTGTAAACCATGTGAAACTGCATGTCTGCGTAAGCAGAAGAACATCTTGAAGGTGTCGACCAGCATTGTGTGTGGCAGTTAAACCAATCAACTACATCAGTGAATTGGTAAAGACATTTAGGCGGTTGTGATTTGTCAGTCCAGGCTTGCTTATCGGCAGTGACACTACTTATGGCAGTGACACTACTTATGGCAGTGACACTACTCACCCAGACACTGAATAATGCTTCTGTGTGTAAGTCATGCTGTGTAAGTCATGCTGTGTAAGTCATGCTGTGTACATAGATATGGGGACAGACCACTATTGGAGTCATCTGCCATTAAAGAGTCCTTAGGAAAGTGTATCTGATGTGCACATTTTTAGAGCACTTTAGCATTGGCTAAGTGAGTAAAGTTAATATTTTCTGTACCACTGCATTAGATTCTCCAGTTGGTGACAATAAACAGACCATGTCAAACCAAAGGTGTGAGGCTGGATGCACCAACATTTCAAAATAAATCACTGGATTGGGTCGAAATTGAGAAGTTTGGGTGGGTGTTTCTGAAAAATAAAGTAAATCATTTTCACAAATTTCACACAGGAGGTCAGAAAAATTGTGTTTACAGTGCTGTGAAAGTTTTAAAGAAAATCACAGAAGTTTTACCTACATGTCGTACATGAAATGCTATAGTGGCCTCCAGTGGCAAAACTCAGTGTGGTCTAAATTTTTTTTTATTTATTTTCTTGAAAATTCTTCACTTGTTGGCTGGTTGAAATGAGCACAGGACACTTGTGATTACACCATCGGTGTCTTCATTTACAACTACAAGTTGTGTTGTAACAAATTAATTATGGTTACAGTTGCAGTCACCCTGGTCGGCTGCTGTGACGATTACATTCTTACACAGTCAAGGAGTTTTCCTTCAGTTGTAGATATCTTACGCCAGGGTCTCTTGGAAAACCCATCAATGAATGTTATGTTGAAGCTTCAGGTCATCCATAAACATGGTTACTATTGATTTAATGTTACTGCTGCATGTGTCGGTTGAGGCCATGTGGAGATATTATTATCCACGTCACACTCTTCAGTCTGTTGTTCATGTGGTTGTGATAATTAAGTTATAGCTTGTGGGGATGCTGGCAGATGTATTGTTATGCCCTTGATGTAAGTTCATGATTGATCTTGTCATATGTGTCATCCCTAGTGCAGGGTCACCACCAGGGGTCACTGTAAACCCCCCTTCCCTTCTTGAGCCCTTTATCACTTTCCCTTTCATGGTGGTTTGGAGATCATCTTCCGAGCTAATCCTGATCTCTCTCCTGGATCATAATGTGTGTGTGTATAAATATATAATGTTTCTACTAAAAAGACACTTATTCATGATCTCATAAGTTTTACTAACTGGAAATAAAATTGCAGATTAGTAATAATAAACTTGTGTAGGACCTGAACTCTGAACTCTGAACTCTGAGGGAGCAAACACAGGTGAAGCCAACCAGAATCATT